>JBBPBO010000004.1:54587946-54730446 GCA_037974295.1 Cicer cuneatum | reverse complement strand
TTTTACGTTTTTCACTTAACTATCATTTATGACTATGACATAATTATATAAAATTATTATTATTTACTATAATCTTAATATATATATATATATATTAAATTTTCCCTTGTAAATTAGAGATATTTTAGCGATTATGTTTTTGAAGTTACCGAAAGATAGTTATTTGAAAAAAGTCATGGTTTATTTTCTGTTATTTATGATTTTTTTTCTTAATATAAACTATAAACAAACCACTCAATGATACAAATTAGGTTGTAGTTTATACAATCTTAAATATTCAATAATAAAAAGCAAAGAAAAATATAATTTAAATGTAATTTTTTGTATTTTTTCTGCAAAAATATTGTAAATAATAATGCATACTTTAAAGAATATGTATAACTAATTACGAAAAATAAAATTGTTATCATTAAACATATAATTGAGAATATATAGAATAAGTGACAATAAAATAACCGAGAAATTAATAAATTTATTTTTATTATACATTTTCAAAAGAGAATATAGACTCTACATAGACAATACACATTCATTAAATCTCTTTAAAAATTTAATAATATTTTTTTATTTTAAAAGAAATAATAAATTTCACAATAATTAATTTACATATATTCTTAGGTTAAACCTAACAATATCAATATTTACCAATTAAACTGGAGCTTAAGAATATCAATCCATGTATAACTTTATATAATATCGATTAATCTATATCTTATAAATTCATTGCATGAATGAAAGGATCCAACTCATAAAAGATGAGTTTCTTTGAAGATGAAACATTCACAAAAAGTACATAAAATATTATAGCACAAGGTCCACATTTATGAAACTCACATCTTCACATAAGTTCTTAGTTCATTTATTTTACTAAAAATAATATTCATTCATTTAAATTAGTAGATTAAATCATCAAAAATAATACAAATATAAATTCGCTAAAAACTAAAAATAAGATAAATCTATAAAAAAAAAAGTTATATCATTCAAGTTAATAACATAAAAAAATAAAATAATAAACAAAAATTAAAATAATCAAAGACAGATTAAAGGAGGGCATGCATGGGCTATGGCCCTACTCCCTTCACAATATTTGACACCATATACATTTAATCTGGGAGTTTTATACCATGCACCCCCACACCTAAACCTCCCACCCCCATACTTTGTAAAATGTCCAAATTATCCTTTTTTTTAACTATAAACCTATTCCAAAAAAAAATTCAATCACTTTTTCACTCCATCAGATTCGAAATTTTCATCAGTACTCTGATACTTTCGAAGATTTCAAAGGTTCGAAACTCAGAAACAACAACATTCAAAGATTTCATTCCTCAGAAACCCAGAAAAGTAAGTATCTCCGAAACTTTGTAAACTTTCGAAGTAGTAATTTCCAGATTTTAAGCCTTCGAAACTTTGGCATTAATCCAAACTTTCGAAGGTTTGGTGAAGTTCTGAGATTTTCCAGATTTTAAACCTCTAAAGTTTGATATTCATCCAAACTTTCGAAACTTCGAAACTTTGGTATTCATCCAAACTTTCGAAGGTTTTGAAATTTTATGAGTTTTTCCAGAATTTGAACTTCGAAAGTTTGGCATTCAACTAAACTTTCGAAACCTCGAAACATGTTCATCGAAACTTTTGAAGTTTGTTGAAGTTCTGAAATTTTCTTGAATTTGCACCTCGAAAGTTTCGTATTAATCCAAACTTTTGAAGGTTTGTTGAAGTTCTGACTATTTCCAGATTTTAAACCTCGAAAGTTTAGTGTTCATCCAAACTTTCGAAGGTTTAGTTCAAAATTTTCCAGACTTTTCTAGATTTTCCTTTTTTTTTGCCCATCTGAGTTTTTCCAGATTTTTTCAATTATTGATATATTGATATAATATTAAATAAATTTTGCAGTGCCTAGAACTAGAGGTGCGTTTGGACAGATTATTCGCACTATTGCGAGAGGTGTTATGAGAGGCGATGGCGGGGACAGAGCGAATAGAATTCCGCCTACAGCATCACACATACGAGAAATGAAGCCAACCGTCGTAGTAGACGCGAGGATGTTTAGCAAGATGTCCCTGAGCTTGAGGATGTTCAGGAAGATGCGCATGCACAGATGGAGTATGAGCCTACACAGATGGACTCAGACTCAACTAAACATGGGGTTGGTGCTGATGAGGCTGGTGACGAGCAGGATCAGCAGTCCGGATTCCCTGGAGGACCACTGGTGACATCTGTGCTGACACAGTACGAACACCACGTGGCTCGTAAGATATGGGAAGGAGAGGTAAATTTTAATTAATTAATTAATTTTTTAACTAAGTATAATTATTTTTTATACTTGGTACATTATTTCATTAATTAAGAATAAATATTTATTGATATGTTCTTTATTTAATTACTTGTAGGATCGTGGCTCGTTAAAGGTGATTACCCATGGTTTGAAGCTGAAAAGGTTTGCGGAAGTTCCTATACCAGAAGCTGTACAGCATTGGATTCGAGAATCTAGGCTGTTACATTTTTCTTCCGCTTACTTGACTATGGTTGATGCTGGTCTGATATCCGCCTTTGTGGAAAGGTGGCATAGGGAGACCAACTCGTTTCATTTTCCATTTAGAGAGATGATCATCACGTTAGACGACGTCGCCACTCTCCTTCACATCAAGCCACACGGTAATTTTTTTGATGCACCAGTTAACATGAATACTAATAATGATATGATGGTTGCACATGAGTTACTAGGAGCGACTTGGGAGGAAGTTGCTGCTGAGGTCAACTAAAACAAGTGTGCACAGTGTAGGTTGCAGTGGTTGCGCGAGTTATATCAACGTTTAATTTAAGCTAACATGTATGAGTGTGCTGCCATAAGTTATCTATTGCATTTAGTTGGTAGCACCATTTTTGCTGACAAAACACACACTCGTGTGAAAGCAAAATATGTTAGTTTGTTTGCTGATTTAGATCGTTGTCGGGACTATGCATGGGGTGCCACTGCACTAGTTGTGCTATACGACAACCTGAGAGATGGAGCCGTTCATCACACTAGACAGTTGGGGGGCTACATGACCCTATTACAGGTATTTGAATTTATTTATTTATATTAAGTTTATTTATTTATTTAATTGTGTTATGTATTTATTTATTTAATTATTTAGTTGTGTTATTTATTTATTTATTTAATTATTTAGTTGTGTTATTTATTTATTTATTAATTCGTCTTTTATTAATTGGTGCAGTGCTAAATTTACGAGCATTTTCATAGTATCTGTAAGCGGGGTGATAGTGGAACAGTTCTTGCGCATCTTCCAAGAGCATGTAGGTGGACTGCAAAACACGCAGTTGAAGGTGGACTGATGACATACCGGCAGAGACTTGATTCTATGTTGCTTGATGATGTATTGTTTACACCATATGATGATGATCGAGCTAATCATCCTTTTGTCTCGTCTTCGATGTTCTCCGGATACTTTCGATGGGCAGGAGTTTCAATTCCATATTTGCCAGAGCGATGTCTTCAATAGTTTGGTCGTATTCAATGCATTCTGCGTGATGTTCCTCGGATGCCTAGGAGTATAGATTGGGAGTGGCAGAATAATGTTAGATCATGTATAGCTACATTCCGGAGTCTATCTTCTCTGGCGACGTTTCCGGGAGAAGTCACTGCAGACTATTTTGCATGGTACGTAAATATTTCACATCCTCTGATCCTCCTTCCACCTACTGATGCTCCTTCTTCCAGTACACCTATTGCTGCTCCACCTTCCAGCTCACCTACTGCTGCACACGATCCCCATATTCCATCATCTTCTGCACATGTTGGTCCATCATCGGAACGAGATCATCTAGCATCTGAGCTTATACGTAGGGGATTATAGATTGTAACTTCGTTTGGTGAAGTTCATGATATATTCACTGAGTTAAGCAGACTCTTCCCAGGATACGATTAGCGATTGTGTGTTGCGATTAAGTTGTATAAATATATTTTGTATTATGAATGCTTTGTATTAAGTTTCTATTTTAATATTAATATCTATTTCGTATAAGTAAATGATTAAAGTTCAACTTGTTACCATATAACCATAAGTAAATTATAATGTCTAAAAGTTCAAACATAAATCTTTATAATGATTAAATGTCTAAAAGTTCAAACATATAATCTAATCTTGACTTAATGAAATACAAGATGATTTGTCAAATGATGGATCAATGTGTTCCCAATGCTTAATACGTCCTACATAAGCTATTTTCCATGTCTTTGCACAATCACTACAAAAGTCTTTCCATTTTTGTGAGGTAGGTGGCAAAGGACAATTAGACTTTAATTTGATCTGAACAATAAAATATTAAAAAATTTATCTAAACAAGAAAATATTATTATTAAAAATTACTATAGATCATAAAACTTACCTGTACCCAATGACTTTCATTGACGAATCCAATTGCTATTAAATAATTAAGAGAATAATCTTTCGATGGTCCTTTATTTAGCGGAAAGAATGTCATATTCAGATTACGAGACAACGATACCAATATGACATTATATCTTGTTGCAATCACGTTACCCAAATCTGGTATAGTCATCCACTTATCTTTTCCTTGAGCACCCAATCTAGAAATGATCAACGACTTCTGCACGGTTTCAACGTTGTCATCGAAAACTTTGGAATAAAGGTCTTTATATAAATTGATCTCTTTCTCCAATTGTATTTGAACTAAAAGCCAGGATTCTTCTGTCCAACTTAACAAAGCTCCAATTGCGCGATACCCACAATTTCCATCAGGTTCAACATCTATTATGTCCTCGATATACGGATGAATGAATGTAGGAAAATGTATCTTAGATAATTGACTTGCAGAACGCTGTGATAATTGCCTTGCAGGACGCTGTGATGATTGACTTGCAGAACGCTGTGATGATTGACTTGTAGAACGTTGTGATTATTGACTTGCAGAATGCTGTGATGATTGCCTTGCAGAATGCTGTAATGATTGATTTGGAGATCCATGAGATGCATCGACATACTCCCAATATGATGGATCACGAGGACTATCAAATTCTTTTCTCTTTTTAGTACCTCATTTGGTTTTCACTTTATCAGGTGGTGGAACCATTGTTGTTGTTTGTGGAAATATAAGTTCACGCACCTTTGCTCTGAATATCCTTTGACCAACAATATCTTGTTTCTTCATGTATGCCTTCATTGCTTCCAACTCTTTTGAAAAGTCATAATCTGATAAAGATTTTTCATCCTCCAATTCTTGCTCAATGCTTAATTTCCTTCCAAATTTATGAATGCTATCTAAGAGAATAACATTACCACACATCTGCAATTTTGCCAACTCACAAGCACATGGTAATCCATGAGTTGTTTTGATTGAGCAACCACATTTTGTTTTGTCAGTACCTACAATCTTCACCCTCTTCAATTGTTTGTCAATCATTTCAAAACATTTCCTTGATACACAATGATGTAATCTCTGATAGAATGGTGAATTATACCCATGCTCCACATCAAGAATAGATTTATGAAAAGTTGATTTGAGGCTACACAATTGGTTCTTCAACATCATATTCACAGCATCCCAACTTTTACACAAGTCCCCCTTATTGGAACCAAGTTGGTTCTAAGTACTTAGGATTTTGATGCTTACAAATGTAGTCTATGTAAACTTATTTTGTACTTTGAATTATTAAGTTAAATGCCCCAGAAACTGAAGGAATCAGAAGCACTGATCAAAGGATTCCAGAAAAATGAATTCTGGAATGACCAGAAGATACTCTAGGAATGTCAAAACATGACCAAAAGATATCTTTGATGGCCCAGATCAGAAGGAATAAAAATCAGAATGAAACATGGATCATACCATTGGAAAGCCTGCCAGAAGGAGAGTTGTTCCACACAAACAGGAATCAAATATCAATTTTATTCCAGAAGTTATTCTGGCCAGAAGATGGCTTGGCAGTGAAAAATTACACATTCCAGACTTGTTCCAGACTTGACTATAAGGTATGTTTATGAGTCCAGAACAAGAGGATCAATCCAAATTTGGCCTAGACCATAAGATAGCATGATTCAGGGCATGGAACTAAGTTAAGACAAGAAGAAATGATTTCCAGAATGATCCAGACCTGATCTAAAATCAAAGGTAAAATGCCCAGACTGAAATATTTATTGTCCAGATTTAATTTCAATTTAATCCAGACCAAAGTCCAGAATTAGTCCAGATCAGAGGGAAGATTTCCAGATCAGTGGTTCAGAATTAATTATTTGGTCCAGTGATGGTCCAAATCAGAAAATCAGACCATGGCCCAGTGTTGGCCGAAATCAGAGGGACATAATGTATAGTCCAGCAAAGGCCGAATTCAGAGGATTATAGCATATCAGGTGCGCATCCAAGATGGCCGAAATCATAAGATCAGAGGGTCAGGAAGTGTGGTCCAGGGAAGGCCGAAATCAGAGGATCACAGCATATCAATTCGGCTGGTCCAGTTGTGGAATATCGCATGAAGATCCAAGGGTGCAGATTTGATCATGGGGATTAAAGGTGAAGATCTTATGTTATTTTTATCAAAGTATTATTAAAGATTTTTTATAAATTAAAGTGGAGTAGCATGGAAGTGGAGCTGTGGCGGGAAGCAATAAAAGGATTTGATTGGCCAGTTATTTTGAAAGAAAATCTGAATATATGTTTTTTATTTATATGAAGCCCAATTGGTCAAGTTATTTTTATAGAGAATCCAGCAAGATTCAGCTCGAATTTAAGCATTGGAAGAGGCCCAAATCTGCATCTATAAAAGGAGGCTCAAGGCAGAATACTCAGAATCGAAAATCACAAAAGAGTCATACACTTCCAAAGCAAACGCTCCCAAATTTTCATATAATTCAATTGTGAGTTTCAGCTTTCAAGAAGCAAGTACTCGTGTTATTTTCTTTCCACTGTGTCAAATCTAAGTTGTTGAAGTAGAGTCTACAAACTGAGGGAGTCAGTAAGAGGTAGCAAGGTACTTAGCAATTAGATTCATAGTGTTGTGAATTCTTCTACAATCTGGGGTGTCAGATTGGCTGAAGACAGGAGTTGTTTTTCCTCAAAGAAGTCTAAGATTGTTAGACTATTTGAGAAGACTGACTTGGAGGGTCAGTAGCACGGTTGTAATTCAAGGTTTGAATTAGTGAAATCCTTCAAGGCGAAGGGACTGGACGTAGCCTCGTTAACGGTGAACCAGTATAAAATCTGTGAGTTTTATTTTTATTTTTATCCGCTGCTAACTCTGTTTTAATTATACATCAAGTTTTGTTTTGAAAGTATTAAAACAGGAAAAATATTCAAGTTAAGTCAAATACAATTCAACCCCCCTTCTCGTGTTTGCACCTTCATCCCTTACTAGTCTGCAACATGTTTTTCAATCTCCAATGAGCAGACTCCGCTCTACAAATAAATTAAATAACACAAATTAAAACAAATTACATAAATTACTAAATCATTTTTCTAAAACAATACAAATCATTATTTAAAAATACCTGTTGGTCGTTGTGTTCCCTAAATGCATCACTATGTTCGTCCAAGCCATGACAAATCTTTCTTTGTAAGGTGTCAACCATGAATCTTTAACATAATCAACAAAAAGAATAATATCGGCACACACTAGCTCAAAGTGTTGCAAGTGATGATCATACTCTTCCACACTAGCCGAAAATATAATTTTTTTCCATAAATCAACTACTTCATCTTGTCTATCCTTACTCACATATTGTTTGCATCTTGCCCCAATAATTTTTTCAATATGAAAACGACACAACAAATGAATTGAAGTAGGAAATACAACACCAATAGCATTCATCATGGCAAGATCTCTATCCGTCACAATAACTTTAGAAATTAAATTTTCAGATACGAACAATTGTCTTACCTTTTGAAATGCCCAAATGAAGTTATCTTGTCGCTCTTGTTCCAAATTGGCAAATGCAACCGAAAATGTCAAATCAGTAGATGTTACACCGACAACTTCAAGCAACGGTAACCGATATCTATTTGTTTTGTATGTGTTATCACATATAAAAAAAAATGAAATGTGTTCAACAACTTTGTACAATCAGGATGCGTCCAAAATATGTCTCTTAGAACATCTGAATTATCTCGTCTTCTTGTCCAGTGCACATAATTTTCATTTTGTATTAACTTCAACAGATGTTGCACTTCTTTGTACGAACCTCTCAAAGATGATCGATAAGTACTTTTTGCTTTATATATTTGAGTGGAAATTGTGATATTATCTTTATTTTTCTCTTTCAAAGCATTCAAAATGAACCTTGGTGCAAACTTATACTATGTCATGTCATTGACAAATTTTTTCTCCTCTTCATTTAGACGCCCCAAATATGAATGGTCGTCTAAAGTATTGGCTAAATCGTGATTGTGCGTTCCACAACAAACACTAATTTTCCATCCTTTCACCCAAACTCGATCGTATACATCTGAGTTTAAACAGACAGTTTTCCTTATGAGAACAGGTTACTGTTGATTTTGATTTTGATTTATATCTTCTGCCTCTTTCACATCCCAAAATGAATTTGTCTTTTCTGCCTCTCTTTCTCGTTACTTTATCTGATCGAATGGTAACAATTAAAATTCCATTGTGCATTCCAATTTTTTTTGCTCATTCAAATACAGCTTCTCGAGAAGGAAATATTTACAACATATATTTCAAATAATGATTTCAGATTAAAATAAAACATTAATACATTAAAACTAAAACTTCTAAAATTAATTATCGGTAAAAATACCTGATCAGTGATAAATTTATCTGTAGAATCTATAGTCGCCGTTGTAGCAGGAACTTCAACTCTACTCATGTCTGATTCTAAAAAGTTTACTCTATTTAATTAATAATAATAATACAATATTTAAAAGATAAAGTTAATTATTTTCAATATTGCTTTCGAAAGTTTTACTTTGAAATGAAGCTTTCAAAATGTTTTGAAACTTTCACTTTGAAACGAAACTTTCGAAAATGAAACTTTCGAAAGGTTTCGAAACTTTCATCTTTCAACGAAACTTTCGAAATTGTTGATGAATTCTGAAAGGTTTTCACTTCGAAGGTTTCAATTCTTCGAAACTTTCGAAAGTTTAAAAAAAAATAACTTCGAAAATTTGAAATATTCGAAATTTAATTAAATTATTTGTTTATTTTATTACGAAGATTTGAAATATTCAAATTATGGGGTAAATTCCAAAAGTTTCGAATAGACCATATTAAAAAGTGAATATTTTTTTTTTTTAAAGATGGATTTATAATTAGTAAAAATGACAATTTGGACATTTTACAAAAAAATGGGGGGCAAGAGATTTAGATGGAGGGTACATGGTACATTCCTCTTAATCTGCTAATGACAAGTGGCAAGTAAACACGGTTACATTATTTTTATAACAATAAACAAAACAAAAACAATATTTCATTTTTTTATAACAACTTTTACAAAACTGCCAGTAGTACCTATTTAATCTCGGTAGTAAATTAAGTTTGTAAATGAAAAATATTGGCTACAATCCTATAAAACTGCTACTGAATAATTCATCAAGTTAATTCATAAATTAAAATATAGACATGAACTAAAAAAGTCACTACCTTTAACTTTTAATATGTAATAATATGATAATTAATGAAATTGCAATAGAATTTTATGATTAATTAATATTTATTATTTGTCAAAAAATTAATTTATATTTATTTTCCGTCTCATATCATCGAGATTTCTAAATTTGTTTATCAAAACATATAAATTAAATTCTATTAATATTATGTTATATAATTTTTATATGATTAAATATTATCTAATAATATTTATCAATAAATTTTTTAGTCTCTATCCAATTGGGTTTGGATCCGTCCCTAATCAAAATATTCATGTCTATGAATATGTACACGTTGAAGATGCAAAATTATTGATTGAATTTATCTGTATTTGATCAAAATTAATCTTTTAATTTAAATAAAATAAATGCTGTAACAAGACAGAAAAATTAAACATCATACTTAGCCAACAAAATAATAGAAAAATGCAAACAAAAAATAAATTTATGTAAAAATTATTTATTTAACTAAAAAGATGAAGAAAAAACTTAATTTCGAACCAAATACTGTTACGACCTTAACCTTAGGTTATAATACAAACATATAAGATCTTTGCTACCTCTATTGGCTTATGATCCCTCTACGCGTAGTGATGCCATATACTTAGACTTATATAATTGCTTATGTGGATATAAAAATATGGATGTTTTGCTAATCACGATGATTTGTACAAAACATAAAGATTATTTGTTGCTTCATTTATACAACCAAACATATTTACGCACTTATTTAATCATATATCGATCATGTTTCTATTTTTACTAATCTGAACTTGCTTTATGAGATATTTTGAACGTTTATTGTTTTAGACTTAACATTTATTTTTTTAATCTATTTGATTTTAAGATATTTAATTTTTTATTGAACTACATATATATTATTTATTGATTTATTATATATAGAGAGTGTGTTTGATTTGCTAAAAAAATTAAAAATTAGACATAATAACTTTTTTTATACCTTGTTTGATTAAGAAACTGGTTATAAGATCGAACAAAATATAATTTTTAATGAAGACATCAAATGTTAATGTGAAAAAAGTTTTTTATTTTTATCAAATAATTTAAAAGTTAGATTCACATATATTAAGTGCGGAAAAATATATAATCTTATATTTGAAATCAAACTCATATATATCGATATAAAAAAATTTAGTTGTAATTATTAAGTCGATCAGAATTAACAAAATAACATATCAAATAAATAACACAAATTAAAATATAAATTATAACAAAATTAAAGAAAAATCATTAGTTTCATTTATGTTCACTCCCTTATAATCATAATCATAATGGATTACTGGTATTACCATATTATTGGCACACTATATCACCCTTAATCCAACCTCTTCTCCCAATTAAGTTATTTTTATCTACAAAGCTCAAACCCAACACTTTCTTTAAGAGATCCAAATTTAGTTACTTATACTAATGTAATGTGGTGAATATGTGTTGGTTTATGGAATGACTCACACTCTAAGATACTCCAACCTAAACTGAAAAGCTTGCAGCTATTGAATGAATACAATAAATATAAATATGAGATTATAATTTATAAGTCAATTGAATCAACAACTACATTTTTGTTGCCAATAATTTATTTATAAGTCAAAAGTTATAAATAAATTATTTGAAATTATGAAAATCTATTTAAATAGTTAAACTCTCCAAACATACGCTTAAATATTTTTATACACACATCGACCATAGACCAAAATTATGATCACATATTTAATTATCAGCCAACCATATAACACCGGTAACAACAATCAAATACTAAATAACATAAGTTTAAGAATTAATTAGAGAAAAATTTATAATTATATACGAATTAAAACCAAATTATTATTTTTGATAAAATGAGACACAAGTTAAGTCTAGTGAAAATGGCTAGATTCTCATAACATGACAAACAAAAATTCAAATTTTATTGAGGTATATTCATATTTCTCAACATTCTTTAATAAGATTACCTTTAATTGAGGAAATATATAAAAACAAAAAATAAAATAAAATAGAACACAACTTTTTCCAAAAAAAGAAAAGAAAATAGGGCACACTATCACCATAAATGAGAATCCACAATTTTTAAATTACGGTTACAAAGTGACCTTCCATAATATTATCAAGAGTTTTAATTAGATGTTTTTGTAAAAATGTTTAAATCAAAATAGTTCATTTTCATTAAAATCATTTTAAATACGAGGAGAGGTCAATATTATTTTGCTAGATATTCAAACTCAAAACCTCGCAGATGTACGCGGTTTTTTTTACCATTTTATATAAAAAAATATTACACCAATATTATATTGCTTAATAATGTTATACTCAATACATATTTTACAAATTTGTCCCGTTTGATTAAAATATTATATAGATCACCTATATAAATTTTTACATTCATTTGATATATTATTGAAATATATCAACATTAATGTAAATGTTAAAAAGTGCTTAAAACATTATCAAACAGTTTTAAATTTATGCAAATATTTATATAAATAATTTATATGTTATAATCTTTTAATTTAACCATCAAATTTATAAAATATGTATCGAATATATAATGATCCTTATATCATAACTCAACCGACAAATATCGTTAAATTATACATCATATTTTAAGATCTAACTAAGTTTTTGGTAATAATTTTTATAATCTCAGAACAAAAATTGTTAACAAGTAGTGTAACATTAATATAATATTATAATATTACATTGGTGTAATATTAATCTTAATTTAATTTTTTATATATCCATATATATATATATATATATATATATTTTACCATATGTAAAGTAATATTACAATAATTAAATTTTATGCATAAAAGGGAATAAACCCAAGCATCCATTCCATCTTTAAGACTCCCAAAACCTCTCACTCTTCAACATTTCTCTCTCTCTCTCTCTCAAACCCACACACACCAACCACATATACACACTCTCTCACTAACCCATCAGAGAGAGAGAGTGAGTGAGTGAGTGAGTGACTGATCGATGATGTCTTCCTCCGGCCCCGGCAGGTACCTTCCTTTCCCGCCGTCACCTTCTCAGTCAGCACCTCACCTCTCCGCTCTTCGTTCACCCGTTTCATCCACCATCGCTGAACATGACAAGTATCTTTCTTTCTTTTTTCCCTTTTCATATTTTTCTATATGATCTATCTAATTATCGTCTTCAATTATTATTATTATTTTTGTTTTTTTGTTAAAAAGTTTTTACCTTTGTTATTGTTGATTCCTAAAATTCTTCTTTGGTCAAATGGGTCATATAGTATCTTCTTCATTTCTGTTGCTATAGTTGGATTTCTAATTCATTGCTTAAATTATTTTTTTTATTACTTGATCTGTTTGTTTGCTGATTTTTGTCAGATCCAATGTATTGATGGTGCAAATCTGGTTGAGAATTTTTTTGTGATTAAGACTTGGTGAATAATGCTTTGTCATGTTGATTTGTTGATTCTGATTTCAGGGTTTATGAACTCTAATTGATTGATGAATTTTTTTTTCATGTTTAGATTGTTGTGCTCTTTTTTTTGTATTCGAGGTGTCTGCTCAATGGTAAGAGATTGGCATTGTAACCTTGGAAAAAGTTCAAATCCTGTACAAGGCAGTTGTAAAATGGTTATTGGTGTTAGCGTTATTAATAATAGTAATTTCTCCTTACCCAATTTTATAAAAGAAAATGTTTGATCTTTGTGGAAAATAAGTTTTTTATTTCTTCTTTTTTTTTTGTTGAGCAATTTTGTCGAAAATAAGTTGATCTTGTTGTTGAAGTGTTTTTTTGTGTGTTGAGAATGGAGAACTTGTAGATGAATCAGCTTCATTGCTAATTCGTTCTCTATAAAAGCACTAGTTTCCTTGTCTTTGTTGTAGTTTCATTTCGCGATCATTATTTTTATAATTCGATTTGTGGTCAAGTGAACAAGTAGATATGGATGGTTGAGAGTTTATTACATGTTTATTTGCTTTTGTGACTAACGAATGGCTGCAATGTGCTACTCTCATTGCATGGTTTATTCCTTTTATTTTCAGATATCTAACTGAGTTATTGGGAGAACGTCAGAAGATGAGTCCCTTCATGCCCGTGCTTCCGCACTGTTATCGATTATTAAACCAAGGTTAGATTCGTTGTCAAAATCAAAATAGCGGTGAAAAATAACCTTAACATCCTCCCACTGCCAACAACTTCGCTTCCACTGTGCTTTACTTAAAGTTTATTTGTTTGGTTTATAGTTGTGAATTTGCAGTAGTAACCTGTGTTAATTTAGTTGTGAAATCTATATATATATTGTGCAGTATGTTTAATCCTGCAAAGGTTATAGCGGAGGGCAGTGTACATATATTTCATGCTTCAGAAAGTTGCACAAAATTATGGAGAAGGTAGTCAAAAATCGAGATCCTACCTAGGATCGGGTGAGGAGTGGATGATTGTTAATGGTGTGGGTGTGATCATATTCATAACGCTGATCATAAGATCCCACTTAAAATATAGAAGTCTATTTTAGTACAAAACTTAATAATGTCATCAACTAATATATATATATATATATATATATATATATATGCGTGTGTGTGTGTGTGCGCGCGCGCGCGCGTTAAACGACTAAACAAAAAGAAAAAAGGAAAGTAGATCGTCAAAGTCTACTCGCATAAATGAACTACCCGCTTTATCTGCAAAAAGTAAATGACGTACCCCTGGCAGAGGAGAATCTGTGCTAATCAGAGCACAGTTTTTGCCAAGAAATCAGCGACCTGGTTACCTTTTCGAAATATACACCTCTCCATAATAATTAATACATATAAATATATCACTAAATTTCAAGTAAAAATTAAGATGTTCATTTTGTTTCCCGAAAAATCAGCGACCTGGTTACCTTCTCAAAATGTACGACTCTTCATAACAATTGATACACATAAGTATATCACTAAATTTTAAGTGAAAATAAAGGTATTTATTTTATAATAAATTATTATTTTATCCGTACTGGATTATTTGATTATTATCTTGATGTCTATTTTATATGTGATAGTGATTAAGAAAACACAACACGAACCCAAAATGAACCATCTTCTGAGATTAAAGAAGAAACACTTTTGAGATCTTTGGTTTCATTAGAAAAAAGTAGAGAGTTGGAACCACAGCTAGATGGCAGCATAATGGAGCTTTAACTTGAACTTGAATGGGCTCCTGAGAGTTCGTGACTGAACTGATAAGAGACGACAAACAAACTGACAGATTGAACCTGGATGAGGGTGGAACAACAGGAAGAAGAGTGAATGAGCACAGCAGTAGCGACAGCCAACCGCTGTGTTCCATTTGATGGGAAAACTGCTTATTTGCTGGCCTTTCAGATGGTCCTAACAAACCCTAATATCCTAATTCCTAAGCGTACCTCATTTAAGGCTTGCTTTTATTAAATATGGGCAATCAGGTTATGAAAGTCACACGAATTTTTAATTGACCGAGTAAAATTTAGCGGCAGGTAGTCTAGAATATTTTATGTATTACACTCTTAATTGTAGTTAGAAGTCTGGCGGATTTGCTGCCATCCACCATTGATAAAAACGAAGGAGGACGATTAAAATAAATAAACATTCGCCTTTTTGGGAGTTTTTCACATTTGGAGAGGAAACTGAGAGAATATCGTATAACCTGACAAAGGAGGATGATAATTTCCCTGCTTGTATTTGTAATTGCTGCTTTACATTATTGTTGTAATGGTGTGGTGTAATTGTCTGAGTTATTTTGATGTTTGTGTAAAAGCAAGTCCTTAAATGTCATTAATTTTTTTGAAGATTTTTTTTGAAACTAGATGTTTCAATAGTTTACTGACCCGATTTTTGGTAAATGCCTTTTAATTTTATGTATAATAATGTCTATTTTATTTATTTAAATATTAACAAGATGACACTTGACTCTGTGTATTTCCTTGCTACCTCGAGTACTGACTCATATAGAGATAGCATCAATGTTTTACCGACTCAGCAAACATCCAAGTTGTCTATCGATTTTGTAGTGACTGCTAACTTGTAAAAAAAATGCTGATTGGTGGAGCAGAAATTTTGCGTGTAACAACAATCTTGGGGAATGCATCAGTTTTAGGTCAAAGTGGGCTTGAACATGCTAGCCCCCTGGCTTCTGGAGGAATGTTTTCAAAGGGAGGTCCTGATGTGAATGGATGGGTATCAAGATTTCAATCAGAAGTACGGATTACTAACCATTAACATAACTTCATTTCCATCTAATTCTGTATTTTAGAAATCATTCTGACATGACATAATTTTACATCTTATTGCTAACTCATGAAATTTATTCAAGTGGTTATAGTTTTAATTTTTTTTTTTTTTGTGACAGGTAGTGCAAAGCTAAGTTATAAGCTAAGTCTCCAAAATGAGTTGTTAATTATCCTATACCGTCATGGTTTGAGATCATCTGTAATTCAGATGTTAACTACAATTTTCTGACATACTGATCCTTTCGTTGACATAGTTAGGATATATCTGTGCATTTTTGCTGTTGTTATGGCTGTTGATAGTTATTCCTTGCATTTGTTTATTTATATTTATAATTATGTGTTTTCAACTTATCTGAATTTTGAACAGCTATTGCAAATCTTTTTGGTGGCCTCTGATACAGTAATAAATTTATTATGTTCATCTGCATGCCGCGTAAATAGACCATCATATCGGTTTTTGTAATTGACACTAGAATGAAAACATGCAGATGCCAAGTCTGATACAGGGATCACCAACACCAAACTGGCTGAGTCCACAAGGTAGCTCGTCTGGTCTGCTTGTTAAGAAGACAATCAGAGTGGATATACCCGTGGAGTCGTATCCTAATGTATGGAGGATCATCACATCTCTTCCTCAAAATACTCTAAATTTTTCTTTACAGAAAATTCTAATAGATATTTTTGTCAATTGTAGTTTAACTTTGTTGGTCGCCTCCTAGGCCCACGAGGGAACTCTCTAAAGCGTGTAGAAGCAAACACCGAGTGTCGTGTCTTGATCAGGGGCCGAGGTAGCATCAAAGATACAACCAGGGTAAGAATAAACATTATTTGTTGTAAGGCGAACGTGGTTATTTGTACCCAGATAAAATTACTATTCCATGAAGTTGAGATTATATTGTTGTTGTGTTTCTCGGATCGTAGAAAATAGCGGTTTGTTCAAATTCCGCTATGTGACAGCGCTATAGCACTGCTATATACACTATTTGACGACATTTTGTACTAAATAGTTTATCGCAGAACAATAGAGATTCTATAGCCGCTATATTCAACAAAATTGAAGGCGGTTATAATAAACGATTTTGATCATATTTGTAGGAGGAAATGATGAGAGGAAAGCCTGGGTATGAGCATCTGAATGAACCTCTCCATATTCTAGTCGAGGCAGAATTACCGGCTGAAATAATAGATGCTCGCCTGATGCAGGCGCGTGATATACTCGAAGATTTGCTTAAGCCTGTGGTATGTTTGGTGTTGTGAATTCAATCTGATATTGGACAACTTGATAGGGATAAAGTTTATTTGTTCTAATTCTTTGATGTATATATTGTCTTATCTTTCAGGATGAATCCCATGATTTCTATAAGAAGCAGCAGCTTCGCGAACTTGCAATGCTGAATGGCACTCTTCGCGAGGAGGGTTCTCCCATGTCTGGTTCTGTTTCACCCTTCCAAAACAACAGCCTCGGTATGAAAAGGGCCAAAACCAGGGGGTAAATTCCTCTTAAAAGGGTGCGAGTGAAAGGATTTTGGAGCTTGTGTTAATTTTCTACAACAGCATTTACCATTGTCACAGGTAATGCTGTTAGCGCAAATGCCCTAAACTGCGATCGGGGCACTGGCACCATAGGGTCAGTTTTATGTGCAGTGTGTTTACATTCAGGTTTAAAGATGGTAGCACATATAGTACAGTATAACGATCGGTTTGAGTTTGGTGAATTTGCTTTTTTCTTTTTGTTGATTAGGCTGTTTGGTTATATATTTACTAATTCTGTCTATATTATTAATATTATGTTATATATATTTCAGCTTGCATTGACAATTTTGATATGTTTTGGCAATATAATGTATGGTTTGTACCATTTTTGTGAGGTAGATATACCATCTACTGCATTGCATGTATGTGGTGACATTTTGCAATATCAAATGTAGATGATAGATTTTTTTTCTTCTTCCAAATAGTGAGTTTTTTATGCATTTCTCAGCATCTTGTTTCATAGTCGAGTATCTTCTGGAGTGTCCCTGTTAGTTATTTACCTGAATTGTTTGTATGAATAAGTATATATATATTGGGTGTATTGCTTTTTTTTTTTTACTAATATATAGGGTGTAATACTGAGAATTTGCATTCAGAATTTTTTTTAAATGACAAATGTTTGTTGTTATCATGTTAATGGGGGAAATTGAATTCACAACCTTCTTATCACTCCAACATCTCTGATCGTCCCCCGAACTATCAACCCACTTATTACTATTATATGGAGTATATCAAGAAGTTGCCTATATGACATTATGCATAACTTGCAAACGTAAAGAAGGGTATGTCGACGACAAAGGACTTCGAGAAACTCATTATTTGAAGGAGGTAACTCGGCAGGATGGATCACAGTCACAAGAGCTGAGAAGTTCTTTGAGTCAGTGCAAGAAAAGTTGCTTGTTATTTTTTCGCGGGTCTTTTCTTGAATTGCAAGCAAAGTGCACTTTTATGACCCGACATAATATTTGATGGCGATCGCACTAGTTTGTGGATTGGAAGATCTAAAGTTTACACGAGGTTTCTAAAGTCGACACGAGGTTGTAGAGGACGAGGTAGTTCTTTGTCATAGTTTGAGATTTGTGCAATGAGAGTGTGAAAGTGACATCTCTAGTGTTTTCTATACTCCAAAATGGCCATCACCCAATAGAGGAGTAGATCATCACATTCCTCTCAAATGTGGTGCTGATCTTGTCCATATGCAACCCCAACCATTACCCTCATGTCTAATATAATGAAATGTCAACCAAGTTGTAATTCTTTTATTAGTTCGGTCTTCTTCGTTAAGAAAAAGGATGGTAGTTGGTGTTTTGTGTGGACTATATGACCCTCAACAAGACCATAATTCTTGGGAAACACCAAAGTCTAATTATTGAAGAGTTAAAGTGGATGCTCTTTCCGCCCCCCACAATTCTTGGTATTTAATCAGGATTCTAAGATTTGGTACTGAAAAATTCTGTACGATAGTGAAAAAATTGAGATTAATGATTTACCAAAAGCTTCAATCCAATATTATTTTTTGTACATTTTAAATATATATTGAGGGTGAATGAGCAACCCAGTAAATTGTTGAAAGAGTTAAATGGACAATTTTTTTATCTAAGGTGGACCTTTGAGTAGGGTATTATCAAATCAAATAAATGATAATGATATGTCAAAAACTGCTTTAAAGACTCATACTGAATTCATAGTTATGTCTTTTAGGTTAACTAATGCTCTAACCAACCACTTTTCAATGGATGTGAATTCAATTTTTGCAACCTTATTTTCGTAAATTTGTTCTACCACTTTTCAATGGATGTGAATTCAATTTTTGCAACCTTATTTTCGTAAATTTGTTCTAGTTTTTTCTCATATGATATTCTAATCTCAACAAGTTCTTTGTAGACGATTTGCAACACATAGAGGTGGTCCTTACATCAATCTCATCTTTAAGGAAGGGGCATGTATAGACCCATCTAAAGATGTGATTGTGTGGAGATTCAATAAATTTGTTGGTGTACTAAACTTAATTTTTTTTCATCATGGAAAACCTTGTGGATATAAATGACAAAATATAGAATGGAGAAAGAAAACCTCATAAGCATGGAACTCCACAATCACACAGTTGTGGATCCAAAAAATTTAAATAGTGGGGTTAATATCATATTTCATAAATAGTAGGATATCTATTGTGTGGGATAATTTCACAAAGCTTGTCTTGGTAGAGACCATAGAGGAACATAATGCCAAAATATAATCATTGTCATGAAGTATATAGCTTCCACCCAAAAAACATTGCACAAATTCCCTGAACAATTGTTTGCATAGGTCTCACAAGCGGATATTTTTATTAAATTGGTAAGAAGGAGATGCCAAAGATTAGTTAAGGAGATAATGTTTCAGATCCAAGAATTTGCAATATGTGAAACCATGAGATATTAATCAGATTCCCATAATGTAAAGGTGTTTATGAAATTGTGCAATATGTGAAACTATGAGAGACTAATCAAATTCCCATGCTATAAAGGTGTTTATGAAATTGTGTTGTGAATGTGCTTGACTTGTTGGAACTTGGAAGGTATGTTACGCTGTGTTTGAGGGTGCATAAATGATGAAGTTTTTATGGGAGCTTCTTTTTCCATTCCCATGGGCACTTTGAGAGTATACTTTTAGACAAAAATACAATTTTCTTTTTCTGTCCGAAAATATATTTCTGGACATGTGTGGTTTTCTTAGAAACATAGGAGGATAAAATTAGCTCTCAATTTTTTTTTATCTATGCCCCACAATAATCTATAGGCCTTCTGATTACATTCCATTATTCATGTACTTTGACCCAAAAGCCCTTAAGCTACTGCGTTAGAAAAAAAATCCAAAAATCAAATTGCAGCACATAATAAATAAATAAAGAAGAAAAGATTACAAATAATTCCTTTCTTTTCCCTTCTATCTTGCTTCAATATTAAATTTATACTCTCTTGTGCACAGCAACACATAGGAGAGTGGAAATTAGAGACTATTGGGAGCACAGCAAGAAAGAGGAGAAAACCAATTCTGTGTAGTTTGGTATCATATTCATAGGTAAGTGTTGTTTTTTGTTGTCAAATATCATATATTTCATCATGTGTGTTGACAGTTGTGTAATCATATTTGAAGTGTTTTTTGCTTGAGTTATTGTTCGTATGGGATTTTCTATTATAGTCACTAGAAGGACCATAAGTGGTAGTACTGTCCCTAAAGTTTAGAACACAAATTTAGAATCATATTCTTCTATTTTCACTTCTGCTTCAAAACCCAATTCCCAAACCAAAATTTTTACATCAAAACTGAAAATCAAATAATCATCCAACAACCTGGAAGTAAAATTTCCAAATTCAAAAAAACTATTATCTTCGTCCCTAGATATAAGATCCTTTTGAGTTTTTTACTTGTCCCTTTCTATAGGAGTAGAACCCCTTTCAAATTTAAAACCGCATTAATTATTTCTTTATTAATATTATATACTTCTAATTATGTTATATCATTTTCTGTAATATGTAATAAATACTATGATGGAATCATAAACGAATTATCTCGCCTAAAGGTTAAATTAGTAAAACAACACCAATTGTCAACAAATTTAACACTACTACTAATTTTCTTAATCATCGTGATTTACTTGTTTTAGGGTTTAGTTTTGTGGGTTGACACTACTTGATTCATTTATGGGGTGGTTCATTCTTAATATTGGTTTGTGGGCTGAATTTGCTTCTTTTTTTTTTCTTGTCTTTCTTGAGGATTTAAATTTTCTTTCTATTTTGTTTTCTCCCTTTATAATTTTATGTCCCAAAAAAGTTGATTTACTTTTTTAATGATTTTGAAAATTCACATATTGAAAATTATCTTATTTGAGTACAAAAGAAGTTAGTTTACAGAACAACTTATTACTTTTGATATTTATCAAAAATTATTATCTACAAAAATGTTGAGGCAATTGTACAGGTTCTGTCTAATGAAGTCTGGCTTCTTGCAGGAAGATGGTTGCTCTCAAAGACATTTTGCCTGCAGCTCTAAACAACATAGACACTAAATTTATAATTTTGGAGAAAGGGAGGACAGAACTTGAAGGACAAAATAAGATGTGTTTGGCACTTGTAGCTGATGAGACTGCTGCAGTTCATTTTCAGCTTTGGGGAGATGAATGTGATTATTTTGAATCAGGTGACATCATTTATCTAACCAATGGCATTTTTTCCTACCAACGTAGTAACCTTATACTAAGGGCAGGTAAGAGAGGGAAGCTTGAGAAGATAGGTGAATTTACTATGTCTTATGTTGAGACACCAAATTAATATGAGTGAGATTCATTGGATTCCTGACCCAAATAATTCTAAGATGCATATCCAGGAGTATGTGATGTCTCCTCATTCCCGCATTTTCGCTCCAATTCTATAGATTTTGATGTTCATTTTCAATGAAATGGATTCTTTGTTGTTACAACATTGCACATAACAATTTTTAAGTGTTCGATTTGGTTTATTGATGCACTATAGTTTAGTTTGATTTAAACATAGTTGTCGTTTTAATTCGATGACTAATATTGTTTAATGCGGGAACTGCGTGGAAATCTAGATCTATTTTTTAGTCACTACAAAAGTAATGAAAATTTGATAAACCTATCTTTTATTTAAGCACTTTTTTTGGAACTCATATTCAATAGCGGATCTTGTACAAAATATTGGGGGAGTCACAAATATTAATTACAATGTTATTATTGAAGCTTTGTAATTTTCAATTTTGTCGGAAACTTACTTCTTAAAAAATTTATCAATTTTCTTATATTTAAACATCGTGTCACTCCTAAAAAAATATACAAATTAATTAAAATAGTTTACAAATTAACTAAAAATTTACAATTAACAAATAATATCATACCATATCACATATCAACAATTAAGATGTAAATGTTTATTATAGTTTGATAGTAGGTAGTAATTGGGTTGTTAATTAGGGTGTTAGAATTTGTTGATATTAGTTGGTTTATCATTTGATATTTGATAGTTTATCTGTATATAGAGTTTGTTGTATTAATTTTATTATATTTTATGAGTATAAATTCTAATAATGTTTACCTCATTTCTTGTTTATCTTTTCAATCACGTAATTTTTAATATGATGTCAGCGATTTGATTGTGATTTAAGGATTATTGAATAGTCTCATTTACATTGTGGTAAAGATAAGAAGATTATTTTGTTAACAAGAACCATTAACATTTATTTTTTTATTCTATTTATATAGAAAAATTACTTAAATAGAAAAAGAAAATGAAAAATATAAAAAGCAGATTGAGCTGGCGGTCGACCACTGCGACTGAGCAGGAGAGTCCAAGAGAAGAAAGGGAGAGCGATATAATAAGAGAACTCGGAGAAGAGAGGGAGAGAGGCAGATAAGGGAGAGACTAGGTTAGTTTCTCAAAACTATAAAGTTTTAAGAATATTTTAGTAACTTATCATTGTTATTTTATTAATTTATCATTTTTATTTATAAAAAAAAATTAAAAATATAGAGATGCCATCTATCCGTTCTTGAGAAGATCTGCCGCTCCTTATATTAATGTGCAAATGGAAAAAAAAAAAATGTTAAGTACATTGGTTTTGAAGGCCTTTTGGTTTTCTACGATGTTAAATATTAGGAATTAACCAAAAAATGATATTTGCCCTCTGCACCTCACTAAGGTCACGTCAAAACCACATTTTGAACGAATTTGATTAATACTTTAACAATTTTAAGGATCTTTTTGGTGTAATGTTAAGGTAGGGGATTAAGTTATAGAGTCTTATAATTATAATGACTAAATTAAATTTTTACTTTGGATATTGCACTGAAAAATATGGCAGAGAATCTAAGCAGCAAAAATATATTCTTGAACAAAGTTAAATGAAGATCAGCTAACATACTCTAGTCTACCCCTAATTATTTTAAGTTTCATGTTAATGTCTTGACTTAGAAAAAATTGTTGCACCGAATTGGATTTGGATTCATATAACATTACTTGAGTTGAGTTTGGTTTATCAAAAGGAAACGTAAATAATAAATGTAAGAAAGCTATGGGAAGTCTTAGGGTAGAGCCTCAATTCTTAAAATCTCCTAAAGTCATTAGAATAAATAGTATTTTCTTAAACCTATAAAAAAAACATGTAATTAGCCTTACACATTATGGTTCCTAAGTCAGCACTATGTTACCATAGATGTAAGAATTAAGGCAATTCTACAACACTTACAACAACGTTTCGCCTATGTTTGGATTTACGTTGAGTTTTTCAACATTTAGTCTATGGTTTAATTGACGTTGGAAGTTTAAGTTCATCTCTTTTAACTGTTTATTAAAATTGGCGTTAAGTTTTTTTTTTTATAAAGTTTGCTTCTTCTCCCACCCTTTAATATTTTTTAAAAGCTTATAATATTTATTTGTATTGACCAATTCAAAAGTATAAAACACACTTAAATATATATGAACTATAAAGTAATAAAGTAATACAATTAAAAACTATCACATTTTACCTAAGCAAACTATGGAGGACTATAAAAACTATCACATTTTATACCAAAAAATGGAAGACACTTAAATATCTATGAACTATATTTTCTTTAGTATCGTTATATTTTAAAATTGTTCTATAATTCTTTTCAATATCAACTATATCAAAAATAACGCAATCAAACAATCGTTTAACAATTTATCTTTATACTATTTCATATTTGATTTTTCACAAATAAAATTATTCAAATAGGTTTTTTGTTCGGCAACACATAATTTTTAATCAAATAAAATCATTCAATGACTTATGACCAAATAATTCCTAAAAAAAACACATATTCAAATAAATAAAATGTTAGATAAATTTTTTATCCTTATAAATATACCATATTTCATTTTTAGTCTTTCTAAAAATTTTCTTCAAATAATGGTTTGTTAAATATTTTCTATCAAGAATTTTAATCTCTACTTTCAAGTCAACTTATGTGTATCATTCCAAATTTTGAATAAGTTTTTACAAGCACGTGTATAATATTATAAGAATCACTCTTAAAAAAATTTAAATGTTCTAAATATATTTGAAAAAAATTGTTCAAAATTTAGATATATATGAATTAATTTAAAAGCAGTGACCAACATTGGTGATCGACAATATTTGAGAGATTGCTATTTAAAGAAAATCTTTAAATGAAATATGTTATATTTATATGGTGACTAAAAACTATTTAATTCATAAATAAATGGGGGCAGCTGGCCCCAATTCTATAGACATATATAGTGGTGTTCTAAAATTAACCAATACAAAACTTTGATAATATATAGAAAAGTAGATAAAACACAAGTTTAGAGAAGTTGAAAGATGAAAAATAAATCTAAAGATGAAAGAATATAGATTATATTCTTGTGTGTATAACTTAAGTCTTGAACTCTCAATTTATAGGTTCCAAATTACATATAGTGACAAAAATATCAAGAGTAACAATAATGTACATTATCATTTTCATCATGGTTGTCTTCCATTATATTCTTCTTCAATGCATCTTATGGACATCCACTAAAAATACTATTCATAACACTCCGTTTTGGATGTCCATTCAAGATATGTCTCATTAAAACTTTACTAGAAAAAACACAATGCAAAAAAAATATAGTGAAAGAAAAAAGACTATCTCATTAAAAATATTACCAGAAAAACCCAAAAAACCACAATGAAGAAAAAAAGAATGCATAACACATTTAATTTTTGCCCTCATGGAGACAATTATATTTGAAACATTGAAAGTCAATTAATCTTTGGTACTAATTTCTCAAAAGTTTTACTTGACGGTGACTTGTAGAAAAATTTGTTATATCTCATTTATTACACTTTTCTCCAAATTAGTTGTGCATGCAATATTATATTCACATTAAATTATTTCAACAATCCCTTTTTAGAAAGAAAAAAACCACGAGTTTCTTGTACGTGTAGAATCAAATATCTCAACAAAACTGCATTATTGACTTGCCTCATGTAATAATAAAATGTCGTTATGAGAATTAGACAAATAATATGCATATATAAGGTAACAAAATATATATTTGACTTCATTCCAATGTCTTCGTATGGTGAAGAAGTGTATATTGTTAATAGATTGACAACAAATAATATGTCAAAGATCGTACAATTAGCAAGGTTCCATATTATCTCCAAATTGAACTAAAATATGGTACTTTAAGACCAATTAGTTCTTCATCATTTTCTCAAGTTCTAAAATTGATATTTGTTCATGTCTAGTGACCTTAGAGCTATTGGAGTACATAACAAATGTGATTTGTCCAAATAGAACCATATTAGTGCTTTTGTTATATAAGCTTCATGATTTACTCAAATACTGTTCTTCTAGTATTAAATCAAAATAAAACTTTTCACTTCATACATATTTCATCTCAAACTTTTTCTTTAATCAAACTCATTTCGGAAGCTCTTCAAGAGATCTGATAATATTTATATAAAATTCATTTTCAAATATTTTTGTAAAAATGGATAAATATCATCAATCTCATATCCCTCATTAGACGATATTCACTAAGAATAGTATACAATATGGTTCTAAATAGACCTATCAAAACGGGCTACTCAACCCATTTAGGGCCGGTCCTGACGGGTTGTGGGCTTCTTCGGGACAAACCAAAAAGTTATGTTTTAATATGGGCTGATAAAATACTACTCGAGTTCGGACCTAGACGGGCTGCAGACTGGGCGGGTAACCCACACATTTTTATAATATTATATTTTTAATTTCTCTGTGTCTCTTTTAATTTGAATTTTTTTTCATGCCCATTTAAAAAAATTATGGTATACTCTTTATACATTAAGTATGAATCAATTTGAATAAGTGTAAATTGTAAATCGATATTCAACTCAAGAAGGCAAGCGAACTGAAATATGATATCTTCAGCATTCATCTCCGTAATGAAGATATCATAGATCATTAAAAGTACACAATAAAATAACTCACAAACTAAGTTCAGATTTTCCAATTAACATAAATTCAATTCAAAATTTTCAAAACAACACATTATCCAAACAACACACAAATTAAAATAAGTTCAAATTGTCCAAAACAACTTAGAGATATTATCTAGCATAACAAATGAATTTAGATTTGTCTAACATAACCCAAATTCAAACCAAATTCAAATAGAGTGTTAAATAGTTCTAACATAAGTCTTTGTTGACTCTTTAAGCAATGTTCGCAGTTTCCAAAGTATTGGATGATTGTCCACTTAGATCATTTTGATTTGTATCATTTTCATATTCTACAAAATAAATAAATTAATTGTTAAAAATATATAACCAACTAAAGATAATATGAAACTTTGAAAAACCTACCCTCAAAACCATATAACCAACTATGTCACAAGAGAGCTTGAATTGATTCATCTTTCAATGTACTTCTATACTTGTTCAAAACTCGGGAGCCAATACTAAAAACATATTCAGATGTCACTGTGTTTATTGGAATACTCAATACATTGCAAGTCATCCTTGCAAGATTATGACATCTACGACTTTTTTCTTTCCAATAAGCCAAGATATCAAAACCAACCGATGGAGGCATCCTTTTCTCATCTAAATAAGAATCAAGTTCAGATTTTCCTATATTAGTATTTGTTTGGCTTTTATGTTCTTCAAATTCCTACAAGTTATTCAATGAAGTTACAAATTATTCAAACAAACAATGACAATATTCAATTTTCTAAAAATTAATTAATCAAAAGAAATAAAGAACAAATGACCTTACCTCACATATATATAATGATTTATCTATCTTTTCTTCTCCAAGAGTAGGTTGCACTAGTGAGCAACTTTGATTAGAATGAATCTCATGTTTAACGTACTCGGCGTAGAGATTACGCAAGCTCTTCTCAACCCTTTCAACCTTTGTCTTACTAGTGAGTGGATCAAGTTTATAATACGCAAATTTCAAAAAGTTGAGCTTTTTGGTTGGATCAAGAGTAGCCTCAAATGTCAAGGTCACACTATACTCACTTCAATACTTATCAAATTTCTCTCTCATTTTTATAGCCATTTCTTCAATCACTTTATCTTCACTCTTCAAATAAACATTTAAAAGACACTCTATCTTCTATATTTCTCCAAAGTACAAATTTGATGTAGGATAAGAAGATCTAGAGATCAAGTTGATCTTGAGAAATCGTCCAAGAATTCTTTAATATTAGCTCTTCAAGAACTATATCACAAATGATCTTCATTTACAATGAGCAAGAAATGAACTTAATTATTAAATTCTTAGTTCTTCAGGAACTATATACGATGATTCAAGAAAATCATTCTTGTGCAATCATTTATGGACATACTTTAATGTTAAATTCTTCTGGAATTTAACAAGAATAAACAAATAAAGATATGGTCATTATACAAGTCAAAGAAATTGCTCAACAATGTTTATATGCAAAAAATAAAATATTGACATAAAGTAAAATATTCAATAAATTTGATCATGAGAAAAAGATAATAAGAATCAATATTCGTAGAAAATATAACATCTAAGTTAGTTAATTATGTCATAACTTACGTGATAGAGTTTTGTGTTGATTTTGTGATATAAAGTAGAGAAAAATTAAGTTTAGAGAAGTTGAGACGAAGAAGAAATAGAGATGCACGAATATAGATTCTATTCTTGTGCATATAATATCTTCATCAATTGTTGGCTTCCACTATTCGTCCTTAATTGTTGCACACAATCGAGGTATTTTATGTCTACAAATGCAACATGATTGCAATTGATATTTAATAACCATAATTTTTTACGATATTAATAAATTAAGACATGTTTATTCGTAAAATTTAAATCAACTGAAAAATATCAAAATTTTTAAACTGCATATATTTTTTTTGGATTTGCACGTGAACCTTCGTAGATGTATAAAAACTTATTTACCATTTCATTCAAAAAAGATTAAGCTCTTTTTAGTGCTTGATTCTAGTTCTTTTGGGGCCGGAATGAAATCGGAACGCTTCCTAATCTAAATTATATTTTTTTTCTTATTTTTTTGGGTGAATTTTTTATTTCTTATTATAAATATTAAAAAGAAACCGTAAGCATCGAAGGAAAGTGAAAAGGAATGGGAAATGGAAATGAAATACGACACGTGTTAGGAGCACAAATAAAAAGAAAGGAAAAGTGGACACGTAGTCCCCTACAAATAATTTAATTAAGTATATATAAAAGTATATTAATTACTAAAAATAAAAATAAAGGAATATTTTAGTTTCTCACAAAAAAAATACGAATATATATTAATTCTAAAAAAATAATAATCTTTTTAGTTCTTAATAAAAATAAATCGAAACACTATATTTTCTATCAAAAAAATTTTTAGTTAATTTTTCTATATGTTTTTGAACTATAACTATATTATATATGATGGCGTGCATGTAGTGTAAACAAACATAGTGAGATTTTTAGATCCTGCAACAATTTTTTTTAAAACAATTCAGTCAAGAGTTTTTTTTTCCGTTTAAAAGGCTTTTTGTGTTTCAATTTTTATGTTTGTGTTGTTCAACGTGTTACCTTTTTTAATTTTTTTTTATTTTTTCTTAATTTAGTTTTCAAATGAAAGACTAAAATATGTTAATAAAATAATAGTACATTCATCAAATTTTATACAGTACAATGATAAATTATAATTTAAATTGATTAAATTGTTCTAATTTATTTTTATTAAAATAAAAAAAAGTTTTTATTTTAAGAGACTAATTGATTCTAAGTATTTTTTATAAAGGACCAAAATATCTCTTTATTATTATTCTTAAAAATATATAAAGCACATAGATGGCATGACACGAGTTATCGGTGGAAGATGCTTATGTCATGTCAGATGCTGGAACCTTCACAAATCACATAAAAGTCACACTATTTTTAATTTTTCACCCATCCTTTTTTATCATTCATCATCCAATTTGAATTTCACCTTTTTTTTTAAAACCAATTTCGATTTTACCTTTCTTCTCTAACAATTTTTGTTTAACTAATGATTTAGTTGGGTTATAGTTCTAAAAGTCTTAAACCAACATTTGGGAGCAAAAAATTCCCATGACAAAATAATGGAGATAATAATATATCTACTTTATTGGATATAAAGATAATGTGGTAGCTGAAGTGAAAAAATTAAAGAGAAGGGTGATAATTAACAAAAAGTTCGAGGATTTGATCATCACTTATAGCAAAATATTTATAATATTAATTATTAAATTGTCTCTTGCAAAAAAAAATCTATACATTAAAAAATAAATGAAATATATTCTTCATATTAGTTAATTTATTGTTAATAAGCTGAATTTTAATATACCATAATATTTAATTGTTTAATATATTAATTGAGTCAACTTTTTTAATATATTGCTTTTGTAATTAAAAAATACTTATTATTTTGAAAACTTAACTTAATGTTTCTAACAAATATAAAATTAAAAGTAAGATTAAGATTAAGATTATCATGATCTCTTTCAACTTAATTAGTGGTATCGAGTTCGATTTGAATCATAAAAATGTATTAGTTTTTACGGTAATTGGTGTTAATTTTTTTTCACTAACATTAATTTCTTTTTAAAGATTAGTCTTTACGGTAGAAATATATAATTTAATTTTTTTTATTCAAAACCTAATTTATTAAAAAAAAGTAGAAAATTAAAACTTAAGAGAGTTTTGTGCATTATTTATGTTTTGTATCTTTAATTAGTACAATAAAATTATAAAATGAACATCTAATTTAAATAAATTTATCAAAAAATGTTTTATTTTATAGGTAAATGTTAAAAATGAGTAATTATATTAGTTTTCAGTGTTTTAACCAGATCCTTTTCTTTAATAGTCATTCAGTGTTCCTTAATTCATTAATCAAACTATTTATACATGATATTTATCGGATAATGTTGTTTGAGAACAAAAAATAGGAAAAAATTTAAAAAAATAAAAAGGAAAAAAAAGTAATAAAAAAGAATAAAGAAACTATTTAATCAAAAAAAGAAAAGAGAAAGATCCATTGCGTTTCTCTTCTCTTCTATTCTTCAATCAAATATATCCAAAAGCTGAGCATTAACACATAACAAAAGTTGATAAATAATTGAAAGAAAGTTAATACTGGTTTTACTGAATTGTACTTATTAATTATTAATGTATTCTATTTATCATATTTATCATTTATGAAGTATGATTATTTTTAAAATGATGAAATACTCGATTGGATACTTATCTGGTATTTGTATTTGTAAAATATTTATTTGTGTATTTTAATTAGTTTATTTGTTGTTGTAATTGAATAAAATTTGTGATTTTTTAAATTTTAATATTAATTGTGTAGGGTAAATCGAACAATTTAGTTATCTCAGTTAAATTATATAAATAAATTTGTTTTTCATTGACGCACTTATTAGTTTTTTCAAAATACCGTATTCCATACTCGTACCAGTACTGTATATTTAAATATGCATCATGGTTTATCACTAATTTAAATAAAAAAATTATAAATTAATAGTGATACATATAATATTAATTAAATAATATAATTAGAAAAAAATAAAAATGATATTGAAAATAAAAAATATTACCTTTTTTAGACAAATTTCTTTTTTAATTGTAACAATTATTATCAAACAGATAGAATAATAATTGTTTGTTATATCTAGTATCTTTATCTCTATATATACTTGTAGGTGTAGGCTAGTATTTCGGGAGACCAATAAAATATATGTTAATCGTATGTTAAAAATATGTAAATAATAGTATTAAAAGAATGAAAGAGTAATCAATATGAATGAGTCTAACGGAAGACGATAAACTCTTACTACATAATAAATTTAGATTTAAAATTTTATTAGAAAATATTTATATTTAATACGATGCAATATCTTTTTATAGATAAAACCGATAAAAAAAATAAAAAATATAGTTGTGGTTGCCATCCAAGAGATAGGACCTAAATAAAATCAAGCATTGCATGGACCCAAAAAAAAAAAAACATTACTACGCAGTAGGCTATATCAACATTACATAAAGGTAATAAGTAATTGACGTAAATATGGTTTTGTCTTAAATATGAATCATTTTGATTGTAGTTTTTATTTATAAAAGAAAATTTAATTTATATTTCTACAATTTAAAAAACATTAAAAATAGTTAATAATTGTTTTTGATAAAAAAAGATATTAAGGTGTCTAATTTTTGCTGGCATGCTAATTATATCATTAATGTTGATCGCATATTTTTTAATATTTAAAATTAAAATCATTTCACTAAAACATTAATTTGCACTGAATTCCATAATTGTATAAAAAAAATTTAATATAAAATTTTTTACATAGTTGATAAATTATTATAATCATACGAACAACTTTATAAGTGGTTATAAAAAATCAAAAGATTTATATTGATTAACTATATAAAAAATCTTTATACTGTGTATAAATCAAATTCATGGAAAAAAAAAACTTTACTACACCATCTTTTCAATATTCAATTTTAAAACACAAGTAATATGAATATTGGCACAAATTTAGATAAGTTTAGATTTTTTTTTGTTAACAAGATAAGTTTAGATATATATTATAAAATTGAAACATTATAATTAAAAAACAACATAAATCATAAAATAAATATATAAAATAAAATACAATAGAAGATATATATAGAAAAAAATTAAAATGAATTAAATGTTTTTATTTGATTTTATTTAGATAAAGAAAGGAGGATATTACATATTGTCCCCAAAAAAAAAGGAATAAATAAATGCAAACACGGATCTAAAACCATGACATTAATTAATTTAATTAATTAATACTAACAACATAAGATTCCTCTTTCTTCTTCTTTCTCTTCATATTCATTTTCATAACGCCTTTGTTCATTATTATAATCTTCACGTCTCTCTCTTTTTTAGCTCACTTCAAATCTTCAATAACAATATTCAAAAATAATTAAAATAAAAAGAAGAAAAAAAAGAAAAAAAATAAACTCTCTGCGTTTCGATTTTGAAAGTTCGTTACGTTACTTGGGAATGCTAACTGGTTTAAACGACAATCTTCATCTAAAGTTGAAAAGTCTGAAACGGCAAGTCGTTTTTCGAATCTGAGGTTTTTCTCTTTCTCTCTCTAGATAGATTTTTTGAATTGGATTTGATTTTCAGATTCAAAGCGAAAGAATCAGCTGAAGAAATGTAACTATAAACAACACTTGTTTTTTTTTTAAATCTTGTTATATTTACATCTAGGTTCTTGTACTTTACCAAATCAATTACTGAGATTTTTTTATTTTTTATTTAATTTTGTTTGTTTGTATTTTTTAGAATTCATGTAGCATTAATTTTAATTAATAGCTTGATAATGATGAATAAGTAGTTCTAGTAGTTGGCATATTTTTTTATTAGTTAAATTTCTCTGTTTTTTTGTCATTAAGGAAAATGTAATTTAAGGTACTGTTTTTCTTCTAAAAGACATTGATTTTATTATTTATTTATTTGCATTGTGTAGTCTCTGGAGTAGTAATTTATGATGGATTTTATTGTGAATTTTATTTATTTATTTGTTTGTATAATCTAGAATTTGGAGCAGTGATATATGAAGGAGTTTCTGTGAATTTGATTTCCTGATTGCAAAATTAGGATAAACTTTATTTGGATTTTTGTTGTACAGAAATGTCAGGTATAATCTTCTGTCTATCACTCTATCTACCCCTTTGAAATATAGTTTTTATTTTTTAATGGATTGTGATGTATGAATTTGTGTGTGAAAAATCTGATCTTGTAATTAAAATGTGGTGGAAGGATTTGAAGGGCAATGTAGTAATGATGAAATTAGGGAGAGGAGATCAGATGTTGATTACTCGGAAGACGAGAGACGACAGTATTCTAAAATTGGAACACTCAAGAAGAAGGCAATGAATGCTTCTTCTAAATTCACTCATTCACTTAAGAAAAGAGGAAAACGGAAAATTGATTATAGGGTTCCATCGGTGTCCATTGAGGATGTGAGAGACGCACGAGAGGAGACCGCGGTTCTTGAATTGCGCCAAAGACTTGTTGAGAGGGGATCTTTGCCTCCCAGACACGATGATTATCATACATTGCTGAGGTACGTCCTCATTTTTTCTTTCCAATTGTATCACTTAATCGATTTTTTTAGCTTATACATGTGTATTTCTATTCTAGTGCGTAGTCATAAATAACAAGTGTTGTGTTTTTATTTGCTTACAATGAGTCTTGTTGGTTTGTATTTTCCTGGTAGGTTTCTTAAAGCTAGGGGTTTTAATATTGAGAAGACAATTCAAATGTGGGAAGAAATGCTTACGTGGCGAAAGGAATATGGAACTGATGCCATTCTTGAGGTAATGATGCTAATTTATGTCATAGCCGTACAAGGAATATAGGTGCTTTAGACCACAGAATGTTTGCATGTAACAGGAAGACAATGGGATTCCTTCGGTTTTTCTGATTTTGTAGATTGTAAATTGAATATGTTTGTTCTTTAATTTGAACAATTCAGATATATAATCAATCATGAGCCTCCACCTCACAGTTCAAACTTTTACATGAATTTGTCCTTGTTATGGTATTAAGGCTGTATGATTAAGCAAGTGGTCAAGAGTTCCATCTCCATTTTTTTATATAACACTTGAATTTCTCAATAAGGAAAAATTCTGCATTTTGTATGCTTCAAGCCCAAACAATTCTTGCTTTAACTGTGTTAGATATAAAATCATCAACATTTGTGATACTATCAAAGTCTCTACAACTATAGTTAAGAGTCCAATGCTTGCTACTTACATTTTTGTACACCATCAAGCATAAATGGCTCTTGCAGAGTGGGAATGTTAGATTAAAAACCCTCCAATAATTTTTTATAGCTTAAGCATTTAAGAGATTTGGTCCTCGACAGAGCAGAATATTTTGCATTTGTAATACTTGAATGTTTCAGCATAAGCATGTGTTCTTTGCTTAAGATGCTTCATACATGTTTTATTTGCTTCTAATGTGATAATTATCCTCGAAGGAGTTTGAATTTGAAGAGCTGGAAGAAGTATTGCAGTATTATCCTCAAGGTTACCATGGAGTCGATAAGGATGGGAGGCCAGTTTACATTGAGAGGCTCGGGAAAGCTCATCCAAGCCGCCTGATGCGCATCACCACAATAGATCGATATTTGAGATACCATGTCCAGGAGTTCGAGAGGGCTCTGCAAGAGAAATTTCCAGCATGTTCCATTGCAGCAAAGAGACAGATTTTTTCAACAACAACAATATTGGATGTACAAGGCTTGGTATGTTGCATTACAATAAATATTTTTTATAAAGTTATGCACCTTATATCACTAATATCAGGCGCAAAATCTGTTGATTATTCCGTGTATATGATAATTTACGTTGCTTGTTGATACTAAATTGTATATATGTTCAGCATTCTATGAAATATATGGTATCTGCCTTAAATATTTTTTAAACCAATCTATTTAGCTACTGGTGAGGGGGTTGTTTGGTGTTTCTCAATGTTAAGAATTCCCTTGTTTGCAAATTGTTGAAACGTTTTTATGCTGAAATTTTAGCTGCCATTGAAATGTGATGCAGGGAATGAAAAATTTCTCGCGTACTGCGGCAAATCTCTTGGCTTCCATGACAAAAATAGATAGCTGTTACTATGCCGAGGTTTTTGTCCCGTCCTTTCCCGAAGCATCTCTTTTTTTCCAGCCCTTTTCCTCTCTATGTGAAACATCTCCATTTTTATTTGCAGACATTACATCAAATGTATATTGTCAATGCTGGTTCTGGCTTTAAGAAGATGCTTTGGCCTGCCGCACAAAAGTTCCTTGATCCCAAAACTATTGCAAAGATACAGGTGAAGGATATAAACTATCAGCAAGTAATGTTTAACATGCTCTTTTCCGGCAATGCTGCTGATTTTACGCTCATTTCCCTACTTTTCAGATTCTTGATTCCAAGTCTCTATATAAATTACAGGAAGCCATTGACTCTAGGTACATCTCTGTGCCTACATCATACTGCATTGTAATTTCTATTTAACTTACCGATTAATATGGATTTTGCAAATGAACCTGTACAGTCAGTTACCAGACTTTCTGGGTGGTTCGTGTACATGTCCTAGCGAAGGTGGATGTCTTAGGTCTAACAAGGGTCCATGGAATGATCCTGATATCATGAAGGTAATTCTCTATTATCTTGCTTCTTAGCCCTTAGTTGTGCCCACTTTTGAAAATATATATGGCTTAGAAATACCTTGCCAAACTAGCATTTGGGCAACTAATGTAGATATTCTGATTTTAGCTGGTACATAATGCTGAGGCAACATTTGTGAGGCAAATCACCAGGTCGTCCAATGAACAGCACAATTTTGACTCCTTTCAGTTACACTACCTGAAGGCAAGTTTGTGTGTTTTGAACACAAAAAGTTGGGATTTCACGATAGTTTACAATTTGATGGTAGGTAGATATTCCTTACAATTATATGATTTTCTAACTATTTTCTTATCTCCCAGGAGCGTTGCAGTGACTCTTCAACAGCAGAATCAGGGTCTGATATGAATGATTACTCGTCTCCTACCAGAGAAAGGAGCTCTATTTATCCTCGTTTAGCACCAGTTCGTGAAGAAGTCAGTTTCAAAAAAATCCAGTGTTTATTTAGAATCATTATTCTCATCTTAACTAGTTCATGTACATTATGTGTGGTTGTCTTGAGCTTTTGATCATACCTAACCGCTTGTCTTCTATAGGTCAGGGTACCGGATGCCAATGGCTACTACAGCTGTGATGATAGTGCTCTATTATTAGCTCAGAATGTGATCGAAAATGGTCGACTTCACCTTACTCGAGAGCAGTCATTGCAAACCAATGATATGGAGAATGCTGCATGCAGGACAAATTCAGAAGGTATTGTTATAGAATTGTTGAAGGCTTTGTACCAATTATATTTATCTGTTTCCTATGTGGAACCCAAGTTGTGCATATAACTTGGTCATATTTGGACGTGGAAGTTGGAAATATATGTTGGCTATTATTGTTCATGCTAGGTTTGACTTAAGTTATTGACAAGTATGTCAATATTATACTTATCTTCTGACTTACGCTAACTTGTTTTTTTTTTCCAGGTACTTCAGTCAGCAATTTGTTCATCGTTATCAAGGAAAGATTAGAGAAAACAAATTTCTTATATGTACCACATGTGCTGATGTCCTTTGTGGAAAGACTCATTGCGTTCATCCGCTGTCTAAGATTTGAATTTTGGAGAACACCTTACATTGTTCACCCATCAAATTCCATGGAACGTGACATTAATAACCACTCAGCAGCTATTGAAGCAACTCCTGAAAGAGATTCTATACTTCCTTGCGAACAACGTCTTCAGAGGCTAGAAAAAGTTTTTAACGAACTTAACAACAAACCTGATGGCATGCCTTTAGAGAAGGAACAAATGCTTATGGATTCCTTGGATAGAATAAAGTCTGTTGAGTTTGACCTTGAGAAGACAAAGAGGGTATTCATCTATGCTTTCATCAGTCATAGATGTCTTTTGATCATGCTGATCTGATGGTATTTTTTTTTTTTTTTTTTAAATTTGTGCTTTTTCTGCAGGTGCTACATGCTGCAGTGATGAAGCAGCTTGAAATTACTGATTTGCTGGAGAACATGCAGAAACCGAAGTGTCGAGTAAGTCGATGATCATTGTATGATATTTGTATATTCATTTTAAATATATGAGGGATAAACTTGAAGAACTCTCACCCCTGGGTTTTTACATCTTTAGGCAAGTCATAATGCAATGGCCAAATGCTTGCTTATTTGATCTCTAGTGCATGGTACTAGTAGGCTTTCCTTATCTTTATATTTTGATGAGTTTTCGATCTTATGGTATGTTTGGGAGTTGAGTTTTGGAGTGCGTTGGAGTGGAAGGTTTTGGAGGACAAAATCTATATCTCAAAGTATATTTGATATTTTAAAAAATACGAAAGAATGATACGATAGATGATTATATGACATTCCAATTATTCTTTAATTGATTTTTGAAACATTTTATAATTTGTTTAATCTAGAAATGAAAAATAAGTCTTCCCTTCTGATAGAACCCAAAAATTCGAGAATGTAAACTGTTTATTATTTAATCTGAAAGGGTGATCTTGAAGCTCTACAATGGTGGAAAAACAATAAAGAAAAAGATAAACCAAGTTCAAGAACTCCTAATCCGGAGCTAAGCTCCTAACTACAGAGAAAACTCTCCTAACCAACTCTAACAACTTTTCTGACCGTCTTCCTCACTCTCCTTCCCTCTCTCTTATAACATATTTCCCTAGAATTTAGGAATAATTATAACTAATTAACACTTTAGAATCCTATTGGGCTAAGCCCAAATCCAGTATCCTATCACTTTCCCTTTCCCTCCAAAACCTACTTCTCAAACATACCCTTATTCAGGGACAGACAGGGGAGGGCATCCCATGGCCCTGGCCCCTCCCTCTTCGTCAAGTGCCATATAAGGCATAAAAGAACACTGCTTTTATAATGATAAAAATAAATAGCTTAATAGAGAAATAAATTAATGTTCGGCAAATAATAATGCATATAACGATTTGTTTGCTATCTTGTTAATATCAAAAATTAAATTAACGATTAGAGATTTTTATTTTATTATTAATTTATTTATAATGTTGATTTGAATTTTTGGATTAAGAAGAAAAAATAATAAATATAAAATTTGTCCTTTATTAGTTTTAGTTTTAATTTTTAGATTATGTGGTTTAATAACTATTTAATATTAAAATAAATTATAAAAAACTAACATTACATTGGTCCGAGTAAAACTATATTTGGATCCTTTAAACAATGTCTCAGATTCGATTTTCTAGATGGAAAAAATATGATTGATAGAAGAGTCTCACTAAAGTTGGCCATTTAGATTCCTCGGTAGAGATTAGTCATGGACAAAATTGATGGATAATTCACTAAAAACATGGTTATAAAAAAATTGACTTAAATGCACTTTTAGTCCTTTTATTTTGTTCAAAATTAACTTTTAGTCCCCCTATTTCTAAAATTAGATTTTTAGTCCCCTATTTTACAACTTCTGGGTTTTTAGTCGCATATTTCTTTTTCCTTTCAATAATACAAACTTTTTGACTGATGTGATCATCATCAATTAATCTTTTAACCACATATGATCACAATCTAATTAGTTGCAGCAGCATCAGTTAAGAATACATTGCTTGTGTGAACATAAGTTTTGTATTTGTACATGTAGTTCATACCTCAATTATATATATGTACTTTATAGTTTTTTAATAACTTTTGTGCTCCTATTCTTGCAGCAAAGAAGGTTATTCTGTTGAATCATCATTTTGAGTCAAGGGAGTTGCTAACTAAAGCATACACTTACTAGAGACGGATTTGGTATAATATACATCTTTTTTCATAGTAAATAAGAGACAATTTGTAGTTTTGCAATACGATCTGTCCAGTTTTATACAGTGTAGATAATAGAAAAGCTTATTGTGCTGAAAATTTGAGAAATTCATGTGTATTGAGCATAAAGTTTTTTTTTTAAAAAACACGTTTTCCAGACATGGAATAAAATGTAATGTTAATGCTGTGACAATGAAAATTCTTGGAGACATGCTAATTGGACAACAAAATTGTTGTTCATAACCAATGTATATATAATTTGGATATAGGCTTATGTGGCCATATATGTCAAAGGGAAGAGGAAAATTTTCATTTGATCAAGTGGAATAAATGTTGTCAATCAAAAGAATAGAGAAGGTTTGTATGGTTGTTAATATAAAACACACCTTTTGTGGTTGTAATAAAGTTTGAAAATGCACTTAAGTTTTTTACTTAATCTAATCCCTTAGTCCATGTAACGTAGATGCTTGATTGCCCGCCATTTCCCTTGTCGAAGTACTCATAATATTTAAGTTGAAAAGAAATGTTATTTCCAAATAAAAATAAAATATTTTTTAATTCAAAAGAAACAAAATGCATTGTTGGGGATGATAATTAGACTCAGATCCACTAGGTATCTGTAAAAAACCCGCTGGGTAGGGTAAAAACCCGCATAATGAGTATGGAACAGATATTGGATGTGTTTATTTGAGTTTAAATAAAAATGATTTTTGTTTTAAATAATTTAGTGATTATTTTTTAGTTCTAAAATGATTTTTAATGTGTTTGTATATAATTTTATAAAAATATTTTTTTTAAAACTACAAAATTACCGTAAAGGACATAAAAATGATTTTCAAGAAAACATATTTGTATGAAAAAGTATTTTATAAATACATGATTTTTTTTAAATACTGTCTTTCTACTCATATGTCCTTCTATTCATATGTCCCTCTACTCTGTCATGCATATTTATCTCCTCCTCCAATTTCTATCTACTATCTCTCTCACTCTCTATTATCTCATGTGTCTCTAGCTCTCATTTTTATTCCAAGCAAATAAATGGATTTAGGTATTTCATTTCATAATTTTCAGATCCTTTTAAAAAATAAACATATAAATAAATCATCACGAAAATATGCTAGTAATAGATTTTGGAGGTTATGTTCTAATCTTAAAAATTGGACCCTTAATAAAAAAAATCCAATTTTAATAATTAAAAAAATTGAAAAATTAAATTTTAGTCCCTATACACATATGATGCTTTATCTATACCAATTTACATGATACTCTACTCATACCAATTTTTTAAATTTAATCACAACAATAGCAATTATTTATCGATATATTTTTGTTAAAGTGCAGGTAATGGGTACATGCCTTAAATACCAAAGGCAAAAGTACGGGTACTGCACTTAAGTACCAAAGGGCAAAAGTACGGGTATTAAAGTTGATACCCACGAAGTAAAGAGCACTAATATTTTTTTCAACTGCGAGTACGGGGATGGGTACTATACTACCCTACCAAACCCTACCCATTGCCATTTCTACGCATTGTGACCAATTTAACAGAAATCCAAAATGTTGTAAATCATAATTATAGAATTATTTATGAACCGCTGTCAAAAAAAGAATTGTTTATGAACAATATAATACTCTCTTAGCTCTACGATGATTAATTCATTTGAAAAAAAATTGTCTCAAAATAAATGAATATTTTAATTTTTTTAATTGTATTTTCTAATTAATATTATATGTATTTTTTCTAATTCAATATTCTTCACTTTAAATTAATGATAATAGCGAATACGAGTAAAAAATATTGAATTCTCCTAAAATACTTGTTAGTATTTAATTATATTTTTAGAATACAGTCTATTTTTATATTACAGTCTATTTGTTAGTATTCTAAAAATATAATTGTTAGTGAAGAGTATTGAATTGTTCTAAAATAGTTGTTAGTATGACTCTAAAAATATACCTAATCAATTATTTAAGAATAGTTTTGTGTGGGCGAAAATTGTTCATTAGTAAAATCCTTCTTTGGTATGCAGTGTTTTCTTTTATGTTTGTGAATATGTAGTATTAAGAAAATTCTCAACCCAAAGAGGGGCTGCTCACTGCTGCTTACACTAGCAGGATATGTAGGAATATGTCATATAGCTCTAACATGGACCTATATCCCAACCTACAAGATCGGGTTAAATTAGACTTTTTTTTAATAGACAATTCTTAAGTTTTTATATAAGTCTATCTAATTAAAAATTAAAAATGTCAACCTATAAGTCATATAAAAAGTCTCTTAAGCCTACCACTACCTATTTAAGTAAATATAAATAGTATTTTATTATTATTATTATTATTATTATTATTATTATTATTATATATTAGATTTTGAACTTTATATTAAATTTTAAGGTTGTTAACCTTTTAGTAATTTAATTATATTATTTTACATTAGTTTTTGTCATATTTAAATACATTATATAAAATAGAATGTATAATGTCATTTAAAGTCAAATTCTTTAAAATGTCATTTTGAATAATGTACTATTGTTAATCTATTCAAAAATATATGTTTGACAATTAATTTAAAAATGTTAAAATGAAATAGGTTTTTAAGGAAGCTAATAGGTCGCATCAAACTTTCGTAAAAGTTAGACTCTATCTATCTATCTTATTAATGTGATACAAAGGGTCACAATATTTTTTTTAGTTAATTGTAACTTTTGTGACGGCAAAAAACGATTACAAAATTGTTGGAGGGAAAAATTATTTGAATTTGTGGCGGTCAACACCTTTATAATAGATTTGATTGATTGAAAATTTCAATACACATTTGTGGCGGCATATATCTGTTGGAACCAAGTTGGTTCTAAGTACTTAGGATTTTGATGTTTACAAAAGCACTCCATGTAATCTTATTTTGTACCTTGAATTATTAAATTAAATACCACCAGAAGATGAAGTTATCAGAGGCAGAAGCTGAAGTCACCAGAGGAAGAAGATGAATATTCAAAAGATAAAATCAGACCAGAGGATACACCTCAAGAAGTCACCAGATAATTCATCCTGAAATTACCAGAGAATACACCAGGATGTCAAAACACCACCAGAGGATATTTTTACTGGCCTAGATCAGAAGGAAGCAAAGTCCAGAAGGAGACCTGGACCAGACCAAAAGGAAGCCTGCCAGAGGGAGACCTGTTTCAGACCATAAGATATCATAAGTCAGACTTAGTCTCGAATTTATTCTGACCAGAAGATAGCCTGGCAATGAAATGATAAACAGTCCAGACTTGATCCAGACTTAATCAGAGGATAAATTAATGGGTCCAGAACAAGAGATTTAATCCAGATTTGACCCAGACCAGAAGATAGCATGGTTTAGAGTATGAAACCCAATCAAGATCAGAAGAAATGATGTCCAGATTTAATCCAGATCAAGAGGTAAATGTCCAAAATTAAATATCCTTTGTTCAGATTTAATTTCAGTTCAATCCAGACCCAGTTCAGAATTGGTCCAGATCAGAGGGAAAAAGTTCAGATCAATGGTCAAGATTTAAGTATATGGCCCAGTATTGGCCGAGATCAGAAGATCAGACCGTGGCTTAGTGTTGGCCGAAATTAAAAGGTTAGAACGTGTGGTCCAGCATTGGCCGAGATCAGAGGATCACAGCAGATCACTTAGTATGGTCCAGATGTGGACGAGAGCAGAAGATCAAAGGGTTCAGATTTAATCATGATGATAATCGGTGGAGATTTGATTAAATTTGATCAAAGTATTAAAAAGGATTTGATACAAAAATAAATTGAAGTCTTGTGGAATTCAGAAGCTATTGGCGGGAAGAAAAATTTGTTCCAGAATTAATTAAAGTCAGAATTGGTCAAAGTTATTTTTGAAAGGCAATCTGGAACAGAAAAAGATATGTTTTTTATTTAAAGTGAAACCCGATTGGACAAGTTATTTTTGCAAGAGAATCCAGCAAGATGCAGCTCGAATTTAAGCTTGGAAGAGGCCATAATCTGCATCTATAAAAGGAGGCTCAAGGCAGAAGACTTAGTATCGAAAATCACAAAAGAGTCATAAATTTCCAAAGCAAACACTCGAGTTTTCAGTGAGGTTAATTGTGAGTTTCAGCTTTCCAGAAGCAAGCACTCGTGTTATTTTCTTTCCCTTGTGTTAGATCTAAGTTGTTGAAGTAGAGTATACAATCTGAGGGAGTCAGAAGGGGTAGCAGATTACTTGACAATTAGATTCAAGGCGTTGTAATTCCTTCTACAATCTGGGGTTGTCAGATTGGTAGGAGAAGACTTGACTTAAGAAGTCAAGGTGCTGTATTCCTAAAAAGTTTAGGATTGTTAGACTATTTGAGAAGACTGACTTGGAGGGTAAGTGGTATTGTTGTAATTCAAGGTTTTAAATTAGTGAAATCCTTCAAAGTGAAGGGACTGGACGTAGCCTCGTTAACGGTGAACCAATATAAAAATTCTGTGTTTTTATTTTTACTTAATATCCGCTACTAACTCTGTTTGATTCATACATCAGATTTTGTTATTAAACTGCAAAAACAGAAAAAGTATTCAAGTTAGTCAAACACAATTCAACCCCCCTTCTCGTGTTTGCACCTTCAATATCGTCACAAGATCAGACCATTGTAACATTATGACTGCTTAGGCCACCACAAAGGCTGCCTTATCTAACTACCTCTTTTAAGGTTAATTAAATTAATATTAATATTAATATTATATATATATATATATTATATTATTTGAATATTGATTTTTAATATTATAATTTTTTTTAATAAATTTACTCATTTGTGACGGCCAAAACGCCTACAAATAAAATAGTTTGAATTGTTTTTTTTCTACCAACTTTATCTTTTATAGCCATTTGTAAGCTCACAAATTTGTGGCTGCATTTTTGTCACAAATTTGTGACAACTTAACCCCTCACAAATGGTAACCAATAATCGACTATTGTGGCTGTTTTTGCCGGCACACAATTTGTGACTGAATTACTTTTGGTTGCCATAGTCAGTCATAACTGCTTTTCTTGTAGTTAATTCCCCAATAACATTGACATATTGATACAATGTAAAAAATAAAAATTATTATATCAATAGTAATAATAATAAATTAATTATTTTGTCTTCTATTTTTTTAAATCAATTTTTAGTGTGTTTAAGTACAAATTATTTATACTTGAGACAATAAAAGTATTGCTCATTGAAGAGACTCCCCAGAGAGAGTGTGTGTAAAGTGATGATGATGAGTTATTTGTAACAATGAATTGATGAGGTTAGTCAGAACAATTGTGCAAAGGAGTTGAAAAACTTTTATCCGTAACCAGAATACAAATTATTTTTCATTTGACTTTAAATATAAAAGTAAATTGAATTAATAAAAATTGATCATTTAATTTTAAAATTTGAATTATATTTTTGTTACCTTACTTTATTTTATATTTGAGATCAGAAGAAGTATTTTTCAATTACTCTTTAAAAAGGATTTAGAAGGTCTGACTATGCAAAAGGATTTAGAAGCCAAATGATAGGGGAGAATAACACATAATACATTTATTTTCCTTAAATAAAAGCAGTCAGATAATTATTGTCTGTTAAAAAACTAATAATAATAATAATAATATTTTTTAATTATGTTATATTGATATAAAACCAAAGATCAAATCTATCATAGAATCCCTTGACATGTTAGAATTGTATTTGATACTAAAGAATATTATTCAATATTGTCTTGCCCCTGAATCTATGACTAACAATTAGATTGATGCTCAAACTAATCTTTTTGCACTTGTAGAGGGCTTAGACAAGGGAGCCCTATCTCCCCTTATCTCTTTGTGTTGGCTCTGGATAGATCGAACTACAAAATTAAAGATTCAGTTACAAACAGCTAATGGCAATCTCTTCATTTTGGTAGGGTGGAAGACCTACCTCTCACACATATTCTTTGTTGATGATATTTTTTTAGTTGTTGAGGTTACTATAGAAAAGAATCAACTAATCAAATCTATTTTGGATGACTTTTGCCGTAGTTCTGGCCAAAAGACCAATGTGCATAAATCCAAGGTCTTTTTCTCTAAACATATGTCAACTACGGAAACAGCTTCTTTAAGTCAAAGTCTAAGGATTGGCCGAACTACAAACCTTGGAGTATACCTTGGTGTTCCTTTGATCCATCAATGAGTCTCAAAAGATTCATTCTTCTTTATCTTGGATAGACTAAGATCTAAACTCACAAATTGGAAAAATAGCTATCTTTCATTTGTAGGTATAGTAACTCTTGCTCAATCATCTTTATCTAGCCTTCTTGCTTATACAATGCAAACCATGTCAATTCCTAGTTCTATTTGTTAGGAAGTTGAGAGATTATGTCGCAACTTCATTTAGGGCAGTACAAGTGAACAGAGATCTTGTCATTTGATCTATTGGGAAACAATTTGCAAGCCAAAGCAGGAAGGTGGACTTTGCTTCCAGAATCTTAAAGTCCTTAATCAGGCATATATGACCAACTTACCTGCAACTAGTTGCATACAAAGACAAATTTTGGGTTCAACTAGTCCGAGCCAAGTATAATAATGGTATTATGAACACCTTTCTTATCCAACAAAGCAACATTGTTTCTAATACTTGTAGGAATATTTGTAAAGTGTGGCTCAATACCAAAAATAATATGTAATGAGTTATTCGTGACAATCATTCTACAAAATTTTGAAAGGATCACTACAAGCTTGCTAACTCAATACCTCAAGCCATTTCACCTAAAGAATATGAGTTTTCTGTATTAAGCTACACCAATGGTACAAATTAGAATTGGAGTAAACTGAAATAAATTATGTCTGAGTCAATATGTGAGAAAATGAAATACTTGAAGCTTTTAACTGACGTTTCTCTGGATTTCTCCACATGGTTGCCAGCCACTGACCGCCAATTTAATCTCAAGTTAGCTTATAATAACCTCACAAACCATGAGACCAACGATGACTCAATAATATTGTTCAAGGATGTTTGGAATTGGTAGAGCTTAGTCAGAGTTAGGAAAACGCTTTGGAAGGTGGCACACGGGAAACTCCTGAAAAATGATGAGAGATATCATAGAGGCATGACCTCTGACAACTTCTATTAGCGTTGCCTCTTTGCACTTGAGACCCTTATGCACGTTGTAAGGGATTGTGAAGATGTCCAACTACTTTGGAATAGTTATTAAGCCAAGATTTTGGAGTAAATTCTTTAGCCTTGATACTTATGGCTCCTCAGCTTGTGGGGAATCATTCGCGACCATAATGGTGAATTCGTATCTAGTTTTGACTACAAAGTGGCATCAAGTAGCTCCTTATTTTCTGAAATATGGGCTATTTGCAGTGGTGTGTTATTGGCTCGAGATAAAAGTTTTCGTAATATTATTCTTGAAATTGACTTCCTCACTCTTTTTTCCATGATCAAGAAAGATTATACTCAATTTAATCTCTTGTTTATCCTTCTCAAAAAAATTATCTCTATATTGCATTAGACGCATTGTACATACTCTCTTAGTTATTGTCCAAGAGAAGCAAATCAATATGCTTATTTGTTAACTGAGTTTGGACTCCTTTTTTGTACAAACGGTGTACCATTTTCTTCTTTGTTAGATTCATTTTTGAGATATAATGTTGAGAGTTATCATTCTTAGCTTTCGTTTTAATTAATATAATTCTTTTTTAATAAAAAAAACACCAAAGATCAAATATAAGTACTTCGAAATCGTTATCGATAATTTAATTTTTGAAAATAAATATAATTTAGAAATTTACTTTTAAGTTAGAGATTTAAGTGTTAGACATTTTAATTAAAAAAATAATAAATAAAAATAATTTAATTTTTAGTATTAGATAAATCAATGGTATATTTTTATATTATTTTAATATAATTTATTTTGCGTACATATAATAAAGTTTGTTTACTATTTTTATTTTTGACATGAATTTTTTACAACTAATTTAATTTGACATGTATCATGGGAATTTATTTTATTTCATTTTTCATGTTTTAAATATCACTCTTGGAGTCATGCTTGTTATATGAAAAGTAATATTATATATAAATTAACTGATTTTTTTATAAATAAGTGTATACATTTTATAACATTCAATTATTTTTTGACAAATTATGACTAAACACTTATATCATTAATATTAATTTCTTTTCCTGGTCTTATTTCTCTCTATTTATTTTTATGTATTTTTTTCTTCGTTTTACATAGTATATACGTACTTAAAAAATAAAAGAAATTGTGCGAATAAACTCACAAATTTTTACACATATTTTTTTTTTAAATTTTTACAATATTTTTTATATACAAATGTTTAGTTATTACTAAACAACTGGTTTTGAGTAGACTTCAAACTCAACTGCTAATATACATGTTATTTATTATATATGATTTTGTATTTCTTAACATTTATAATATATATTTACTAATAATTTTACAGATTGGTGTCTCTATCTATCTTATTTTCATGTCATCATTTTTTTTATAACCAAATTATACTAAAAGTATCTAACAAATATATTACTTCCGTACAAATATTGTTTTATAATGTATTTTATAAATAATTTACTTTTTTCAAAAATATATTTTTGTTATAAATCAATAATAACATATATATATATATATATATATATATATATATATATATATATATATATATTAAGAAATATTAGTATATCATATTAGTATATCCTCTTGTTTTATTTTGTGTTACTATTAATAATAATCGCTATAATATTAATAATAATCGCTATAAGACAAATTTGTAGTTCAAACTATACCTTTCCTCAATTGCAATGAATCGAAACACGACTTTCCTACCAATAAAACAAAGACTTATCAACTCCCAATTTAAAAAAAAAACTAACACAACAAAAAATTGAATCAAGAATCCACATGAAAATCATATAATGACCTAACAGACACAATTGTATGTTCTGCACAATGATGATAAGGTTCAAACGTATGTTACAATACACATGGATCAGTTATCTACTTTGAACACGAATAGGGGTAAAAATTGGATAACACGAGAACACAATCGAAGTTTTATAACATGGCTAAAAAATCACATTAACTCAAAGTTTGATATAGACCCTGCTTCAATTTCAGAGAGATTGAGGTGGCTGGCAAATGACCCGAGTTTACATGTCTTTTCTTACACCGATTATGTAATTAACGACTATACATTTTATACCACAAAACAAGATGATCAAACCACTATGCAAAATAGCGAAGTCACTCTAGTAGCTGAAGCGATGCATATCTCAAGTGCAAAAGACAAAAACCTAATATATGCAAATCTATCATATTTTGGGGTTATCGAGCACATATGGGAGTTGGATTACACAATGTTTCGTGTTCCCATCTTTGGCTGCAAGTGGGTCGATAATAATAATGGCGTTCGGATTGATGAGTCAGGGTTCTTGCTTGTCGATTTTAATAGGGTGGGATACAAAGATGAGCCTTTTGAAGTAGCAATATCGATTTACAAGGAAGGGGGGTTTGAATTTTAAATCCGCCCTTTAAAAATTTCTGTTAAAAACTTAAGAAAATAACTCAAGATTGATCTTGGTTGTGAAAACAGAAAACAGAGAATGTTCTTGGTTTTCACCAGAAAGCAGAGAACGTTCTTGGTTAGTTGAAATCAACAGTTCAGTTTATCTATCTAACTTGATAATTAACAGACTGAAAGTAAATAAGGATAAGGGAAAAGATATCACACACAGATATATCCTGGTTCACCCAACCCGGGCTACGTCCAGTCCTCACCACTGTGAGATTTTCCACTAAGTGTTTAAAACAAGAACCTTCTTGGTTTTACAACACCTAGCTTAAATCAACCTTGATCTTTGTTTACAGAACTTAATGTAATTCCACGCAGAAAGAGACTAATCAAATCACCTATCAACCTTGATAGGATTTCTTACAATCTACCCCAAACTATACTTAACTCTAATAGTTTGAGTTTTACAATAATGAAGAGATTGTTTTGTTAAAATCTGAGATGTCTCAACTCTTGTTTGAGATTCAATTCTTTACAAAGAATTCAGTATAAATGTATCAGAGTAAAACGAATTTAATCAAACTGATTCTTGTAAGTGATTGGAGATTTTCAAGTATGTAGATGTATGTGAGTGATGTTTTTCTCTGTACTTGAAGCTGTATATCTTCCTGAGCTTTTGCCTTCCTTTTATAGGCGTGAAAGCATTTAAAAATAGAGCCGTTGGTAGTGCTCTTGTCAGGCTTGACCCAAGACATTATTTCTGAATAAAAATAATCAAACTTTTGACTATTTTTATTTTCTGTTCAGACTGGGCTGTGTGTTGCGTTTTGGATCAAATTTTCTTTAGTGATTACTGATCCTTTAATACTTCTGATAAGTGATAATATTGTAGGCTTGAACTGGAGCTTTTGAATCACTTAAAACAGATTAAAAACGATCACAAAGCTTGTTGCAGAAAAACTGTAGTTGCTGGAGATTGATGATCAATCTGGAGCTTTAGCTTTTGGGTTTCCTGGAGATTGATAATCAATCTGGACTGATTTCTGAACATACTGGAAACTGACTTGACTTCAAGATTGTTTCAACAGTCTTGACAATCATTTCCAGAACTGTCTGGACAGACTTGTTTGAGAGTCTTTTTCTTTTTCAATTTGAATGTCCTCTTTGATTTGAATAGATCCTATGTGTTCTCTGCCATGTAGTGATCATATTCATGTAACTTCCAGAGCCAACAACTTTAATTAAGTGCTGGAGAAAGTTGGGTCTTTATGCTGTCACAGCCTGGCGAACTTTCTCCGTTTTCCAGAATATGTCAAGAATGTTCTCTGCCTTTGTTTATGCTGTTTGCTTTGATTCTTTTGAAACCTGTCTTTGAATTAACACACTCAAAAGCACAGGTTAATTTAACAATACATTTAGAATCATAATTAACAATCTTTAAAGCTTCATATCTCATGATGATGTACTGGAAATCCGTTTAAGATAAACATGATTTTTCCTTGCATAAAAATCAGGTTCAAACAGTCTTGATGAAGTGACTAGAATCCTGGAGATTGTTTATCAATATGGAGACTGATGATATGATGTTAAACATACTGGAGATTAATGTTAACATGCTGGACATTGATGATTATTTCTGGAGACTGTTCTGATCATTTTGGACATTCTGATGTTCAAGAACAGACTTGGTTCTTCCTCTGAATGTATTTTCTGGAGATATCCTCTGATATCATTTTCTGGAGATATCCTCTGGTATCCTTTGGTTGAGGTATCCTCTGGTATTCTCTGGTTGATGTATCCTCTGATATCCTCTTGTTGAGGTATCCACTGATGGCAGCTTGGTGAGGTATCCTCTGATGGAAGCTTGGTGAGGTATCCTCTGATGGCAGCTTGGTGAGGTATCCTCTGATGGCAGCTTGGTGAGGTATCCTTTGATGGCAGCTTCGTGAGGTATCCTCTGTTGTCAGCTTGGTGAGGTATCTTGTGGTGATGTTATCGGGTAACATCTTATGTTTTTCCAGATTGTGTCAAGAGTGTTCTTTATGCTGATTTCTTGGCTTTCCTTGAATCATTAACATGTTGTTAATTCTGGACATTCTGGAGACTGTTCAGTCTTGTTTTGGCAGCTTGATTCATGGCCTTTTTCTTAGTGATTCGAATGACTTCTTGTAATTGATCACATTTGTGCATGAATGGTTTCTTGCTTTGTTCCCTTATGAATTCATGTTCCTTAAACAAAACTTAAGTGAAATCATTAGTAGACCACCATTCATAAAACTTAATCATTTAATTTAAAAGGTTTGTTGTCATTAAAATATATATCAAAAAGGTTTTTTCCTCAACACCTTTTATTTTAGCGTGGAAAGCTCAACAAGTGTTTTATGTCACTGATCCTGTTGATGATAAATGGTCAGTTGTCCTATCGACCAATAAAATAAGTATTGATAACAATAACGTTGAAGATGTTGGTAATGATATTTTCTTTGCGACATCACAACCATATGAAATTGATTCAACTGATGATGGTTTATATCTTAAAGATGATCATAATGAGTGAATTTAGATTAATCCATCGTTTCATATCGTTAAGGGACAAACAAATGTGAATCCCACAAGGAAAAGAAGAAGGGCATCTTAAGATGTTTACGTGTTTTATATAAGTCATGTAATATGTACTCATCATGTAATTTATACTAATTTCGTGTAACTTGGAACTGCCATAACTAAGTTCATGTAATTTATACTAATTAGCAATTTGTTTACCTGCCAGAACTGAGTATTTAGCATTTAGCTTGAACTGTATTTGATTTTATGCTTATACTAATTTTCTACCAGAACTTGAACTGATCATGTAATTTAGCATTGATATACTAATATTTAATTAATTATTTGGCAAAACAATCCATATATAGGTATTTTACCGCGCTTTTGCCCATAAGCGCTGTAGAAGGTTTTTAAAAATTAAATTTCAAAACATTTACAACGCTTTTGTCCATAAGCGCTGTAGAAGGCTTTTAAAAAATAAATTACAATTTCAAAACATTTACAGCGCTTTTGCCCATAAGCGGTGTAGAAGGCTTTTAAAAAATAAATTACAATTACAAAACATTTACAACGCTTTCACCCATAAGCGTTGTAAAATGCTCATATAGCGCCTTTTATAGAGTGTGTCTATAAGCGCTGTAAAAGAATATTTAAGACGCTTTTTATATAGTCTTTTAAATCGCTTTTTGTGGAAGCGCTGTAATAGGTTAGGTCTTTTATAGTGCTCTTTGGAAAAGCGCTGTAAAAGGGTTTTTTTTAAAAGTATTATGTAAACTAATAATAAGAAACCTCTTCATTACGTATTCTCCCTAAGAACTTGGTAGTGTGAAGCCTATTTGAAGGTGCAAACATGAGATGGGGGGTTGAATTGTGTTTGTCAAACTTCAATTCTTTTCGTTGTTTTGTTGAATGTTGATGTGAATTATTTGATGAATAATTAATCAGACTTAACAGCGGATAATAACAACATAAGAACACAATGATTTATCCTGGTTCACCATTAACTTGGGTACATCCAGTCCCTTATCTTAATTTCAAAACGTATCTTTTTTAGCTTCAGATTTCATTTGAATTTCCTTCAAGTCTTCAGTGATTTTTGAATCAAATCCCCTTAATACTTTGATGAATTTTTTATCAAAATTCAGTCAAGTCTTCTTCGAATTTTAATCAAGTCTTCCTTGATCTGCGTCATGATTTAAATTCTAGACCGTATGATCTACTGATCTCGACCAACTCTGGACCATGTGATCTGATCGGTACCATTCTGTGATCTTCTGATCTGGACCAAGTCTGGACTAAGTCTCATGTTCTGGACCATGCTATCTTTTGGTCTGGACCAGGTCTTCTGTTCTGGACCATGCTATCTTCTGGTATGGACCAAGTCTGACTTATGTTTCCATCTGGTATGGACCAAGTCTGGACAATGCTTCCTTCTAGTTTGGACCAAGTCTCCTTCTGGACATGCTTCCTTTTGGTATGGACCAAGAATAATATCATCTGATGATGTCATTGTTTCTTCCCTCTAATGATATCTTCTGATTGAGGAGATCCTCTAATGTTTTCCTTTTGATGAAATCTTCTGATTCTTGCTTCTGATGGGACCCTCTGGTGATATCTTCTAGCCGTATCTTCTGGTGGCATTTTTATCTTCTGGTGACTTCATCCTCTGATGACATCTTCTGCTTCTGATTTGTATCTTCTGGAGGTATCTTCTGGTGACGTCATCCTCTAGTGACGTCATTCTCTAGTGTATCCTCTGGTGACGTCATCCTCTGATTTTTCACATCCTTTAATTTTTCATTCTTCTAAGTCAAAATATGATTTTCATAAAATACTTTTGTTAACATCAAAACTTTAATTGAAAGAACGAACTTGGTTCCAACACTATGCATTTTCCTCTTCTTCATTACGTACTCTCCATCTTCATTATTCTCCATATGAACCTGACCCTCTTCTCCCTAATGCGAACCCTACTGGCCATCTTCATTATGTACTCTATTTTCCTTATTCTCCATTTTCACTACTATCCCTATGAACCATAAATGATTTTAAGGCACTTTTTATTCAGTTTTTTAAAGTGCTCTTTGAGGAACCCTAATGCCCTCTTCTCGCTGCATCATTTCTACTTGTATTTCTGCGAAGTCGTAACCCTAAACTACATGTATTGTTATTAATATCTGGTTGTCACTAAACTTATAGTGCATGTTGTATTTATTCAATCTGTTGTTGTCACTAAACTGCATGTTGAACTTATACTGTTGAAATGTGTAGATAAATGGATTCCAATAATGATTTAGCTCGTCAAAATGAAGTTGTTAACACTAAAAGTTATGAAAACAAAGTTAAACGTGGGAAGTCCTCAAAGCAAGAAGTACTAGAATTAAATTTGAGGTATACTATACTTTTGTTTAGATTTTATTTTTTTTCTTTTTTGAAAGCAAGCACTTACTCTATGAGTTTATTAGGTGGGATAGAAATCAAAGTGGCCAGCCGATTGAGCCCAACAGTTAAATGATGGTAAGTTACATTGGTGTTGTTGTTCCTTAAAATATCCCAATAACAATTGATGATTGGAGAGATAAAGCTTTGAAGGATGCTAAAGATATATTGTGGAGTGATATACAAGTAACTTTTTTACTCTGCTTTTTTGTTACTTATAATTTTTTCCATTGAAATACTTTTATTCAAACTATTTTTTTATTTGGTTTGCAGCCAGCTTTTAACGTTGAAGATGTGCGAAAAACTTATGTGCTTAGAGTTGATGGAAAAAAACAGAAAGTATTTAGATCTCATTTGTCAAATTGCTACTTAAGAGATCGTGATGGAAATTTGAATGTTGAAGCTCCAAAAATATACAAACACTATATATCAAATGAAGAGTGGAGCGCTTTTGTAGCTAAACGTGCAGACCCTACATTTGTGGTAATATTAATTTATTTGCATGTGTGTTTTATTCATATTCATATCGTATTTTTTTACACAAATGTTATTTTATATATTATATATATATAGAGTATAAGTACAGTGAATCGGGAGAGAGCAAAAAATCCAATACATCCATACAAAAAATCGCGTATGGGGTATGCATGTTTAGAGAAAAAAATTGTAAGTAAACATCACTTTCATACATTGAGGTAGATTTTAAACTATAGTTTCTAACTAATATTTTGTTTATGTCTTAACGAATAGCTTCAAGTGACAAAATCCGATCAACCATTGGATTGTCATATCTTGTGGAAGGAGGCTCGCTTGAATAAAGATGGAATCATGGATAATGAAAATGTTCAACAAGTTATCCAACAATGTGTAAGTATACTATCACTTTAATATTTTTTAATATTGTTTTTTAAAAATGATATTGAACTTATCTTTTTAATACTACATGTGTTTTAGGAAAATTTAGAACAGTGTTCTGAAAATCAAGATGAGAATAACAAGTTAGTTGCAAGGACATCCTTGGCAAGGTATTCAATGTTCCTGAATATTTTGGCCGTGTGAGGGTGAAGGGATTTGGCGTGACTCCCAAAAGTTATTTTTCACATGAGAAGTGCACAAATCCATCGAATGAGCAAGTATTGGAAGCGCTGAAAACCCTAACGGAGCAATTTGCATATTTGGTTAAAAAGGATAAGGAAAAGAAACTTCCAGAAGGTCAACGTGAAATACAATTAGATAGTGAAAATGGAAGTTGCAACATTGGTCATAAAGGTCTCCCGAAGGTAATTAATTACTTAACGAAATAAGAAATTCATTCAACCTAATTGTTTCACATACTTATGTATTAACCATTGATTTAGGGTGTTTCATCTTGTGTGTTATACTTGTCTTCCCCTACTCGTTGCATAGTTGGAAAAAGAACATTGTACAATACATTGGGAGAAGTATTACACAATAATCCCATCCCTGTCGGCCATGTTAAAGTGTCACTTATGATAGCTTTAGAACCACTTGCACCGTTGCCTATCCCCGATAACGACGGAGATATGAAGTTTTTGGGAGAAGCAATAGGTCGTTACGTGGCATGGCCGAAAAATATTGTTGGCATAGAAGAGGTATGTTTTAATTGCTATGAATGTTTAGTTGTATGATTATGATTGATTATGTTTAATTGCTGATTTTTCCGCTTTTAATTTCACATTTATTTAGATTCTTGGTAAAGGGAATGATTAGAAGATTCGTCGCAACAAGTCTGTCACTTCACCAGAAAAGTTTTGACATATACATCAATTGTATAAGATATGATTATGTTACTATAATAACTTGTTGGAACCAAGTTGGTCCTAAGTACTTAGGATTTTGATGTTTACAAAAGATTACATTAAATGCCACCAGAAGATAAAGGTTCACGAGGTAGAAGATGAAAACACCAGATAATGCATCTAGAAGGTACCAGAGGATGCATCCTAAAATTACCAGAGGATATCTTTGCTGGCCCAAATCAGAAGGAAGCAAAGTCATAAGGAGACCTGGACCAGACCAGAAGGAAGCCTGCCAGAGGGAGACTTGATCCAGACCAGAAGGAATCATAAGTCAGACTTAGTCCAGAAGTTATTCTGACCAGAAAATGGCATGACAGTGAAATGATAAATAGCCCAGACTTGATCCAGATTTAATCAAAGGATAAATTAATGGGTCCAGAACAAGAGATTCAATCCAGATTTGACCCAGACCTGAATATAGCATGGTTCAGGGTATGAAACTAAGTCCAGACCAGAAGAAATGATGTCCAGATTTGATCTAGACCTGATCCAAATCAGACGGTAAAATGTCCAGACTGAAATATCATTTGTCCAAATTTAATTTTAGTTCAATCCAGACCCAGTTCAGAATTGGTCCAAATCAGAGGGAAAATGTTCAAATCAATGGTCAAGATTTAAGTATATGGCCCAGTGTTGGCCGAAATCAGAAGGTCAGAACGAATGGTCTAGCATTGGCCGAGATCAGAGGATCCAAACAGATCAATTTGCAAGTCCAGGTTGGTCGAGATCAGAAGATCAGAAAGTGTGGTCCAGGGTTGGCCGAAATCAGAGGATCACACCAGATCACTTAGTATGGTCCATATGTGGACGAGAGCAGAAGATCAAAGGGTTCAGATTTAATCATGATGATAATCGGTGGAGATTTGATTAAATTTGATCAAAGTATTAAAAAGGATTTGATACAAAAATAAATTGAAGTCTTGTGGAATTCAGAAGCTATTGGCGGGAAGAAAGATTTGTTCCAGAATTAATTAAAGTTAGAATTGGTCAAAGTTATTTTTGAAAGGCAATCTGGAGTAGAAAAAGATATGTTTTTTTACTTAAAATGAAACCCGATTGGACAAGTTATTTTTGCAAGACAATCCAGCAAGATACAGCTCGAAATTAAGCTTGGAACAGACCAGCACTGTTTGATGGAGAAAGGTTTGAGTATTGGAAGGACATAATGAGAAGTTTCTTCATATCTCAAGATCCTGAATTATGGAAGATGGTAGTCAAAGGATACACTACACCTACTGTTCTAGGAGATCCAACTAAAGAACTGGACATGGATGATATGAAACCAGACCAGAGCAAATTATTCAAACTGTATCACAAACCTGGACATATCAAGGAATTTGACAGATGCACAGATAAAGAAATAGCAAAGAGCATATTCGACTGTTTGGTTCTGACCTATGAAGGAAGCCAGTAGGTTCAGGAAGCAAGGGCTAACATACTGGTCAAACAGTATGAGATTTTCAAGATGGAAGATGATGAAAACATTGATGGAATTTTTTGTAGATTCCAGACTCTGATATATGGACTGAAAGTCTTGAAGAAAAGCTACACAACAGCAGATCATGTCAAGAAGATTCTAAGAAGCTTACCAACCAAGTGGAGACCAATGGTTACTGTAGTTCAGCAAGCCAAAGATCTGAATAACTTAAAACTTGAAGATCTGATCAGCTCACTTAGGTCTCATGAACTAGAACTGGAAGCAGACAAACCAAAGAAGAAGAAGAATTTGGCCCTGAAGTCGAAAAAGAAGAAAGCTGCAAGGGCAGCATCAGAATCAAAGGATAGCGACAATGACTGTGATGATATGGCTTACTGAACCAAACAGATGGTTAAGTTCTGGGAAAACAAGAAGAGGAGAAGCTTCAAGAAGAAACATAACAACATAGGAAAGGAAGAATCTGAAAAGAAGAGTATCGTGTGTTATGGATGCAATGAACCTGGACATATCAAGTCAGAATGTTCAAATCTGGAAAAAGGAAAACAACACAAGAAGAGTTCTAGATTCAGAAAGAAAGGTATGATGGCTGCCTGGGATGTATCAGAATCAGAAGAAGAATCGTCTGATGAAGAAGAGGCAGAAACAACAATGATGACACACATCAGGTCTGCCTCTGGACTTCATAAAGGCATAGTCTCAGGAAGGAAAGCAGGCAGAAGGAAGAATGATCGAAGCAGTCATTCAGGCAAGTCTAGAAGCACATCAGAGGAAGCAATTCTGGCTCTGATGGCTTATACCAACTCAAGTTCTGGATACAGCTCAGGCTCTGGAACAGATTCAGAAGATGAAGACAGTGAGGTATTTTCTGATCTCTCTAAATCTGAATTAATTGAGGCTGTAAAAGACTTTTTAAATGCAAACAATAAGATGTCTTTATAACTAAAAACTCTTAGGGAAGATAAGAAAAATCTGACCAAAGAAATCCAAGTTTTAAAGAATCAAACTTCTAAGTATGCAACTGAAAACAAGGATTTTAAAACTGAAGTTGCAAGACTCAAATCTGAAAACCAAACTCTCAAAAGTAATGTTTGTTCTACTTCCAGAACTGTTTATGAATCTGACATGCATGAGCAATTTTTTCAAAACTTTATTTCTAATGGAATGGAAAGAAGTAAATATGCATCTTTGATTTATGGAAACAGTAACATTGGAAAGAGAGGTCTTGGTTTTACAGAAACTATTGCTAAAACAAAAACTGTTCATTCTAATGTTTTAGGTATTGTTTCTGCTAAGAAAGGTCACTCTGAATTATCTTGACCAATGGTAATATCTGAACAAGATCAGAGAGTTGTTAAAACTAACAAACCTGGACCCAATTAGTTCTGGGTACCAAAAGATCAAATTGTCTATGTTGCAGATATTCTGAGCAACCAGAAGGAGACACCAACAATGGTGCCTGGACAATGGATGTTGGCAATGCACAAGAAGAAGAAGGTTTATGTTCCAACATCTACCAAACAGAAGCCAATTGACTCTGGTAGAAGAAGAACTGGTCAACACAATACCTATTAGTGTAAGAACAGAGTTGCACCTAAGGGGGGGTGAATTAGGTGTTGGACAATTTTTCTGTTTTTAGAGTTTTGGAGATTGTTTAAGTGACTGTTTAAAAATTGTTTAATCTTGCTGTGTTAGTAAAAGAAAGCTGTAAATGGCAGAAGGTAAAAACACACAGAGATTTATCCTGGTTCCCCTTACAACCAAGGGTACATCCAGTCCTCTTGCACACCATAAGAGATTTTCCACTTTCTGTTAGAATAAGTACAAGTCTAACCTAAGACTTCAATTACAAATTCCTAACAATCTTCCTAAGATAGTACACCACTATCTTAGTTTACAACACTTGAAGAAAATACACCACTTTCTTCAAACAATAACTTTAATGAGTTTTACAATAATGTTCTTAAATAAGAACAACAAAATATAACAGATTGTGCAAGGATACCAATCCAAAATACTTTCAAGTACAATAGAGAACCTTTCTCAATGATATGAAAATGTAGAGCATGTACTTGAAGTATGAAAATATAACTTTGAAAATATCACAAAATAATTCAGAAAGTTGTTCAAAGTTCGTGGTAGGATTGATTGGTTTAAAACTGAAGTTTTGAAGTATTTATGTTCCAAGGTAACACTTCAGATCAATGGCAATGATTCCCAAACGTTTTGATGAACTTGTGCAATGTTTCAAAACTGAAAAGTTGCATTGTTTCGAAGTTGTATTCGAATACAGTCTAGGTGTATTCGAATACACATCTATAACGTTTTGTTTGTATTTGAAATTTGAACCTTGTAGTCGAATACAACATCTTGTAGTCAAATACAAGTACGGGATTTTTGCCACTGACTTGAGTTCTATTCGAATACGCAAAGCTGTAGTCGAATACAAATGTTTAAAAATAGCTACTGACTTGCAATTTGTATTCGACTACGACACTTCGTATTCGAATACAGATCTTCAGTTTTAGCTTCTGACTTGTAGTCTGTATTCGACTACAATACCTTGTATTCGAATACAGATTTCCAGTTTTGTAAAAACTTTATTTTCAAACAAGTTTATGTTATTAAATATTTTCATAAAATATTTTAATGCATATGCTATCAGAAGGTTCTCATAATATTGTACTTAAACTGTATTTTGATTTAATATCAAATGCTTTTACCTAAATATAAATTTGAAAGATAAGATGCTTAAAATCCTTTTTCCTTTTTGATCAAGGATCTTTTTTTTTGTCTTTGTAACACCCCGAGTTTAAAACACAGCACGAGTGTATTTTTTTTTTAAAACGAATACATAAATAAAAGAGTTTTCAGAATTGCGTTCCAAGAAAATTAAAAACAATTCAAATTAAATATCATTCGACTTCGTAATTAAAAATAGTAAGGAATTTTAAAACAGCAACATCACAATTGAATCGAATGAGATATTTATGGGAATTTGATCTTTATAATATACTAAAATAAAGATACATCAAAATATTTATCAGAGTGCGGAAGAGTTTTACAATAATTCCCAAAATGAATATTTACAACCATTGAGTTCAAAACCCTATACATAAGTCTACTCTAATCATACCCTAAGCTACAGTAGCATTACAATATTCACAAGTCTTTTCTTCACCCAGCTGCTCATCTCTTTGCATAGCCCACAAGTAAAGATCAAGGGAAACTAACGACGTTCGCTGTCGTTAGTATGACCATCAGGGGTACAGTTCTGAATCTCATCTGAGGGCAACGCCCAATTTCCACAATAATTGTAAAGGGTCACCGACCGAAAATAACAATTACCACATAGCAATTATATCAAGAATATCAAACATATTCATAGTACATGATGATAAATAAGGATGCTAAATTTTGAAATACATGTCATTTGTACTTTACAAAACAGCAACCAAGTAAGTATAAAAATCATGATGTAAGCACAAACATCAATTCATCCGAAATTACAGATTTTCAAAAAAATACTTACTCAAACAACAATTTTCCACCATCAACATAAAATCAAACGTGACCCTCCGGTCAAACACTCCGATGCAATATGTATATGCTCATGTTCATAAATTCTTGGAATCACCAAGCTGCAGTCGCTTACAGACCAGCACAATTTAACGGCCCTCATGACCAGGGTGCAATCGCATACAGATCACCACCAGTGCAATCGCATACAGACCAGCACTCGTGCAGTCACTACAGACCAGCACATTTGACATAAACCAAGGTACAATCACTACAGATCAGTACCTAGTGCAATCACTACAGATCAGCACTTGTGCAATCACTACAGATCAGCACGTGGCTGCGCATTTCAGGATACAGACACTACAGTCCAGTACCAGTGCAGTCGTTTATCTGACCAACACTTATATACCAAGGTACAATCATAGATTAGTACCTAGTGCAATCACTACAGATCAGCACTCGTGCAATCACTACAGATCAGCACGTGGATGCGCATTACTCTGTGGCCCATCGCGGGTACCACCTGACTATGCCATGCATGAATATGCATTGTTTCACTTCATTGAAAACAGTATGCAACCTTAGTACAATTCATGCATTTTCCTCATTTGTCAAAACATCTCAACACATTCAAAGATTAACCATTCAAGCAAGCATTACACTTTGCATTACCTCAAAGTTCCACTCTTTATTAACAAAGGTTTTTCCCCAACTGTTAAGATTCAAAACTGTGATTAAAACTGAGGTTTCTGGCAAAAATACGAATCTGTATTCGAATACAGCTTCATTGTATTCGAATACAGAAGCCAAACAAGGCAGAATCAACATCCTGTATTCGAATACAGACTCCTACTATTCGAATACAGAGGCTGTCACAATACAAAAATCAGAATTTCTACAACTTCAGTAAATTCTCAAAAACTTCATCATCACCACTTCAAACTATCACCAAATTTCCATTTTTAATCACCACAAACCTTCCCAAGGTACCCCAACACTTAAGGTTTATAAAACAATGTTAAAAACTTGAATTTCTGAAAAATACGAATCTGTATTCGACTACAGCTACCTTGTATTCGAATACAGAAGCTAAAACAGTGAAAAATCAGCATTCTGTATTCGAATACGAGGCCTTCGTAGTCGAATACAGATGCGAAGTCAGTGGCAAAAGTTGCAAATTTGTATTCGGCTACAGAGGGTTGTAGTCGAATACAATGGTTAAAACAGAAGCAAAAATTGCAAATCTGTATTCGGCTACAGAGGGTCGTAGTCGAATACAGATGCTAAGTCAGTAGCAAAATTGGAAAATCTGTATTCGACTACAGGGGCTCGTAGTCGAATACAAGTTCGAAAACTTAGGGAAAACAGAAGCTTTGCAGGTTGTATTCGAATACACTCAATGCCGTATTCGAATACACCTTCGAAATCAGTGAATTTTCCTGAAACTTCAACACATTTTCAAAACCTTTTCTTTTGAAAATCCAACCCAACACTAGAATCATAATTCCCCTCTTTTAAAACCTCAACTCAGAACATTTTTCATCAAATACCAACAACAGATTTTTCATAAAAATACTTCCACCATTTTAAATCCCTTTTCATTTGAAACAACCATCAACACCAGATTGTTTAACAAAACACAGCAAAACACAGATTTACTCAAACCAGAATAACCTCACTGATTTTTAACAAAACAAAATCAGAACCAGAATCATCATTCAACGCTCACAGAATGATTTTCAAAACATAATACAATGTTTTTCACAATCATAAACCAAATATCATTCATCACACATGCATTTACAGCCCTAAATGCAATCTAGAAAATTGGAAGGTGCCCTTACCTTAGTTACGTTCCCTTAGCTCGTACGCTTCTGCGACAAAAGCCGACGATACTCCAGTTCGCGTTCGCCGCTGCGAAAATTAGTTCTTTAGCTCCGTAACGATCAGAGGAATGACTTTCGTACTCGAAACTTTCTGATTTGACACTCAGATTTTCCAGAACGATGACTTTTAAGTAAACTGTTTTTCTTCACCAACACTCAGAAAATTAGAAGAAGAAGAAGAAGAAGATAAAGCAGAACTGGCGCGTAGATGAAAGAAGGAAAAGCTTCTTACTTAAATATCCACATAAAGCAACTGACACAGCAGAGGAGAGAGGAATTGTTTCCTTTTTCACAAATATCTACGCCACCTCACCAATTCTTATATCAAAATATCTTTTGATCCTCCAGCACTTAACCCGTTTCCGTCGAAATTAGCAGAGAATATCTTAATTAACGGTCCGATAATTTAATTACTCAAAATTAAATTAATCCATCCATTATCCAATAATTTTAATTCCACCTCCAAAACAATTAATTATATATATATATATATATTTACACAAAATATACATATATTGAATATTACACCGATATTCCCAAAATACCCTTAAAATCAAATCTGAATTTAATTTTAAATTTAAGGGTCTTACAGTCTTCATCAAAAATGTAGATCTACCAACAATGGTGCCTGGACAATGGATGTTGGCAATGCACAAGCAGAAGAAGGTTTATGTTCCAACATCTACCAAACAGAAGCCAATTGACTCTGGTAGAAGAAGAACTGGTCAACACAATACCTATTAGAACCAGAACCAGAACCATATGAGGAACAAGAAATATCAAAGAAATCACACATATCACACGAATCTGAAAAGGAACTGGAACCAGAATCAGAACTGGAACTAGTATTAGAGGTACATGAACCGGAACCAGAACCAACGCTGGAACCAGAATCAGAACAGGAACTAGAACCAGAACCATAACTGGAATCAGTATCAGAGGCAGAGGAACTGGAACCAGTATCAACACTGGAACCAGAATCAGAATCAGTACTGAAACCAGAACCAGAACAGGAATTATTAGAATCATCCAAATCACCAGAACCATCAAGGTTATTAGAATCACCAGATTCACCAAAGTTACCAGAACCAAAACATGTTCCAGAATCATCAGAGGAACATGGTGTATCAGCCAAAGCAGAAAGAGAAGAATCAGAATCAGGAGAGTTCTTCAAACACTCCAATGAGATTCATCAAGACTACAAACCTGGAAGGAAATTCAAATCCCCTCATTCAAACCATGTAATCACATAACATACAGATTCGGAATCTGAAAATCAGAAGCAAGAGGATTTTCAGAGTAAAACTGAAACTGTTGACATATAGGTTACATCTTGCTGTAAATACTATTATTGTTTGAAATTTATGTTTAATGTGATAAGAAGAAGCTTGATCTTAAAAATCAAAGCTAGATAAGTATTCTGCAGGTTATCAAACTGTCAAAGGAACTAGATGATTCACACGAATTGAACACTTCAGCAGAAACAACAATCCAGTGGTTTCAAAAACAAGCAGAAACCACCAGAAGCAGAATTAATGGTTTGACTGTATTGAGTTCATTTTTAAATTATTTGATTTATATTATGTTATATGACAAACTGCTTGATCTTGACAAATCAAAGCAAGATAAAGATAGTGCAGGTTCACCAGAACCAAAGGGAACAGAAGCAGAAGTAGAAGAAACAGAAGTACCTGGAAAGGTAGAGGGTACAAGAAAGTCAGCAACACATGACAAATCTTCAAAAGACAAATCTGATCAAGTCAGAAACAGCCAAGATAATTCATAAGAGAAATCTGGATATTTACCAGAATCAGAAGCTGTTACAGATTTACCAGAACCAGAAGTTGATTTATCAGAATCAGAAGCTGTTGCAGGCAAAAGAACTTGAAAAAGCAAAAGCTTCAAGCAAGAATACGACAAATCTTTAAATCTGAAGTAGAAGGTTGGATACTTGCAATGCAAGAAGAGCTGAATGAATTCCAAAGGAATGATGTTTGGGATCTGGTATCCAGACCAAACAAAAACATTATTGGAACCAAGTGGTGTTCAGGAATAAACTTAATGAAAAAGGTGAAGTGGTAAGGAACAAAGCCAGATTAGTAGCTCAAGGATACAGTCAACAGGAAGGTATCGATTACACTAAGACATTTGCTCCAATGTCCAGGTTAGAAGCAATTAGAATTCTTTTATCATTTGCTGCTAATCATGATATAATTCTGTATCAAGTGGATGTTAAAAGTGCATTCTTAAATGGCTATATAAGTGAGGAAGTTTATGTCAAACAGCCTCCTGAATTTGAAAATTCTTATTTTCCAGACCATGTTTTTAAACTTAAATTTTTTGATATGGTTTAAAACAAGCACCAAAGGCATGGTATGACAGACTTAGTAATTTTCTGCTTAAGAATGAATTTGATAGAGGCCAGATTGATAATACCCTATTTAGGAAATCCATTAAAAATTATATTTTAATTATTCAAGTTTATGTTGATGATATCATCTTTGGATCTACTAATGGCATTTTATGCAAAGAGTTTTCTGACCTAATGCAGAAAGAGTTCCAAATGAGCATGATGGGAGAACTTAAGTTCTTCATGGGAATTCAGATTCACCAAGGTAAATCAGGTATACTCATTCACCAATCTAAATATACTAAAGAACTTCTTAAAAAGTTCAAAATGAGTGACTGTAAGCCTATGGCCACCCCCATGCACCCAACCTGCTATCTTGAGAAAGATGAAACCAGCCAAAAGGTAGACCAGAAAACATACAGAGCTGACCCTAGGGAATCCCATTTAACTGCTGTCAAACGAATTCTGATAGGAACCACCAGCATTGCCCTGTTATACAAGAAAACCCCCACCTACAAAGTCAGAGGTTTTTGTGATTCCAACTATGCTGGAGACAAGCTGGAAAGGAAAAGTATAAGCGGCAACTGCACCTTCTTAGGTGATAATTTGATTTCTTGGTCAAGCAAAAGACAAAGCACCATTGCTATGTCAACAGCCGAAGCTGGGTATATATCAGCAGTAGGATGCAGCTCATAGTTAATATGGATGAAACATCAACTTGAAGATTACAACATCTTTGAAACCAATACCCCTTTGTTCTGTGAGAACACTTCAGCCATAAACCTAACCAAGAACCCTATCTTACACTCTAGAGCTAAACACATTAAAATAAAACACCATTTCATTAGGGACCATGTTCAAAAAGGGACTTTAAGCATCCTGTTTGTGGACACCGATCATTAATGGGATGATATCTTCACCAAAGCATTAGCAGAAGATAGGTTCGAGTTCATCAAGAAGCATCTCAACATTATCTCCATATCTGACTAGCTCAAGTAGTCTTCTTAGGAGTTTTTAATTTTCTTGTAATTTTAATTTATGTCTTTTATTTTTTGTTTTTAATTTCTGTCGTTGTAAAGAAACAATACAAAAATACAAAAATAGTAGGACCTCTTTTTGGCTGATGACAAAAAGGGGGAGAGGGAAAAATGAGAAATAAGTAGAAAAGGAGAGATAAAAAGAAAGGAGAAGCGAAAAAGAAAGAGATGAAAAGAGAATGAGTTGAAAAGGAGAAGAATCAGGGAGAGAGAAAAATAAAGAGAGAAAAAGAAAGACTGAAAAGAGAAGGAGTTGAAAAGGAGAAGAAACAGGGAGAGAGAAAAATAAATCAGAAAGAGATGAAAAGAGAAGGAGTTGAAAAGAAGAGGAGAAGAGAAGAAAAGAAAAAGTGATTCAAGAAGGAGTTGAAAAGGAGAAGAAAAAGTCAGTATTAGACTTAGGGGGAGAGATTTGTCTGAGGGGGAGTATTTCAGCACTTCGGGTTATAGCAAAATAAGTTAAGGTTTTGTCATCATCAGGGAGAGAGAAAAAGAAAGAGTGAAAAAGAGAAGAAGTTGAAAAGGAGAGGAAACAGGAAGAGAGAAAAATAAAGAGAGAAAAAGAAAGAGTGGAAAAAATAAGGAGTTGAAAAGGAGAGGCTATGTAAAGGGAGAAAAGAAAGAGAGAATAAAGAAGGAGTTGAAAAGGAAAGGAGAAGAGTAGAAAAGAAAGAGTGAAAAGAGAAGTAGTTGAAAAGGAGAAGAAAAATTCAGTATCAGACTTAGGGGGAGAGATTGGTCTGAGGGGGAGTAATTCAAGTCTTCGAGTTATAAACTAGCAAAATAAATTAAGGTTTTGTCATCATCAAAAACGGGGAGATTGTTGGAACCAAGTTGGTTCTAAGTACTTAGGATTTTGATGTTTACAAAACCACTCCATGTAACCTTATTTTGTACTTAGAAAGATTACATTAAATGCCAGCAGAAGATAAAGGTTCCAAAGGTAGAATATGAAGACATCAGATAATGCATCCAGAAGGTACCAGAGGATGCATCCTGAAATTACCAGAGGATATCTTTGTTGGCCCAAATTAGAAGGAAGCAAAGTTAGAAGGAGACCTGGACCAGACCAGAAGGAAGCCTGCTAGAGGTATACTTGATCCAGACCAGAAGGAATCATAAGTCAGACTTAGTCCGGAAGTTATTCTGACCAGATGATGGCCAGACAGTGAAATGATAAACAGCCCAAACTTGATCCAGATTTAATCAGAGGATAAATTAATGGGTCAAGAACAAGAGATTCAATCCAGATTTGACTCAGACCAGAAGATAGCATGGTTCAGGGTATGAAACTAAGTCCAGACCAGAAGAAATGATGTCCAGATTTGATCCAGACCTGATCCAAATCAGAAGGTAAAATGTCCAAACTGAAATATCATTTGTCCAGATTTAATTTCAGTTCAATCCAGACCTAGTTCAGAATTGGTCCAGATCAGAAGGAAAAGGTTCAGATCAATGGTCAAGATTTAAGTATATGGCCCAATGTTGGCCGAGATCAGAAGATCAGACCATGACCCAGTGTTGGCCGAAATCAGAAGGTCAGAACGTGTGGTCCAGCATTGGCTGAGATCAGAGGATCACAACAGATCAGTTTTCAAGTCCAAGTTTGCCGAGATTAGAAGATCAGAAAGTGTGGTCCAGGGTTGGCCGAAATCAGAGGATCACCACAGATCATTTAGTATGGTCTAGATGTGGACGAGAGCAGAAGATCAAAGGGTTCAGATTTAATCATAATGATAATCGGTGGAGATTTGATTAAATTTGATCAAAGTATTAAAAAGGATTTGATACAAAAATAAATTGAAGTCTTGTGGAATTCAGAAGCTATTGGCGGGAAGAAAGATTTGTTCCAAAATTAATTAAAGTCAGAATTGGTCAAAGTTATTTTTGAAAGGCAATCTGGAGCAGAAAAAGATATGTTTTTTACTTAAAATGAAACCCGATTGGACAAGTTATTTTTGCAAGACAATCCAGCAAGATACAACTCGAAATTAAGCTTGGAAGAGACCGTAATCTGCATCTATAAAAGGAGGCTCAAGGCAGAATACTTAGCATCGAAAATCACAAAAGAGTCATACACTTCCAAAAGCAAACACTTAAGTTTTCAGTGAGGTTAATTGTGAGTTCCAGCTTTCCAGAAGCAAGCACTCGTGTTTTTCTTTCCCTTGTGTCAGATCTAAGTTGTTGAAGTAGAGTCTACAATTTGAGGGAGTCAGAAGGGGTAACAGATTACTTAGCAATTAGATTCAAGGCGTTGTAATTCCTTCTACAATCTGGGGTTGTCTTCCAAGCTTAAATTCGAGCTGTATCTTGCTGGATTCTCTTGCCAAAATATCTTGACCAATCGGGTTTCACTTTAAATAAAAAACATATCTTTTTCTGCTCCAGATTGCCTTTCAAAAATAACTTTGACCAATTCTGATTTTAATTAATTCTAGAAAAAATATTTTTCTTCCCGCCAATAGCTTCTGAATTCCACAAGACTTCAATTTATTTTTGTATCAAATCCTTTTTTAATACTTTGATCAAATTTAATCAAATCTCCACCGATTATCATCATGATTAAATCTGAACCCTTTGATCTTCTGCTCTCGTCCACATCTGGACCATACTAAGTGATCTGCTGTGATCCTCTGATTTCGGCCAACCCTGGACCACACTTTCTGATCTTCTGATCTCGGCCAACCTGGACTTGCAAACTGATCTGCTATGATCCTCTGATCTCGGCCAATGTTGGACCACACAATCTGACCTTCTGATTTTGGCCAACACTAGGCCATGGTCTGATCTTGTGATCTCGGCCAACACTGGGCCATATACTTAAATCTTGACCATTGATCTGAACATTTTCCCTCTGATCTGGACCAATTCTGAAATGGGTCTGGATTGAACTAAAATTAAATCCGGACAAATGATATTTCAGTCTAGATATTTTACCTTCTGATTTGGATTAGGTCTGGATCAAATCTGGACATCATTTCTTCTGGTATGGACTTAGTTTCATACCCTGAACCATGCTATCTTCTGGTCTGGGTCAAATCTGGATTGAATCTCTTGTTCTAGACCCATTAATTTATCCTCTGATTAGGTCTGGATGAAGTCTGGGCTGTTTATCATTTCACTGCCAGGCTATCTTCTGGTTAGAATAACTTCTGGACTAAGTCTGACTTATGATTACTTCTGGTCTGGATCAAGTCTCCCTTTGGCAGGCTTCCTTCTGGTCTGGTCCAGGTCTCCTTCTGACTTTGCTTCCTTCTGATCTGGGCCAGCAAAGATATCCTCTGGTAATTTCAGGATGCATCCTCTGGTACCTTCTGGGTGCATTATCTTGTGTCTTCATCTTCTACCTTTGGGACCTTTATCTTTTGGTGGCATTTAATGTAATCTTTCTAAGTACAAAATAATGTTACATGGAGTGCTTTTGTAAACATCAAAATCCTAAGTACTTAGAACCAACTTGGTTCCAACACTACTGTCATCAGCATATACATTAGGTAATATAAATACTTTATTTAAAATAAAAATTACTTTTTAATTGCATCACTGCCACTTTTTTTGATAATTAATCTAATTTTATATTTTCATTGAAGGTTTTGTATGAAAAGGTTGTGTGCACGCGCAAATTGAGAAGTATATTTGCATTCTTATCTCCCCATATACTATCCATGTTTAAACTCGATCCAGTTAATGTAAAAAAGTATGTAGTTGATATACTTTTAGAAAACAAAGATAAGGATAAGCTGTTTCTGACACCATATAATTCAGAGTAATTAGATACTTTATCTATATCTTTTTTAATTTATAATACTTTATGAGTTGTGTAAACAAATTTGCCAACCAAATTTGTGTTGTTGTAGGCAACATTGGGTGTTGTTCGCCATCAATGCCACCTCTGAAATTATATATTATTTAGACCCATTGCACGATCATAACAATCACCCGGATTTAAAGAATATATTCGACATGTAAGTAATATTCATTTATTTCTTACATATATAAATAATGTGTTTGATCATTGAATAATAATCACATTTATTTGATAGTGCTTTGCAAATTTTCCGCGCTCAAAAGGGTTCTTCAGTGTCGAAGAAAAAGTCAAACAACATTTCATGGCTTCCAATAAAGGTTTGAAATTTTTGTGATAGAACTTAATTATATGCCTTTAAATTTTCATTTACAATCAATGCATGTATGTTTTATTTTATAGTGTCCGCATCAAACTAACAACATAGACTGCAGATACTATATATTGAGATTTATGAAGGAGATTGTTGATATGAATCAAAATATAATTCAAGAAACGGTACGTTATTTTCATTATATTTTGATTATCATATATAAACTATATATATATATATATATATATATATATATATATATATATTTGATTCTAACTTATTTATATTCAAATATTATATCGCATAGTATTTTGACAACTTCAATTCAACATACTCTAAAAGTGATCTCATTGAAATAAAAGAAGACTGGTGTCAGTTTGTGCTCCAACTGAAAGTTATATAATTTGTTAATAGGTGAGTTTCACATTGCTGGAAATGTAATTTATTATTGTATATTTTGGTGTGAACTGATCATTATTCTAATTAGTTTTTTTTGTTTGTTACAGTAGGGTAAATAAAGAAATTGCTGGAGAAATTGCTACTGGACTGACATGATAGTTGTTCTGTGAATATGTAATTGATATTGTGAATATGTAGCTACTTTCAATATTGTTATATTTATTGCTACTATCATGAACTTGTAATTTGTTGCTGTGAATATATATATGTAATTGATATTGTGAATTTGTAATTGATATTGGTGATATTTGTTGATGTGAATATGAAATTGATATTGTGAATTTTGATATTGTGAATATGAAATATGAAATAGATATTTGTTGTTGAATTTAATGTTGATAAGAATCTGAATGTGATATTTGATGTTGATAATAATGCCATAAAAAAGACAGTTTTTTTAAAAAAAATGCCATAATTGAAATCTCATCCTTTTACAACACTTTTTAAACGTTTTTCTAAGCTTTTTACAGCGCTGTAAAACTAGTATAAGAAGTGCGCTATATATAAACCTATTACAGTGCTTCTTTGAAAAAAGCGCTGTAAAACTAGTATAAGAAGCGCGCTATATATGAACCTATTACAACGCTTCTTCAAAAAAGCGATATAAAACTATTATAAGAAGCGCTATATATATATATATATATACATATTACAACATTTTTTTTTATTTTCAATAGCGTTGTTGTATCTTTTTACATCACTAGATACTACAGCGCTTAAAAGCGCTATAAATAGCTTAAAAAGTGCTTTAAAATGATCTTTTTAACGTAATGAATAAACATGATCACAAAGTTATCTATGAATAACCGCAAATGTGACCACAAAATTTGGCATTGAAATTTTGTGTTTGAATTTGATGTACTATCGCTTCAAAACTTAAAGTTTTTAAAACAACTAAACAATTTATATACAAGATATCACCCTACCAACACAACTTTTCATCTAGTCCAAAATAATGAAAGTCACACATTAGATCACGATAAACAAGAAATGCATGTTAAAAGGAAATCGAATAATAATAATAATTCAATCACATGTAAGATTAACCAACAATCAATTGTTTATAATTATTAAGAATCCTTTCTATTTCATTCATTTGTTCTATAATAGGCCTATTATCAACCATCTTATAGTTATAAAAATGAAAAACAAGAAATTTCTTACTTGTTGCATGTACCTTGCTTCAAGTTTATCCCAAATATCCTTAGCAGAATTTTCTCTAAGATATCGAACAATGAATCTGACATGTCATTAAGAATGTGTCTCATGCATATCTAGTCAGTCATTTTCCCTTGTGTAATAGTCTCATTGTCTTTGCCCATCGGTCTTGAAGTATTCATCACATATGCAACCTTCAAAGTTGTTAGCGAAAATTGCATTTTCTTTTGCCAACGAATAAAATTACCACCATACATTGTTTCCAATTTGATGAAGTTAGAAGTCATCTCTTTCAATTATAAAGCTATTGTATACAAATAAAATAAATTGAACTTAAAGATTGTTAGAAGGATTTTTTTTTTGTATATCCCTTTTTTTTAAATTTCTCAAAATGCCAAACTACGAACAAAGTTTATGCGAATGTCTTACTTTTTATCCTCAGTTGGTTGTTGCATCCCCAGCCTGCAATGAGCTGAAGGATTTTTTTCCTCCCTAGTAAATCATCGCAGCCCCAGCCTGCGATGATGTGTTGATTTTTTTTTTCATTTATTTAATACTATAATATATATTTATAATAAATTATAAATATTTAAAATAATTAATAAATCAAATAAAATGATTATTAAATGAAATAAAATAAAATACTTTAATAAATAATAATATTAATTACATTATAATAATAATAATTTTAATATAATAAACATAATAACAATAAAAATAATAAGAAAAAGAAAATTATATTAATAAAATAAAATAAAAATACAGTAAATTGAAAGAAAAAAATACATCAATTTTAAATTAATTATTTCCATCTAAATGTCCTCTAGTTCCACATCTACGCGGTCGTCGAACTCGTCTTGCCCTTTGTACGAGTTCAGGTTGTTGTGGTTGATCCCCATTTTGATCATTATCCTCGTTATAATTTGTATGTGGATTAGAACCACTACCACCTTCCTTCGTATACTTTTGAGTATCGATGTTATACATCGAATCAAAAACAACATAAGTCGACTCAGGAGTTGTGCAATGAGTACCAAACAAATTATAGAAAATTCCGTTCTCTGTCGGATGAATGGGTGTTGGTATTGTTGGCACTAAAGGAACGTAGTCCTGAGTCGGTATATATGTAGATTGATGTACATGTGGTGGTGACAATAAAGATGGTATTTCGGGCATGGTATGTTGTTGTGGGATTGATTGAGGGGTTGAGTGAACATCAGGATACATTGAAGGTTGCAAACGTGGATCACGCAGATATCTTTCCATAGATATATATAATTTGGTGTGATGTCTAAACCAATTCATATATTCGTGACTGTGGCGTAACACACCTTCTATGAATTGACTGTGCAATACGTAATTCTGACGTTCATTCCAATGTTGAATCTCATCTTTCCAAACCACCCTCCAATTATCATCAATGCCATGCCTCATGTCGACCTCATGGTAGATTGTCATATCATCTGGTGGTTGCAGAATTGGTTGATGGAAGCCGAACTGAAGTGCGACTCTATCTACATTATGTTTTTCGACAATATCATAACAATGCATATAGGTACATGCAGTCCAAGTGTTCATCTCTTGTTTGGGTACCTCGTGTTGGAACCCGAGATACGGTCTTCACCGAAACTGATATGTTAAAAATAGGCTAAGTAAATATTAAGATATATAAAAATATATAATTAAAAAAGTTCAACTAAATGTGAATGAATATTAATATTACTTCTTGAATCACCATGTGATCGATTGTATTTTGGTAGTCTTCTATGTCGTTATGATGAACTCTACTAAAATTTAGACCACCGAAATTAAATCTGTCGAATATATCAAAAATAAATAATATAATAATAGTAATATGGTAAGTAGTTAGTTTTAAAAAAAGAAAAATATATAAAAATTATTTGCAATAGTTATCTTTGTGCAAGTGGAAATATTCATGCACTGTGTGATTTTGAAGCGACACAAGACAAACGATATCATGCCCAATTTTGAAACAACAGGGCACATCCTCCAATAGACTTTACGTCGGGTTTCGTAGCAACGCGTAATTCTCTATAAAGCGTAGATAAAACTGATGAATCCCAACTATATTGGGATGCTTTATTTAAATCTCATAATAATGAAAGATATTTCAAATGTACACGGTTGTTGGATTTGTCCAGCATCAACAATCTACCAATCAGACATAGTATGTATGCCCGACACGATGCTTGTTTTTGTACTTCAAATGCATTTTCACCAACATCGTCAAAAGTATCTTAAATCCATTTTAATTTAATAAAATTACTTATGGTTACTCCTTCAGGTGGGATAACTCCTAAATATTCTTCACAATTTTATTTGGACCAAGGAAATTGGTCTAACTTGTATTAAATCTTGTGACGATGACACTAAGGGGAAGATCACATAATTCGATGAATCATCTGGTGATTCTGACGATGACACTGTTTTTGACGAAGATATAGTAGCAGAATTTGATCCACGATCATACATGAAGAACATCAATTTAGATAATGCAGAGCAATCAAGTGAATTTGACGACATGTTTATTAACGAAGACCCAACAATAGGTGGACCTCTTGCCGTTGGAATGAAGTTTCAAAACAAGGATGAATGCGTATATGCAAACAAAAGTTACCATTTAAAACAGTCGTTGAATTTTGTGATACAAAAATAAGATTTAGAAAGGTACATTATTTATTGTTCAAGTCCAAATTGTTTGTTTAGATATAGAGCTTCAAAATGCAAAAAAAGTGAATTGTGGGTGATTGGTAAATTGAAGTTGCCTCATACATGCAAAAATTATGTATTGTCACAAGATCATATGAAGCTCGATTCTAACATGATATGTGCAGGTGTAATGCAAGTTTTGAAAGTGGATCCTTCAATCAAAGTGAAGGTCATTATTGCTCAGATTCAAGCCTTACACAACTACACAGTTAGTTATAGAAAGGCTTGGATGGGAAAAAATAAAGCGATCGAACAAATTTATGGCAATTGGGAAGAGAATTACAATCAACTCCCACAATGGTCATTGGTTATGCAAACATTTGCTCCAGGAACCAAAATTGAAATGAAAAAGATCCCAACTTATCATGAGAATAGTTTGATAAGTGGGATAAGGATATTTCATAGACTATTTTGGGCTTATCTTCCGTGCATATCTGCGTTTAAATTCTGCAAACCAATTGTACAAGTTGATGGGACTTGGTTATACGGCAAGTACAAGGGAACTCTATTAGTAGTAGTTGCACATGATGGGAACGAAAATGTAATTACTGTTGCTTATGCTCTTGTGGAAGGTGAGACAAAAGTTTGTTGAGAAATTTAAGAAAATACGTCACTCCACAAACCAACGTTTGTTTGATTTCAGATAGACACGAATCCATTAATAGTGCTTATAACAATCCAAATAATGGTTGGCAAGCTCCTCCGTCAAAGCATCTGTTCTGCGTCCGACATATTGCACAAAATTTTGCAAAGGAATTTAAGGATAATGCTTTGAAAAAAAAAAGTTATTTGTATGGGTAATAATTTCATTCTTACTTCTTATAATTAGTGTAATTTTTAATAGTTTAATTATTAATTTTTATAATTAGTTAATAATGCATTGTCTACTATTTTAATACAGGTTACTCAATCAATGAGCCTACATATCGACACTACCACAGAGAAATCGGCATATTAAACCTAGAGGCTTTGAAATGGTTTTATAACATACAACGACTAGATTGGATTCAAGCATTTGATGGAGGTAGCTGTTGGGGTCAGATGACAACCAACCTAGTGGAGTCAATCAACGGAGTATTAAAAGCACCACGCAACCTTCCTATCAATGCTTTGGTCCAATCAACATATTATAAAACCAGGACACTATTTCCAACCATGGGAAAACTACGCGCATCAATTTTAGCCTCTGGTTAGGTATTCACAGAAACATGCTTAAATTTTATGAAATTTGAAATACGTAAATCCAATAGTCATAGTGATATGATCCTAGTTGTCATGAATTACTTTAAGGACCGTTCTAGGTAGGAAACTTATAGATTTGAACCAAAAAACATGTTTTGCTGGAGAACGCAATAACTAGGGCTCCGAAAGTTAGAATCAGACGATTCCAAAACGAGGTGAAAGATCACGTTACGAAACACAACTTAGGCTGTTGAATCACCAAAAACAAGTACGTAGAACTCAAGATATGATCGTAGGTTACTGAACACGAAAATTGGTAGAATTTGAGTAATAGGGTTTGATGTAAAGGAAATTCAAATTACTATTTAACAAACGAACCAAGAAAAGAATGGTGCCACAATCTAAGGATTGATAAGCCAAAAGAACGCCACAAGGATTAACAACCTTGATAAGTTCAAAGTGGATTCTTTCAAGAACTCTAGAGAGCAAAGCCTCACAACAATAATGTTCTAAAATCCGATAATAAAAAAAATATGGGTTTGCCTTTTATAGTGGCAACTCCTTACAGGTTCTGTAAATTTGGCCCAATTCATGTTTCTACAATTAGACCCAAATTTTCTTATTAATTCAGTCTATTACTTAATTAAAACTAATATTAAAATCTGATAACACATAGATGCCGCCTTCATTTCTTAACTTCTTCAATTTGAATTAAACAATTTATTATCTTGGGCTTCAATTCTTCATGACTTGTACTTGCTTCAAATAATGTGGTTATCAAGCTATTTAGAACCTCGTTTGCTTTCTTTGACCTTGCTCTTGTCATTGGAGTTCCAAGACCTTGAATATCCTCTATGTTTTGTTCCTTGGTTATGCATTCTATGTCTTCATCATTCCCTCCTTCTTGAATTGAATTTGCCCTCAAATTGCAATTTTCTTCAACTGCATCATAACGAGACAAGTCAGCCACATTAAAAGTAGGACTAACACCATACTCACCTGGAAGATCTATTTTGTACGCATTATCATTAATTTTGGACAGCAATTGAAAAGGTCCATCTCCCCTTGGTTGAAGCTTAGATTTTATTTGAGAAGGAAATCTTTCCTTCCTGAAATGAACCCAAACCCAATCACCTGGTTCAAACACAACCTTTTTCCTTCCTTTATTAGCTTGTTGAGTATAGCTATCCATTTTCTTTTCAATTTGTGCCTTTACCTTCTCATGTAATTTTCGAACATATTCAGCCTTAGCGTTCCCATCCTTATGAATTAGAATAGAACTACTTGGCAAAGACATTAAATTAAGAGGAGTGAGAGGGTTAAAACCATAAACAATTTCAAAGGGAGAATAACGAGTAGTGCTATGAACAACCCTATTATATGCAAACTCAACGTGGAGCAAACATTCTTCCCATGTCTTAATAATGTTTTGGATTACAACCCTTAGAAGAGAAGAAAGAGTTCGATTCACTACCTCAGTTTGGCCATCAGTTTGTGGGTGGCAAGTAGTCGAAAAGAGAAGTTTAGTTCCAAGCTTACCACAAAGTGTCCTCCAAAAGTGACTAATGAATTTATTGTATCGATCACTCACAATGCTTCTAGGTATACCATGAAGTCTAACTACTTCTTTAAAGAACGAATCTGCCACGTGACAAGCATCATCCACTTTTCTGCAAGGTATGAAGTGAGCCATCTTAAAGAATCTGTCCACCACTACAAAAATTGAATCTTTTCTGCTTTTAGACCGAGGAAGACCTAAAACAAAATCCATGGAAATATCAATCCAAAGGGAGTTAGGTATTGGTAAAGGAGTATACAAACCATGAGGCATAACTTTAGACTTAGATTTCTTACAAACAATGCATCTTTCACAAAATTTGTGTACATCACGTTTCATGTGTGGCCAACAAAAATGTTCATGCAGCATGTCTAAAGTCTTTTGTACCCCAAAATGTCCCATTAATCCCCCCTCATGTGCTTCCTTCACAAGTAAATCCCTAATGAAACTTTTCGGCACACATAACCTCTTTTCTTTAAACAAATACTCATGATGCTTAAAATACCCATTTTGGGCCGCATGTACACAAGATTTATATATTTGAGAAAATTCGGGATCATGTTCATACAATTCCTTAATTACCTCAAAACCAATAAACTTAGTTTCAAGAGTAGAGAACAAAACATACCTTCTTGAAAGTGCATCAACAACAACATTTGACTTACCTTTTTTATGCTTGATCACGTACTGAAATTGCTCAAGAAATTCAACCCACTTGGCATGTCTCTTGTTGAGCTTACCTTGGCTCTTTAAATACTTCAATGATTCGTGATCACTATGTATTACAAATTCCTTTGGTAAAAGGTAGTGCTGCCATGTTTGTAATGCTCTAACTAATGCATACAACTCTTTATCATATGTAGGATAATTAAGAACAACACCATTAAGTTTCTCACTAAAATAAGCAAGGGGATGCCCTTCTTGCATCAAAACAGCCCCTATCCCCACATTTGACGCATCACATTCAATTTCAAAAGATTTAGAGAAATTAGGCAATGAAAGAATAGGTGCATGAGTCAATTTTTCTTTGAGGGTAGAAAATGCTTGTTCTTGTTTTTCACCCCATTTAAATCCCACATTCTTTTTAATCACTTCATTTAAAGGTGAAGCTAATGTACTAAAATCTTTAACAAACCTCCTATAGAAACTAGCTAAGCCATGAAAGCTTCTTACCTCGTGAACATTGTTAGGAGTTGGCCACTCCTGAATAGCTTTCACCTTCTCTTGATCAACCTGCACTCCCTGTAAGCTAATAACAAAACCAAGAAAAACAACATGGTTTGTATATAAAAAACATTTTTCCATGTTTGCATACAATTTCTCACGCCTAAGAGCTTCCAACATACTTCTCAAGTGCAAAAGATGATCATCATAAGATTTGCTATAAATCAAAATGTCATCAAAGTAGACCACAACAAATTTCCCTAGAAACTCCCTTAACACATGGTTCATCAACCTCATGAAAGTGCTAGGTGCATTTGTTAATCCAAAAGGCATGACTAACTATTCATACAAGCCTTATTTTGTTTGAAAGGCTGTTTTCCATTCATCTCCTTCTCTAATCCTAATTTGATGATATCCACTTTTAAGATCAATTTTGGAAAACACACAAGCACCATGCAATTCATCCAACAAATCATCTAATCTAGGAATGGGATGTCGATACTTTACCGTGATATTATTGATGGCTCTACAATCAGTGCACATCCTCCAAGTCCCATCTTTCTTAGGCACAAGAATAACAGGGACTGCACATGGACTTAGGCTCTCTTGCACCCATCCTTTTTGCATCAAGTCTTCAACTTGCCTTTGGATTTCTTTGGTCTCTTGGGGGTTAGCCCTATATGCTGGCTTGTTGGGCAATGAAACACCTGGAATGAGATCAATTTGATGTTCTATACCTCTTATAGGTGGTAGGCCTCGAGGAACCTCTTTCGGAATTACGTCTTCAAAATCCTGCAACAAAAAAACAACTTCACTAGGAAAAGAATTAATAAGACCTGCAACCTTTGAGTCACTCTCCTTGCTCAAAAGCAATAACATTGTTTTTTTTAATTGCATAGCTTTTTTTACCTCTTTTTCTCTTATGAACAAATTTTGTGTTTTTCTCTCTTTCTTTTCCCTATTTCTTTTGACTTTTTTTTTCCTCTCTTTTTTTCTTTTCTCTCTCATTTTGGATTCATCCTCACCAACCTCTCTTGGAGACAAAGGAGCAAGAGTAATTTTGCGTTCTTTATGTACAAAAGAGAACTTATTTGTATAACCATCATGATTGCTTTTCTTATCATACTGCCATGGTCTTTCGAGAAGTAAATGACAAGCCTCCATTGGAACTACATCACATATAACTGTATCCTCATACTTCCCAATAGAAAAATTCACCTCTACTTGCTCACTCACAACCTGCTTGCCTTCCTCACTAAGCCATTGAAGTTTGTATGGTTCTGGGTGGGGTTTGGTCACTAGGTTCATTTTTGACACCATTCTTGCACTTGCAACATTAGTGCAACTTCCTCCATCTATAATTAAAGAGCATAACTTACCTTGGATGAGACATCGAGTATGAAAAATATTCTTCCTTTGCGTGTCATCCAAGTCTCTTGATTGACTGCCCAACATTCTTCTAACCATGAACAAGTCTCCTCCCTCAGCAACTTCATCCTCATTCTCTTCATCACGAGATGTAGCAAATTCAGAAGATGATCCACTAGAAATATCTCAATTCTCCTTAAGCAACATGGTCTTCTTAGTTGGACATTCAGAAGCTATGTGACCTCTTTCCAAGAATTTGAAACATTTAATTTCACTACTTTTTGTTTTCTTATGAGCATCATTGGATTTATTTTGAATTCTCTGTGGTGCAACCGTGGAGGTATTTGATGATGTACTTCCCTCCTTCTTATTTCTATCCCTCCAACTAGAGGAATTAAAGTTAGAAGAATTCTTTCTGATACCTTTTCTCTTTAGTTGTTGTTCTACCTTAGTAGCTTGATGCACTAAGTCCTCCAACTCCACATAATTTTGTAATTCCACAACATCATTTATATCACTATTCAGTCCTTGTAAGAAACGTGCCATAGTAGCTTCCCTATCTTCACTAATATTGGCTCTAATCAAGCACACCTTCATCTCCTTATAATAATCATCCACACTTTTGCTACCTTGTGTGAGCCTTTGAAGCTTGTTGTGAAGGTCTCTATGATAGTAAGAAGGAACAAATCTCTTTCGCATTAACCTCTTCATCTCCACCCAGCTATCCACCATTGGTTCTTCATACCTCACTCTTTCTTTTTGTAATTGGTCCCACCAAATGAGTGCATAATCAGTAAATTCCATGGCTGCCACCTTAACCTTATTCTCTTCCGTGTAATTATTAGTTGTTCAATTTTCATCTCCCACTCAAGGTAAGCCTCCGGTTCATTTTTTCCCTGAAACGATGGTATTTTAAGCTTCACTCTCTCTATTCTATCTCCTCTACCACCATCTTCAGTTTCTCTTCTCCTTCTTCTACCTCCTTCATCACCATGAATTTCGTGATTTTCTAACTGTTCAATTCTAGCATGTAAATCTTCAGTATGTTCCCTCAGCATTCTTTGAATTTGAGCAGTTATAGCTTCTACTAACAATTTTTTGTTTCCCCCTTGAGGAGGGGTATCATCACCACTTATTCCTTCCATATCTTAAACAAAAAGAATACAAACAAAAGTGAAAGAACAGGACCTCACCATACAGCTCACGTGTTTACACTCTTGAATTTATAACTCGTGTTTCACTCAATTTCTGCTTTTTCAATAATGAATCCCTCTTGCCTTTTTCCACTCAATTGCTCTCTTCAAGTTCTTAATTGAATCAGCAAGAACATCAATATTTTGAACCAAAAAAATTGGTACGAAGACTTAACGTAACACAAAGCAATAGTAATGTGATTGAGAAAAAAAATTACTTTTAGGAGTTACGTCAAACAAGTAGTGTGCAGTATTTTTTTTTGTATATATATATATATATTTTTGTATTTTTTTTTGTAGAAGCAACACACAAATTAACTAAGGACGACAATTCAAACAACAGAAACACAACTAACAATTTATGTTTCACAACAAAAAAATAAAAAATGCATAAACAGAATTTTACTCAATTCCAAACCTAGAGACAAGCTCTGGTACCAAATGATATGATCCTGGTTGTCATGAATTACTTTAAGGATCGTTCAAGGTAGGAAACTTATAGATTTGAACCAAAAACACGTTTTGCTGGAGAACGCAATAACTAGGGCTCCGAAAGTCAGAATCAGACGATTCCAAAACGAGGTGAAAGATGACGTTCCGAAACACAAGTTAGGCTGTTGAATCACCAAAAACAAGCACGTAGAACTCAAGATATGATCATAGGTTACTGAACACGAAAATTGGTAGAATTTGAGTAATAGGGTTTGATGTAAAGGAAATTCAAATTACTATTTAACAAACGAACCAAGAAAAGAATGGCGCCACAATCTAAGGATTGATAAGCCAAAAGAACGCCACAAGGATTAACAACCTTGATAAGTTCAAAGTGAATTTTTTCAAGAACTCTAGAGAGCAAAGCTTCACAACAATAATGTTCCAAAATCCGCTAATAAAAAAAATAAGGGTTTGCCTTTTATAGTGGCAACTCCTTACAAGTTCTGTAAATTTGGCCTAATTCATGTTTCTACAATTAGACCCAAATTTTCTTATTAATTCAGTCTACTACTTAATTAAAACTAATATTAAAATCTGATAACACATAGATGCCGCCTTCATTCCTTAACTTCTTCAATTTGAATTAAACAATTTATTATCTTGGGCTTCAATTCTTCATGACTTGTACTTGCTTCAAATAACGTGGTTATCAAGCTATCTAGAACCTCTTTTGCTTTCTTTGACCTTGCTCTTGTCATTGGAGTTCCAAGACCTTGAATATCCTCTATGTTTCCTTCCTTGGTTATGCATTCTATGTCTTCATCACATAGAGTCGATAGTTTTGATCGGAGCAACCATACTTTCATGGTCCACGAGACGGGTAAATCCAATAGAAGGACGACCAATTGGTCATTACAGTGTAAACCTTCGTAACAATTGGTGCGACTGTGGGAAATATCAAGCTAAACACATGCCTTGTTCACATGTGATAGCAGCATGTTCTAGTATCAAATATGATTATTGGAGCCTTATACCTGATGTGTACAAGGTGGAAACGTTACTAAAATTGTACGAAGAAACGTTCAAACCTATACCAAACAAAGGATATTGGCTAGAATATGAAGGTGTTAAGGTCTGTCACAATCCTCTAATGCGGAGAGTCAAAAAAGGTCGCCCAAAAAGCAAACGCATTAGAACAGAAATGAACACTACAGAAAGAGTGCCAAGAAAATGCGGATTATGTCGGGTCTCAACTTATACTAGAAAAAATTGTCCAAACGCTGCTGGCACAACTACTCAAAATTGATGTATTTTTTTTCTTTCAATTTAATGTATTTTTTTAATTTTATTAATATAGTTTTTTTATTATTATTGTTATTATGTTTATTATTATTATTATTAAAATTATTATTATGTAATTAATATTATTATTTATTAAAGTTTTTTATTTTATTTTATTTCATTTAATAATCATTTTATTTGATTTATTAATTATTGTAAATATATATAATTTATTATAAATATATATTAGAGTATTAAATAAATAAATAAAAAAATCAACACATCATCGTAGGCTAGGACTGCGATGATCTACTAAGGAGAAAAAAAAAATCCTTCAGCTCATTAGACACGGGGGATGCAAAGACCAATTGGGGATAAAAAATAGGGCATTTTGGGGGAAAAAAAAATCCTTGTTAGAACTTGTCTTGTCAGTATACTCCAACAATTAAAACAAGAAGATGATAATGAATAATATAATAATGGTTACTATCGCACTAAGCAAATTTGTCCCACCAAAGGAGATACAAATGGAATGAACCCCGAATTTTAATGCTTTGTAAAACCTTAATGTGACTTGTACTCACCCATCAAGAGTAAAATATATTTTTTACACTTCACTCATGTATTAAATGATAGAAATTGAGGAAAATATGAAAATTTTGGTTTCTGCCAATATTATTTCAAGCAGTTATATACATATAACGTTACATTATTTATTAACTGTTGCAAGGTCTGGTGGTAGAAATCTCATCCCTTAACTGAAATATTGCAATGGTGGCAGAAATATTATCCTTTCTCGCACATAGTCTGGCTCGAATCCCATCAGTAAAAAAACGTTTACACATAAAGATTGCCCTAATATTTTGAAATTTCATTTTATAAAATTTTATCAATTATAAGTGTTTCTTAAAATTCGAATCCCATCAATGAATAACTATTTAATTTGAATCAGTTTTATCAATTTATGCATTCCGGATTTTTTTAAGCTTTTCATGTTACAATTTGTTTTTCTTTTGTGTTCCTTCTATTATCAAATATAGGTGTTTGAAGATGAGAAAAGAATTTGATATGTGTGGAATTCCATTTGCTCAATGTCAAGATAGATGACAATGCCATTATAAAATCAGAAGAAAAAAATAACAGAAAAACATAGTACTACACTGGTTTGAGTAGTTTAAAAGATCAAATTTTCCATTATATGATTGTAATTTAAAAATCAAAATATCCATTTTTTACCGTAAAATAAGTGCACTCGTGTAAAAAGTTACGAACTTCATGTTCATGTTTTTTCATGAAATCATAAATAGTAATTTTAGTTATCTTATTAAAATAGAACAATGTCCATCTAATAGACATAAATAACTGGTGAATCGCATGAATGAACCGAATTGAATCAAATGATTCAATTATATGACTCGGTTACTATAAGAATACTGTATTTTATTGAATCGGACTAAATCTGAGTGTTTCATGCTCTAAATTTTTTTAACAAAAGATTGATACTTATAAAATATACAGAGCATTTCACTTTATTAAATTTAAATACATACACTACGTCAAAAATTGTCTTTTACAACGGTTTTTTTAAGCCCTTTACAGCGCTTTTAAGCGCTCTAGTATCTAGTGCTGTAAAAAGATACAACAGCGCTATTGAAAATACAAAAAAGCGCTGTAATAGGTCCCATATATAACGCGCTTCTTATATTAGATTTACAGTGCTTTTTCAAAAGAGCGATGTAATAGGTCTCATATATAGCACGCTTCTTATATTAGATTTACAATACTTTTTCAAAAAAGCGATGTAATAGGTCTCATATATAGCGCGCTTCGTATATTAGATTTACAGCGCTTTTTCAAAAGAGCGCTGTAATAGGTCTCATATATAGCGCGCTTCTTATATTAGATTTACATCGCTTTTTCAAAAGAGCGCTGTAATAGGTCTCATATAGTGCGCTTCTTATATTAGATTTACAGCGTTTTTTCAAAAAAGCGTTGTAATAGGTCTCATATATAGCGCGCTTCTTATATTAGATTTATAGCGCTTTTTCAAAAAAGCGTTGTAATAGGTCTCATATATAGTTATTTAACTTAGATTTACAGCGCTGTAAAAGGACCTAAAAAAAGCGCTATAAAATGTTTAAAAAAGCTCTGTAAAAGGATTTTTTATGGCATTTTTTAAAAGAAGCGTTGTCTTTTTTATTACATATTATGAACATCAAATATCACATTCAAATTCATATTCATATTCACATTCAAGAATATCAATTACAAGTATTTCACAGCAGCAAATTACAATAAATTACAGTATGAATTACATATATTATCAGAACAAATTACATTCAACATATTCATAGTATGAATTACATATTCACATAACAAATTACATCATGACAGTAGCAATATATTCACAGTATGAATTACATATTCACAGAACAAATTACATCATGACAATATATCAACAAATTAATTACAAATTATATAATGTTCATTTCGAGGACAAACTGACACCATTCTTCTTTCATTTCTTTGAGATCATTTTAAGAGTAAGTTGGGTTGAAGTTGTCAAAATAATGAAGCAAAATAAGTTAGAATCAAATATATATATATATATAGTTTATATATGAAAATCAAAATATAATGAAAATAACGTACCGTTTCTAGAATTATATGTTGATTCAGATTAACAATCTCCTTCACGAACCTCATTATATAGTACCCGCAATCTATGTTGTTAGTTTGACGCAGACACTATAAAATAAAACATGTACGCCAATAAATATTTATGCATTGATATTGTAAATGAAAATTTAAAGGCATATAATTAAGTTCTATAACAAAAATTTCAAACATTTACTGAAAGCCATGTGATGTTGTTTGACTTATTCTTCGACACTGAAGCACCCCTTTGAGCGCGGAAAACTTGCAGAGCACTATCAAATAAATGTGATTATTATTCAATGACCAAACACATTATTTATATATGTAAGAAATAAATGAATATTACTTACGTGTCGAAGATGTTCTTTATATCAGGGTGATTGTTGAAATGACCGTGCAATGGGTCTAAATAATATACAATTTCAGAAGTTGCATTTATGGCAAACAACACCCAATGTTGCCTACAACAACACAAATTTGGTTGGCAAATTTGTTTACACAACTCATAATATCATAAATTAAAAAATATATAGATAAAGTATCTAATTACGTACCCTGAATTGTATGGTGCCAGAAACATCTTGTCCTTCTCTTTATTTTCTATAAGTCTATCAACTACATATTTATTTACAGTATCTAGATCGAGTTTAAACATGGATAGTTTATGCGGAGCTAAGAATGAAAATCTACTTGACAATTTCCGCGCGCATACCAACTTCTCGTACAAAAACCTTCAAATATAAAATTAGATTATAATATCAATAAATTAATGTGGCAGTGATGCAATTAAAAGGTAATATTTTAAATCTTAAATAAAGTATTTATATTACCTAATGTATATGCTGATTACAGTAGCACTCAGCTCTTTATGATCGAGAAGTTCGTATATTTGCTCTTTGCCAAATATTTCTAAATACTCTTCTCCGAATATACTTTTTTCCATGTCTAGCATACGTGTATCATTGTTGCTCTTCATATTCATTTTTGTTGCTTTTTCAAGACACTCACCAAATCGAGCAAGGCGTGGTTGACTTATTTTAGGAAGAGCAACTGATTTTCCTCGATCTAGTTTTTGCATTTTGGAAGGTTTATATTTACCACAGATCTGCACCTGCGGTGCAGCGGGTTTATTTTTTGTTTGAATCTGAAAAAAATAAGGTTGATCAGTTTGTTAGTTATTATAGTAAGCTAATCATTTCGTATACATGAATTGATGTATATGTCAAACCTTTTATGGTGCCTTTTTTGGCGAAGTGACAGACTCGCTGCGAGAGATCTTATCATCATTCCTTTTAGCAACAATCTAAAGAAATGCGAAATATAAAAGCGGAAAAATCAGCAATTACATATAATCAATCATAATCATACAACTAAACATACATAGCAATTAAAACATACCTCCTGATCAGTGCCAACAAGATGTTTCGGCCATGCCAAATAGATACCTATTGCTTCTCCCAAAAGTTTCATATCTCCGTCGTTGTCGGGGATAGACAACGGTGCAAGTGGTTCTAAAGCCACCACAGGTGAAACTTTAACATGGCCGGCATGGACATCTTTGTTGTGCAATACTTCTCCCAAAGTATTGTACAATGTTCCTTTCCCAACCATCCGGGTAGGGGAAGACAAGTATAGGCAGCAACGTGAAACACCTTAAATTAAATCACCGGTTAATACATAAGTATGTGAAACAATTAGGTTGAATGAATTTCTTATTTCGTTAAGTAATTAATTACCTTCGGTAGACTTTTACGACCAATGTTGCAACTTCCATCTTCACTTTTTATTTGCATTTCACGTTGAAGTTGTTTTCGTTATCTTTTTTAACCAAGTATGCAACTTGCTCCGATAGGGTTTTCAGTGCTTCTAATACTTGATCATTTGAGGGATTTGTGCGCTTCTCATGTGAAAAATAACTTTTGGGAGTCACGCCAAATCCCTTACCCCTCACACGGCCAAAATATTCAGGAACATTGAATACCTTGTCGAGAATGTCCCTGCAGCTAACTTCTTTATTTCCATCTTGATTTTCAAGACTTTGTTCCAAATTTTTCTAAAATACATGTTGTATTAAAAAGATAAGTTCAATATCATTTTTAAATGACAATATTAAAAAATATTAAAGTGATAGTATACTTACACATTCTTGAACAACTTGTTGAACATTTTCGTTATCCACTATTCCATCTTTATTTACGTGAGCCTCCTTCCACAAGATATGACGACCCAATGGTTGATCGGATTTCGTCTCTTACAGCTGTTCATTAAGACATAAACAAAATATTAGTTATAAACTATAGTTTATAATCTAGCTAACACAATGTATAAAAGTGATGTTTACTTACAATTTTTTGCTCTAAACGCGCATACTCCATACGCGATCTTTTGTATGGATGCACTGAGTTTTTTGCTCGCTCCCGATTTGTTGTACTTATATTCTATATATAAATAAATAAAATAATGATCGTGTAAAAAATATAAGATATGAATATGAATAAAACACACATACTAATAAAATAAATCTTACCACAAATGTGGGGTCTGAGCGTTTAGCAACAAAAGAGGTCCACTCTTCAAGTGTTATGTAGTGTTTGTAAATGTTTGGAGCTTCAACATTCACATTTCTACACTTGTCTCTTAGGTAACAATTCGACAGATGAGATCTAAATCCTCTGTGAATTTTACTGGCAACTCTAAGTACGTAATTTTACGCACATCTTCAATGTTAAAAGCACTCTGAAAATCAAATAAATAAAGAGTTTGAATAAAAGTATTTCAATGGAAAAAATTATAATTAAGTAACAAAAAAGTGGAGTAAAAAAGTTGATTACTTGTACATAACTCCACAGTATGTCTTTAGCATCCTTCAATGTTTTGTCTCTCCAGTCATCGATTGTTATTGGGATATTATGGCGGACAACAGCACCGATGTAGCTTACCATCATTGAACTGTGGGGCTCAATCGGCTGGCCACTTTTATTCCTTCCCACCTAATAAACTCATAGCTAGAGTGTAAGTGATTGCTTTCAAAAAAGAAAAAAGAAAAAAAATCTAAACAAAAGTATAGTATATATACCTCAAATTTTATTCCAATACTTCGTGCTATAATGACTTTTTGCTTTATAGTTGCCCCACGCTTCACTTCGCCTTCATAGCCTTTAGCGTTGACAGCTTCATTGTTTACAACTTCAGTGTTTACAACTTCGTCGTTTTGACGACCTAAATCGTTGTTGGAATCCATTTATCTACACATTTCACACAGTATAAGTTTAACATGCAATATAAGTTCAACATGCAATTTAGTGACAACAACAGATTGAATAAATACAACATGCACTATAAGTTTAGTGACAACGAGATATGAATAACAATACTTATAGTTTAGGGTTACGACGTCGCAGAAATACAAATAGAAATGTCTTGTGCAACGAGAAGATTGTTGGAACCAAGTTGGTTCTAAGTACTTAGGATTTTGATGCTTACAAATGTACTCAATGTAAACTTATTTTGTACTTTGAATTATTAAGTTAAATGCCCCAGAAACTGAAGGAAACAGAAGCAGACATCAAAGGAAAGTGAATTCTGGAATTTCCAGAAGATGTTCCAGGATGTCAAAACATCACTAGAGGATATGTTTGGTGGCCCATAACAGAAGGAAGAAAAATCATAATGAAACATGAACCATACCATTGGAAAGCCTGCCAGAAGGAGAGTTGTTCCAGAAAAACAGGAGTCAAATATCAATTTTATTCTAGAAGTTATTCTGACCAGAAGATGGCCTGGCAGTGAAAAATTGCACAGTCCAGACTTGACCAAAAGGATCAATTCAGATTTAATCCAGATCATAAGATAGCATGATTCAGGGCATGGAACTAAGTCCAGACCAAAAGAAATGAGTTCCAGAATCAATCCAGACCTGGTCCAAAATTAAAGGTAAAATGTCCAGACTGAAATATTTTTTGTTCAAGTTAATTTCAGTTTGTTCCAGACCAAAGTCCAGAATCTGTCCAGATCAGAGTAAAAACTTCCAGATCAATGGTTCATAAATAATTATTTGGTCCAGTGATGGTCCAGATCAGAAAATCATACCATGGCCCAGTGGTGGCCGAAATCAGAGGGACAGACTATGCAGTCCAGGAATGGCCGAAATCAGATGATCACAGAATATCAAATAGGGTGGTCCAGATGTGGACTATCGCATGAAGATCCAATGGTGCAGATTTGATCATAAGGATTAAAGAATTTGAGAAAAATGCTCAAAAACAGAATTGGAGAAAAAAGCTCAAAACAAAATCTGAGAAAAATGCTCAAAACAGAAGCGGAGCAAAATGTTCAAAACAGATCAGTGAGCAAAAGGCTCAAAACAGAATCTGAGCAAACTACTCCAGAATATTCTCAAAACAGATTAATCGAAATATACTGCAGAAGTAAAGCATCAGTGAAGTTCTAAAGTTCAACTATAAATAGAGACTTAATGCTGAAGAATATAGTATCGAAAATCACAAAAGAGTCATACACTTCCAAAGCAACCACTCTCAAATTTTCATATAAGTCAATTGTGAGTTTCATCTTTCAGGAAGCAAGTACTCGGTTATTTTATTTCCACTGTGGCAAATCTAAGTTGTTGAAGTAGAGTCTACAATTTGAGGGAGTCAGTAGAGGTAGCAGGTTACTTGGCAATTAGATAGGGTTGTATCTAAGTTGTTGAAGTAGAATCTACAAACTGAGGGATTCAGAAAGGGTAGCAAGGTACTTAGCAATTAGATTCATAGTGTTGTGAATTCTTCTACAATCTGGGGTGTCAGATTGGCTGAAGAACGGGAGTTGTTTTTCCTCAAAGAAGTCTAGGATTGTTAGACTATTTGAGAAGACTGACTTGGAGGGTCAGTAGCAAGGTTGTAATTCAAGATGAATTAGTGAAATCCTTCAAGGTGAAGGGACTGGACGTAGCCTCGTTAACGGTGAACCAGTATAAATTTGTGAGTTTTTATTTTTATTTTTATCCGCTGCTAACTCTGTTTTAATTATACATCAAGTTTTGATTTGAAAGTATTAAAAAAAGAAAAGTATTCAAGTTAAGTCAAACACAATTCAACGCTCCTTCTCATGTTTGCACCTTCAAAGATATCACTAGGGTTCCATAGAGCGCTTTAAAAAACTAAACAGAAAACGCCTTAAAAACCTTTATGGTCGTATGGATAGAACTTAGTGAAAATGGAGAATAATGAAAATAGATAGTACGTAATGAATATGGACAGAGAGAAGGGTTCGCACTAGGGAGAAGGGTTCGTATATGGAGAATGGTTCGTATAGAGAGTACGTAATGAATAAGGGTTTCACACTGCCAATTTCGTAAGGGATGAGAATATACGTAATGAAGAAGAAAATGAAGAGGCGGATTCTTATATTATCAATTTACATAATATTATAAAAAAAAACCCTTTTACAACGTTTTTCCAAAGAACGCTTTAAAATACTATATAAAAAGTGTCTTAAGCAGTATTTTATAGCGCTTATATACACACTATATAAAAGGCGCTATATGAGCATTTTACAGCGCTTTTTATACATAAGCGCTGTAAATGTTTTGTACTTGTATTTTATTTTGCCTTTTACAACGCTTTTTCCCATAAGCGCTGTAACTGTTTTGTCTCTTGTAATTGTAATTTATTTTTTTGAAACCATTTACAGCGCTTATGGGCAAAAGCGCTGTAAATGTTTTGTACTTGTATTTTATTTTGCATTTTACAGTGCTTTTTTCCATAAGCGCTGTAAATGTTTTGTCTCTTGTAATTGTAATTTTTTTTAAACCATTTACAGCGCTTATGGGCATAAACGCTGTAAATTTTTTACTTGTATTTTATTTTGCATATTACAGCGCTTTTTCTCATAAGCGCCGTAAATGTTTTGTCTCTTGTAATTGTAATTTTTTTTTTTGAAACCATTTACAGTGCTGTGATATAATATCCATACTCATGGATACCAAATTGTTCATATCAACTTATATGATGAGTTCAGATTATAGTTGAAAAATTTATCAAATTGTCATCTCTAAAATAATTAAATAATATAATTAAAAAAATTATATGATGAATTATATAAGCATAAAATCAAATACTCAGGTCTGGCAGGTCAAGTTACATGAAATTTTACACAATGAGTACAGATCATTACATGACTTATATAAAACACATAAACACACTTAAGATGCCCTTCTTCTTTTCCTGGTGGGATTCACATTTGTTTGTCCATTAACGATACGAAACGATGGATTAATCCAAATTCCCTCATCATTATCATCTCTAAGATATAAACCATCATCAGTTGAATCAATTTCACATGGTTGTGATGTCGCAAAGAAAATATCATTACCAACATCTTCAACGTTGTTCTAATCATCACTTATTTTATTAGTCGATAGGACAACATACCATTTATCATCAGCAGGATAAGTGACATAAAACACTTGTTGAGCTTGCGACGCTAAAATAAAAGGTTCATCTTTGTATCCCACCCTCCTAAAATCGACAAGCAAGAACCCAGACTCATCAATCCGAACGCCATTATTATTGTCGACCCATGTAACACCCCGAGTTTAAAACACAGTGCGGGTGTTTTTTTTTATAATAAATAATTAAAATTATTTTCCAAATTATTACCTCAAAAGAATTGAAATAAAATTTAAAATTTTAATAGTTTCGTCAATTAATACGTCGCAACTCCATCGATGAACATAATTAAATAACTTCATCGTAATATCACTAAGTACTTAACTCTGGAAATTAATAATAAACATTAATACATTTCAAAAGATAACAGTGTCATAATCTCAAAAGGAAATATCAGAGTGCGGCATGTGTTAGCGGAAAAAGTGGTACAATAATTTCCAAAATCAAAGCAAATTACATTTTTCAGCTCAAAATCCTATACATCAAATCTAACTGATCATGCACTAAAGCTACAATACCACGGATTTCCTCCGCATCCCATACAAGTCTCATCTGACTCCGTCGCTTGCCTCGATGTGACGTCCTCCTCCTCATCATATAGAGAGGGATCAGTCTCCTCCGAAGTCAGATCAATGCACAATCTAGGTCGCTTCGGCGGTGCTGGAATCTCATAACAATCGTCGAATATCCTAGACGGGCCCGAAATATCAGCTGCTACTGGCTTCGGCCCTTTGTTCTTCTCTTCCGCCTCGGGTTCACGTACAGCCCCTCCAACTCGCTCCTCCGCGTCATCAAAAATTCCATGCGCCTCCAATACTAACTTGGAAGGCACAGGAAAATCAATACTCATGTAAGTGTGCTCCACGAAATCCTCTACTCCGTCGGTCTTGCACGTCCTTGCCAACCTCCCCGTATAAGTCACCCTGCTTGAGATGGGGTCAAATACCCAAGCAGTACGCGAATGTCGATCAAGGAAATCTAACGACGTTTCCGTCATCCGGGTACCCACCAGGGGTGTGGGTTTGGAGGGCATCTGAGGGCAAAGCCCTATTTCCACAATAATAGTAAAAGGTCACCGACCGAAATTAACAAATAACACATAGCATTTATATCACAGAACAAATTCATCCATGGCATAACATGTAACTGATGAAAATTAAGGATGCTCATTTGAAATTTCATGACATATATGCTTTTTCAAACAGCAACCAATTAATATGGAAAACATATTGTGAGTACAACTACCACTTCAGCAATCACAAACATTCATCAGAAATTCAGATTTTGTAACGTACTTACACACATCCTTTTCCAATAATCATCATATAACCAAATCGTGACTCACCGTCAACCACCCCGATGCATTATATATATATGCTCATGTACTCAACTTCTTGGAATTACCAAGGTGCAGTCGCTCAACAGACTAGCACAATTTAAACATGTTTAACTATAACGGCCCTCAAGACTAGGGTGCAATCGCTCAAAAGACCAGCACTCGTGCAGTCGCTCAACAGACCAGCACTCGTGCAGTCGCTCAACAGACCAGAACATTATACATATACCAAGGTACAATCGCTCAACAGACAGTACCAGTGCAGTCGCTCAACAGACCAGCACTCATGCAATCGCTCAACAGATTAGCACGTTTTTGTGCATTTCAGGGTACAGTCGCTCAACAGACCAGTACCAGTGCAGTCGCTCAACAGACCAGCACTCGTGCAATCGCTCAACAGATCAACACGTTTACGCATTACTCTGTGGCCCATCGCGGGTACCACCTGACTATGCAATGCATGAATATGCAGTGTATTCTCTTCACTGAAAACAGTATGCAACATCAGTAAAATTCATGCATTTCCATCATTTCTCAAAACATCTCAACACAACCAATTTCATTATCATCACATCATAAATCAAACATTTAAACATCTCATCATTTCCACTTCACATCATCTTAAAACTCCATTCTTATTCATCAAAAATCTTCCCTCTGTTTTCCCCAACTCTTAAAATTCATAAACCAGTGTTTAAACTGAGATTTCTGGAAAACACGAATCTATATTCGAATACAGCTTCTCTGTATTCGAATACATAAGCCAAAACAGTGCAGAATTAACACTCTGTATTCGAATACATCTCCCTGGTATTCGAATACATAGGCAGTCCCAATGCACAAATCAGCATTTTCCACTACATCAGTAAAGTCTCAAAAACTTCATCACCACCACTTCAAACTATCACAAAAATTCCATTTTAATTCATCACAAACCTTCCCAATATTCCCCAACACTTAGGGTTTATAAAACAATGTTTAAAACTTTGATTTTCTGAAAAACACGAATTTGTATTCGAATACAGCTCCCTTGTATTCGAATACAGAAGCTAAATCTGCAAATTCAACACTCTGTATTCGAATACAACATACTTGTATTCGATTACATAAGACAAAAACAGTGTAAACTAAGCATTTTCTCCAACATCATTAAAGGTTTCTAGAACCCCATCATCTCCTCTTCCAAACTATTTAAAAAACTTCATTTTAATCATTTCAAACCTTCCAAATGTTTCCCAACACTTGGAGTTTATAAAACAATGTCTGAAACTTGATTTTCTGGAAAAACACGACTCTGTATTCGAATACAGCTCCCTTGTATTCGAATACAGAAGCAAAAATAGTGAAAATCAGCATCCTGTATTCGAATACGAGGCTGTCATAGTCAAATACAGATGCGAATACAGTGGCAAAAATTGTAGTCCTGTATTCGAATACGACAGGGTCGTAGCCAAATACAGAGGCTAAGTCGGAAGCAAAAATCCTTCATCTGTATTCGAATACAGAGGCCCGTATTCGAATACAAGTTCGAAAACTTGAGTAAAACAGAAGCTTGGCAGGCTGTATTCGAATACACTCATGCTGTATTGGAATACACCTTCGAATTCAGTGAAATTTTATTGAGACTTCAACACATTTTCAAACTTTTCCATTGGAAAACCAACAACCCCAAAACAATTTTACCACTTTTTTGCAAACCACAAAACTCAAACATTTTTCATCAATATAGATTTTCCATAAAAAAACACTTTCATCATTTTAAATCCTTCTCTTTTGACAACATCAGCAACACCAGAATCACTCAAAAACATAATGTCAACCCCTACAAAAACAGACATTTTTACACGTTTACATTTGGATATTCCTCAAACAACATGCAAGGTATTTCCCAGTATTCTTACACGGTCAAAACAACATGCAAAGCATTTTCCAAATTTCTTACACAAACAGGACAACACTAATTTATTCAGCAACATCACACATCATCAAACATCCACATAATGCATTTCTTGCATTTTATAACAACATTCAAAACAGTTTTATGAACATGCATTTCGATCATCTTCAAAATAGCATACAAGACATTTTTCAGCTTTCCCATACAAACAAAACAACATTAATGCATTCAGCCAAACAGCAATCATCACAGAATCATCAAACATCAACAGAATGCCTTTTTTCCATTTTTTTTTCAAAATATCATGCAAAACAGTTTTTCTTCAAACAATGATGAAACATTATTAATGCCATGACAATATGCATTTACAGCCCTAATGCAACTAGAAAGTGGACGGTGCCCCTTACCTCTGTTTCATTTCTGTTTTCGTTCACGTTTTCGCGACAAAAGTCGGCGAAACTCTTGCTTGCGTTCGCTACAACGAAAATGGGTTCTCTAGCTCCGGAATGATGAGGGGAACAACTTTTGTACTGGAAGTTTTCTGGTTTGGTGCTTGGATTTCCAAGTAATATCACTTTTGAGGAACACCCTTTTTTTTATCGTGAAACAGAAATCAAAATGGGAGAAGGAGGAAGGTGAGTACTGTTACATGCAGTATGGAGGAGGTATGGTTTTCTGCCTTTGCTCTGCCTCCTCATTCCTATTTATAGGCATTTGTGGGTGCCACCTCACCCGACACTTGTTTGATCCTCAGCACTTTACCAGTCTCGTCGCAATTAACAGATAACGTCTTAATTAACTGTCCGATGATTTAATTACTCGTAATTAAATTAATTTATCCTTCATCCAATAATTTTAATTCATCTTCCCAAAATAAATATTTATATATATATATTCACACAAAACATACATATATTAAATATTTTACAAATATCCCCAAAATACACTTAATATTAAATCCATAATTTAATTCTTAAATTTAAGGGTCTTACAACCCACTTGCAACCAAAGATGGGAACATGAAACATTGTGTAATCCAACTCCCATATGTGCTCGATAACCCCAAAATATGATAGATTTGCAAATATTGGGTTTTTGTCTTTTGCACTTGAGATATGCATCGCTTCAGCTACTAGAGTGACTCCGCTATTGTGCATAGTGGTTTTCTCATCTTGTTTGGTGGTATAAAATGTATAGCCGTTAATTACATAACCGGTGTAAGAAAAGACATGTAAACTCGGGCCATTTGCTAGCCACCTCAATCTCTCTGAAATTGAAGCGAGGTCTATATCAAACTTTGAGCTAATGTAATTTTTTAGCCAAGGGATAAAACTTTGATTGTGCTCTCGTGTTATCCAATTTTTATTCCTGTTCATGTTCAAACTAGATAACTAATCCATGTGTATTGTAACATACGGTTGAACCTCATCATCATTGTGCAGAACATACAATTGTGTATGCTCCCATTCTATTCTTGCTATAGTCATTACTCTCTTTCCAATTATCCATTCTTCTGTTATTCTTCCCGAATGACGAGACATAGGAAGTCCTATGGATTCAACATTGGATAGATATTCAGTACAAAATTCAGCAGCTTCTTCGATAATGTACCGTTCAGCAATACATCCTTTTGGTCGACTTCTACTTTTTACGTACCCTTTTAATATTTTCATATATCGTTCTATCGGATACATCCATCTCATGTAAGTTGGCCCACAAAGTTGTGTCTCCTTAACAAGATGAACAATAAGGTGAACCATTATATCAAAAGACAAAGGTGGGAAATACATTTCAAGCTCACACAAAGTAACAACACTTTCCCTCTGCAATGTCGGTAATTTCTGAGGATCGATCACTTTACTACAAATTTCCCTGAAGAAGAAACATAATTTAGTTATGGCTCGTCAAACTTTTTCAGGTAAAATGGAACGTATACCTATTGGTAGCAAATGCTCCATTAGAACATGACAATCATGAGTATTCAAACCTTTTAACTTGAGGTCTTTCATACAAACAAATTTTTTTGTTTGAACTGTATCCTTCTGGAACTTTAACTTCGTGTAGAAATTTACACAAAATAATTTTTTCCTTTCTAGATAGAGTATGAGCGGCCGGAGGTAGATATGTGTGATTTCCTTTCTTTACGGAACCCAATTCATTTCTTATTCCCATATCAACCAAATCCAATCTTGCATTGATGCCATCCTTAGACTTTCCCGGAACACTGAGTAACGTACCAATAACACTATCAAAGACATTTTTTTATATGCATCACATCGAGAAAATGTCTTATATACAATGACTTCCAATATGGAAATTCAAAGGAAATTGACTTTTTCTCCACCCATTTTTGACAAGCTCTCCCGCAAATGGTTTGCCAAATTTATTGGTCAAACCTTGTACTTTTTCCAATATTTGATATCCAGTCGGTGCTTTTGGAGCAGTACCTTCCTATGATTTTCCATTGAATGCATTTATCCACCCACAATAATGATGACTAAAAGGTAAAAATCTACGATGTCCAAGAAAGACGTTCTTCTTACAATGTTTCAACTGCATCCAATCAGTACTTTCTTCGCATATAGGACATGCACACTGACCTTTAATGGTATACCCTGATAAATTACCATATGCTGGAAAATCATTAATTCTGCCGAACAACATAGCCCTAAAATTGAAACATTCTTTCTTATACCCATCATAAACTTCCACACCTGACTCCCATCACTTTTTTAAATATTCAATTAAAGGAGCCAAGTAAACGTCGATATCATTCCCCGGTTGTTTGGGTCCAGAAATTAACAGAGACGACATCATAAACTTGCGCTTCATACATAACCAAGGATGTAGGTTATAAATCAACAAAATCACAAGCCACGTGTTGTGTGATATGTTTTGAAGACCATGTGGATTCATTCCATCAGTAGAAAGTGCAAGTCGTAGATTTCTTGACTCTCTACCGAAATCAGGATATTCGTGATCAATTTTTGCCCATTGTGGAGAATCTGCAGGGTATCGTAATTTTCCATCTCTAATTTTTTCATCTGCATACCATGTCAAGTGTTTTGAATCTTCTTCACTGCGATAGATTCACCTAAATCTTGGTATTATAGGAAAATACCATACAACTTTTGCTAGAGTAGATTCTTTTTTCTTATATCGAGAGACATTGCATTTCGGACACTTCTTTAGTAATTCATATTTGTTTCAAATTAAAATGCAATCGTTAGGACACGCATGAATCCTTTCGTAACTCATGCCAATAGAGCATAAAATTCTTTTAGCCTCGTAGGTTCGACTGGGAAGTTCATTATCATCTGGCAACATATCTTTTAGGAGTGTTAATAATTATGTGAAGCTTTTATCAGATCATCCATTTCTCGCTTTTAAGTTGTACAACTTTAATATCGCTGAAATTCTTGTGAATTTAGTACAACCATTATAATGGTTTCTTTGCATCACTCAACAAACTATCAAACATTTTAGGACAATCCCGAAGATCCTCTTCAACTGCTTTTCCAATATCTTCAACTCGGTCCCGCTCATATGTATCTGTGTCGAAATCATTTGAATCATATGTCGCATCACTGTCAAAATAAGTGTTCCCTTTTTTTATCACCATGTTTTATCCAACATGTATAGCTTTTATCAATTCCATGTCATACTAAATGTTCTTCCAATTCATCTGCTCTAACGCGTTTTCCAAAACATTTTAAACAAGGACAAGTGATTCGATTTGGGTCTTTTGCATTCTTCACTGCAAATTCAACAAACTCCTTCACTCCATTTTCGTACTCTTTTGACAATCGATTGACAGACATCCATTTCCGGTCCATTTTAATTATATGACGTATATGAATGCAGTAAGAACAAATCAATCTATAACAAATTTATCAATCTATAACATTATATATATATATATGCATACAAGTTATATATATTTCAAAACATAACAGAATAGATCGAACAGATTTTATATGATTTATCATATAAGAATTTATGAATGCAGCTTATGAATGCAGTATATATGAATGCAGTGTTACACAAATTTATCAATCAATAACATCATACAAATCTATAGTATATATAAACTAATATTGGAAAATGGAAACCAAGGTCCACCAAGGTCATGCATTAAGTCTGATTTCAAAACAGAACAGATCGAACAAATTTCAAAACAGAACAGATTTATCATCTAAAATTTTATATGATTTATCAGGTAACAATTTATCAGTTTTAGAGACAATAACAAATTAATAAATACAGTACCTGAGACAACAATCACTCAGTAAAAATGGGCACAAAGTAGAGGAGAGGAAAGTTCATAATAGGGTTCGAAGGGATAAAACATATTAAATATGTTTTTATTTATTTATTTATATATAACTGCTTGTACTTTTACAGCGCTTTTATCCATAAGCGCTGTAAACGTTTTTAAAAATTAAATTTTAAAACATTTACATAGTTTACATCACTTTTATACAAAGCGGTGTAAATGTAGTGCTCTAAACGCGTTGTAAACTTTATATGAGAGCGCTATATTTTACAGCGCTTTCACGCGAAGCGCTCTAAAAGCGCTGTTAACATTATGAGAAATCGCTATGACCCTACAACAGCGTTTTTCTGTAAATCTTAAACCATTCATGACCCTACAACAGCGTTGTTGCTAAAGCGCTTGTCAATAAAGCACTGTTGTATCCTCTGTTATTTTTAATATATTATACAACAGCGCTCTTAGTTATTAAGCGCTTTAAAATGCGTGTTATAAAAGGTCATTTTTTGCGTAGTGATAAATGCATTTTTTAATTTAATTTAATTTATTCAGTTAAATATACAGGTGATGGTTTCAAAAAAAAATACATAGGTGATGGTTGGAGTTGTAAAAAAAATAAAAATTGATAGCTGGCTATGATTTAAAATGTGTTTAATATGTTTATTATTAGAGGCACTTATCATCACTTGCAGAAGTTGGCGTAATGTCAATTAGCTTGGCTCTTGTCCATAACATTAATTCTCATTAATTTAGAACAATGATACCAATAATATTTAATCCTTGGTAATGGTTAGTTTGCTGTAAATTGGGGTGAGAGAATATAGCTTTACAACCATTCTGATATTAATTTAATAAATGCTTGATTTTGATCTACTATAAATCTACTATATATATTAGAATAGTAAACAGCAACAAAATCTCATATTTGTGCTTTATATTTATGTTAAATATTGGGGTCATAATTGTAATTTTAATCAGCAAAGTACTGTAACAATATTTTTTTCAAATCTAAAATATTTGTCACGAAGTTTTTAGGATAAAACAACTCAAATATATTGTATTAGTGTTTCACTACCTACACCATAGAACACTGTTCTAGAAATACACCATCAATATGGCAGTCAAAGGTTGTCACTCGTAATATGGTAGGTACTATGACCACTCGAAAGTAAGAGAAGGAGAAAGAAAGGGAGAAGCAAATAAAAGTCTTAGATTTTGGAGAACTTTTGGTGTGCTCTTCCAACTGAGTAGAGTCTTCTATTTATAGAGGAACTCTGCAACTGAAGGAGAGAAAATTGTGCGATCCATCAAATTGGATCCACATAAAATTGCACTCTGAAATTCTCTAGGTTTTGACCAGGCAAAAAACGGATGCGCGAATCCACAGAAAACTGAAATGTGAGAATTTCTAGGTTTTGATCAGGGTAAACTGATGCGCAAATTCAGGAAGAAATTGACCAGATCAGATGTTGAATGTTAACTTGGTGGTAAGGATGGCAACGGAGTAGGGCGGGGACGGTTTTAAGCATTACCAACCCCGCACCCGCAACTTTAATACCGCACCCATCGGGTTTTACTTTTTATCATCCACCCCCACCTCCACTCCAAAAATTCGAATATATTTATTCATAGCATAAAAAATCAATAATTTGACTAAATAGTAGCATTCAACCTAAGTTCTAAAATTACAATAATCAAAATAATAAAGTCACAATATTGCAAAATTTGTTTAAATTTCCTACAGGTCACAATATTTTCATAATCTTCAAACTCTTTATAAGGGTATTTAAGTAATTGCATTTATGTCGGGTGGGTGCGGGGCGGATTTGACGAAACCCGCCCTTGTACCCACCCGTAACTTTAAAAATTGGGGAAAATCTGCACCTGCATCCATTAAAAACGATTTTTCCCCGTTAAATACGGGGCTGGTCCGAGGCGGTTCGGGTTCAATTGTCATGCCTACACGATGGAGGGTTAAGTGTTCAACGTATCAATGAGATAAAAGCGCACACATTTATTAAAAAATAAATAAAGAATTTTTTTTAATTTTCTAGATATTAAAAATAATACACCACTTAGCCTAAACCTAAACCCAGGCCCGCCTGGAAGGATGGCGGCGGCGCGAGAGGTCTCCTGACTTGAACCTTTGCATAGTAAGTAAGATTCATATTCAACAAAAGTGACTTATAGTCTTGAAATCTATCTCTGACATCAAACCCACACACAACCTCTTCATATGGTGTATTCTCAAAAGCCCATGCATTAATGGCCATGCACGTATATCTCAGTATAGTGAACGCTCTAGGAATTATGCCTCGAAATTCCATAGAAAGCGGCCCCACTTCCACATACACATAGGTGAGTCTATCAAGAGTACTCATGTAGCTAGGTACTCTACTCCACATAAAGTATAGATGTCATTAAGAGTTTCTATTACCTCATCATTTCATCACTTCAGGAACCATGCTTCTTTGAGATATAATAACATGTTCATCTCATATCACGATTACTTCTTATTACCCATTGAACATAATTCTTAAGATCTCCATTCATTTAGGACAGGTTACCATCATGAGTGGCTCATTGATCTATAGGCAATAGTCTCATCCTTTTGGATGTATTTAGGACTTTCTCTCTAGCTAATCTTTTCATCAAAGGATCCGCTAAATTCTCATCAGTGCATATATGATTCACTATAATAGCTCCTTTAGAAAGTAACACTCTAATTGTGTTGTGCTTATGACATATTTGTCGCCTCTAATAGTTGTAATAACGATTCTCAATTTTTGCAATAGTTGTGGTACTATCGCAGTGGATCAACACAACTGGCATAGGTTTTTCCCATAAAGGGATCTCAGTTAGCAAGCATCTCAACCAGCTCGCTTTTTCGCTAGCAGTAGCTAGTGCTATCATTTCAGACTCCATAGTGGATTGAGCCAGTATTGTCTATTTCTTCGATTTCCAAGATACATCATCACTGCCTATACTAAAAATATAGCCATCTGTTGCTTTGGAATCATCTGATAAGGTGTTCCGAGACTCATGGTCCTTTTTAGGTATCCTGTGACTCTTTCGATAGCATGTTAATGCTCCATACTAGGTTTACTGTTAAGCCTGCACAACAGTCCCACGACGTAGGCAATGTCGGGTCTAGTACAATCAGTGGCATACCTGAGGCTACCAATGATGCTCGCATATTCAGTTTGTCTAACACATTCATAGCGTTCTTGATAAGTTTCACACTTGGATCATATGGTGTGCAAGTAGGTTTACATTCAAAGTATTTGTATTTCTTTAGGATCTTTTCAATATAGTGAGATTGATCCAAGGAAATTCCCTTTTTTGACCTAGTAATCTTGATTCCAAGAATTACACTCGCTTCTGAATGTGCAAACACGAGAAGGGGGGTTGAATTGTGTTTGCCAAACTTTGAATCTTTTTGCTGTTTTGTTGAATGTTGATGTGATTTACTTAATGAATAACTAATCAGACTTAGCAGCGGAAAATAACAGCATTAGAACACAACAATTTATCCTCGTTCACCATTAACTTCGCTACATCCAGTCCCTTCATCCTGAAGTCTTTAATCCACTAATTCAAAACCTTTTAATTACAGGACCTGACCCTCCAAGCCAATCTTCTCAAACAGCCTGACAACCCTAGACTTTTGAGGAACGAAAACAACACCTTGACTCTACAAGTCAAGTCTTCTCCTACCAATCTGATAACCCCATATTGAAGAAGGAATCTACACCACTATCGGGTTTGATTACAAGGGTTTGGAACTTTGCAAATTTGCTTCTGGAAAGCTGATTGTTGTACTGATTCTTGAACACTTTTGTTGCTTCTAGAAAGCTGATTGTTGCACTGAATTTCACTCTCGAAAACACTTAGAAAATATTTCTTTTGCACTCAAGTGATTCTCTCTTTTGAACTCTCGGATTGTGTTGAATATTAAGCTTGAGTTCTTGTGTCTTTCGATGCTTGATGCTACTGCCTGAAGCCTCCTTTTATAGTTGTAAATAGGGCTTTGTCCAAGCTTAAATTCGAAATAAATCTTGCTAAGATTTCCTTCGAAAATACTGCTGGCCAATCATGTTTCACTTAAATTAAAATCGTATCTTTTTAGCTTTAGATTGCACTTGAAAATTCTGTTGATCAATCTTTTTTCTTTTAATTTCAAACTATATCTTTTTAAACTTCAGATTGCATTCGAATTTCTTCAAGTCTTCAGTGATTTTTTGAATCAAATCCCCTTAATACTTTGATCAAATTTCTATCAAAATTTAATCAAAGTCTTCTTCGAATTTTAATCAAGTCTTCACTGATTTGTATCATGATTTAAATTATGGACTGTATGATCCTCTGATCTCGGCCAACTCTAGACCATGTAATCTGATCTGTACCAATTCTTTGATCCTCTTATCTCAACCAACTCTGGACCATGTGATCTGATCTGTACCATTCTGTGATCCTCTGATCTCAGCCAATTTTGGACCATGTAATCTGATTTGTACCAATTATGTGATCCTCTGATCTTGACCAACTCTGGACCATGTGATCTGAACTGTACCATTCTGTGATCCTCTGATCTCGACCAATTCTAGGCCATGTGATCTTATTAGTGCCATTCTGTGATCCTCTTATCTGAACCATTGATCTTCTAATTTGGACCATTGATCTTTTAATCTGGACCATTGATCTTTTAATCTGGACATTTGATAGTTTAATCTGGACCATTGATCTTTTAATCTGGACATTTGATATTTTAATATGGACCATTGATCTTTTAATCTAGTCATTTATCCTCTGATCTAGACCAAGTCTGGACTAAGTCTTATGTTCTGGACAATTATATCTTCTGATATGGACCAAGTCTGGATCAAGTTTTATGTTCTGGACCAAGCTATCTTTTGGTTTGGACCAAGTCTTTTGTTCTAGACCAGTTATCTTCTGGTCTGGGCCAAGTCTGGATTAAGTCTGGACCAAGTCTGGACTCAGTCTTATATTCACGACCATGCTATCTTCTGGTCAGGACTAAGTCTGGACCAAGTATGACTTATGTTTCCTTCTGGTCTGGAACAAGTCTCCCTCTGACAAGCTTCCTTCTGGTCTTGAACAAGTCTCCCTCTGACAAGCTTCCTTCTGGTCTGGACCAGGTCTTCTTCTAGACTATGCTTCCTTCTGATCTGGGCCAAGAAAGATATCCTCTTATGATGTTATTTTTCCTTCCCTTTGATGTTATCCTCTGATGTTTGCCTTTGATGACATCCTCTGATGTTTGCCTTTGATGTTTGCCTTTGATGACATCTTCTGATATCCTCTAGAGGTGTATCCTCTGGTATCCTCTGGATGCATCCTCTGGTACCCTCTGAATGTTTCCTCTAGCCAAAACTTATGATCACATTTTTATCCTCTGGTCGGTTCCTCTGAACGTATCCTTTGGTGGTGTCATCCTCTGATTTTGCACAGCCTCTGATTTGCTCTTCTAAGTCAAAATACAATTTACATAAAATACTTTTGTTAGCATCAAAACTTTGATTGAAAGAACCAACTTGGTTCCAACAGCTTCTCCGAGGTCTTTTATATCAAAGTTGTTACACAACAATGATTTCACAATATTTACAGCATGAATGTTTGAACCAAATATGAGCATGTCGTAGATAGCGTTTCAACAAGTGTACTGAATCATTGCAAGTAACAACAAAACGGTAGTACTGAGTGTTGAACTCAAAGATTGTGTTATACTATTGAATTATGTTTAGTTACTAAAATTGAACAAAAAGTTTCCGAATTGATTGAAATTATGCTTGAAACTAACAAGAGTAATAAAATTGAACTTTTATAATAAAAAGAATGTTAGGGATGAGTTTCACTTTGAATCCAACCTTGGTTTCTAATTTGATCTTAGTTACTAAATTCTTTTATTGTACTATTACTGAATTCTCTTTATTATTCTTGCCCCGTCTTAGTGACAGAACATTTAATTCCAAAGTAACCCTTAATTCCTTATTGGATTTAAGATTAGAATTAAGCTTTACAGTATAAGAGTTCTCTTATTAAACTATTCTCTCTGCAAATAATTCAATTGGTTTCATGACCTACATCTATCCCTAAACTACAATATCATGAATTTCTCATCTCAAGCATTCGTAAAGTCCATTGTCGTTTCAAAATGCGATGTGTAACACAGTTTAAAGTTGATCAAACAATAAAAAGCATGAAACACAGAGATGAAAAAAATAATTCAATAAACCCATTCATATAGCTAAAAATCAAACCAAACAAATAAGGGTTTTATCTTGTTTCACTCATCCCTAACAAATAGCATTTAGTTACTCATGATAGAGATACAAAAGCTAAAGGTTAGAGAATAATTACAAGAAAGGTTCATGAATGATTCTTGATAAAACTCCTCCAATGGTATTAGGAATAGTCGTCTATGAGTTTCTCTGCTATGATTCAAATCTCCAAACTTCCAAATAGCCAAAAAGATCCCTAAAAAGTGAGAAAAACGCGTTTTTATGCACTTTGTATGATTCACTCTAAATAATATTAAGGTCTTGTTGGTATTTTAAATATATCTCGTTCAGATTTCAAAAAAAATCTCATTTTATGTATTAATTACAAATATTTGTCTTGTATTTTTTATATTTATAAATAACATATATCTGTATTGTGTTTTTATATATTAGTGAAAAATATTATCTCGCATATTTTAATATTTATTAAAAATATACTTAAGCTAAATAATGAAAGCATCTAAAATAACTCTAATTTACTTCATGTGAATACAAATTATTGGCAATTGAAACTTCATATACATGGTTACGAATCTAATCTTTATTTTTTTTTTTTTAAGTTTAATTTTAATGTTAGTCACAATTAAGAATTTTCCAATGATACATTAAAAAATATGGAGCAGATATTTATCATTGATAAATATTAAAAAATTATAGAATAAATAATTACCATTGCTACATAAAAAGTACGAGATAAATATTGATTGTTGATAAACATTAAAAAAAACATGAGACAAATTTTTACTATTGATAAATATTAAAAAAATACGAAACAAATATTTTCCATTAATACATAAAAACACAAAATAAGTATTTGTCATTAATAAATATAAAAAAAAATACAAAACAAATATTTATAATTAATACATGAAATGATTTTTTTAATTTAAAATATAAACGAGATATATGTAGAATACAAACAACATGCCACCTTAATATTATTTAGAGCGAATTGTACTTCAATTTTACAATAGAAATTAAGAATTGTTTGAATCTAAAATTTCATAATTAACATAAAAAATTATAAAACACTAATTATTGAATATAAAACACTAATTATAATTTACTTATAAATTATATACAAAAAAAATGTGTCATTAGTCAATCAATTATGTTTATTCACACAATAAATTCATTATATATATATTTTTTCGTTAATCAAAGTTTGACCTAATTTAAAATGTGTTTCGACTCGCAACCTGTGCGACTGCACGACTATTTTGCTAGTTGAATTAAAAAGTTCAATTGTGATAAATGTCTTGTCTTATCTTGTCCCATACACCAATTACTTATGTAATTTTTATTTTAAATAATTTAAGTTATGTTTTGTGCCTCACTCGTGCCTGCATAGGCCAAAAACAATACGAATTCAGACCGACTCGACTCGATCAGGCATCATCATATAACCTTCTCGAAGCTAAGGCAAGTCGCACACGATAGCTCACTTATGTACCTTCTCTTGAGCCACTTGATGACAATCCTACCGCAATCACAACCACTAGACAACACTCACCTTTCTCTGATCACATAGGCATGCGTCCAACACGAAAGGGCACTCCGAGGATCACAGATCCTTCTCTAGTGATCATAACAAGAATCTTCTAGAAATCCTATGAGGAGTCACTATATAAAGGAGACTTCCTAGGCATAAAAATATTTTCCATACTAAATAAAAAAAAGTATTATTTTTCTTGGTTTAGAAAAAGTATTAAGCAATTCATACTTTTGCAAATAATATAAATTACTAGATATATAATTGAAAAAATAATAATTAATATTACATTAAAAATTAAATAAATAATTCATTTTAAAATATTTTTTTACAAATTGGTCATTCATTGTAGAATAGAGAGAGTATTCTTTAAACTTTTTTTTAAACAAATTCAATTTTGCTGCATTACTTTCAGTTTAAATACCATTCAATAGTATGAAACAAATTATACATGTATATAAATTATGGTCGGTCAAACATTTTAAAATATCTGCTTTAATCTTAAAAATTAAATTTTTAGTACTTTAAAAAAAGTAAATAATAAAATAATAATTTTGAGACTTGTACTATTATTCTTGTTGCACATGATATTGACCGGCCCTGACTTTAATAGATTGATATCACAATGAAATAAGATTTTGTACATATAAGTAAAAGAATTGTCAATAGGAATGACACAAATGTGTTGGAATTAATTTCTAATTACATACAAGACATTTTTCTTTGAGGAGAATTAGATAGAAGACATGTTTAATTCACATATTAAAATATAACTGTACTTTATTGCGAAAACGGATAAACATATATGCATATAAATAATTTTAGGATCTACGATACAATATATTACAATATATTGATTTATGAAAGATATTAAGAATACTTGAATATATTATTTTATTCTCTCAATAATAATTCTGAAAAACATAGAAAGAAGAATACCGGTGACGAGCATCACGTTGGTCTATAGTTTTTCTTTAACTTAGATTATAGTCTATGTACAGTGTAATGGTCAATTAGATTTTTTATTATTTCAAAATAGTTTATTAATAATATTTGAATATGTATCAATTAATTATTTAATTATTTATTCTATTAGAAATTTAATTAGTTTTATTAAGAAAAAATTTAGCTAATATAATTCACTTTTTTTAAGCAGAAAAATTAGAAAAGAAAAAATTATTATTAATAGCAATGATCCTAATAACTATGTTATACGTCATAGACAATAATGTTAATTAATGGGTTTGAACCCACAACCTCTTACTTAAAATCTTTTTTGGTGTCCCTTAACTCACCAATCTAATTAGCTATCGGTATTTTTTTTTATTAAAAATATTCTATATTAATCACTTGAATCGATAGTAAATAGACATTTATTAAATGGAGGTGAATTAGAATATCCTATTATTTTTTTCTGGGAAAGATGCCTCGGGAAAAAGCAAAAAGAATTATTACATGTGTCTAGAAAAAGAAACACTTCTCAAATCTGCCAACAAGACATTAGATGAGAAGGCGATACAAATATAAAAAATGCTACTATTTTTAGAAGGAGACAACTCAAACTTAACAAAAGAATATGCAATTTAATGTGTTTCTCATATGCACATGCTTCAAGTTATAGAAAGAGACCTCACGAACACACTCCATATAATTCGATTACTAAAGTATAACTAAGATTACTAACACTACACTCTTTTAAAATAAAATTAATGGCCACGAAATACTGACAGTATTACAAACAAGTTGAATGCCAAGTAGAATCCCAAAAAAGCTCTACCATGACAATATTACAAGCACCAATATCATAAGAGTATCCAACTAAGAATCTCTCATTCTCATCCGGCATCACTCAACCACATGCTGCAATAGAATTGCTCAACACCATCACTATTAAACTTCACACAAAATGATTAATCCATAATGGTAGGAAATGAAAAAAAAATAGAGCTAGTATGTGAATTGAAAAATAGAAGTTTCATATAGGAGGGACTAGACATTCTAGTAGTGTTTATAAAGTGGAGGTGGTACTTGGGGTGTGCTCCAAAGGGTGAATTATTTTTTTAGTACAAAGAAAATTAAAAAAATTAATTATTTATTTTCTAAAAAAAGGAATGCTTGCGTGTTTTTACTTAATTGACACGTTTGGACAGGTGTAAACCCTCCACTGAGTTAACACATTATTTCTGATTCAGTCAAGTCCTTCCCCTTATTTCCCCATTTGTTTTGTGGACGCGCACTTGGTCAAAACCCTAGAAAATTCGGAGTCAACTTAACCTAGAATTCCCCTTATTTCCCGTTTGTTTTGTGGACGCGCACTTGGTCAAAACCCTAGAAAATTCGAAGTCAACTTAACCTAGAATAATGTGGCACGTTTTTAGTGTGATTGTGGTATAATGGATCCCGAAATCCCTCAGATCGAGTTACTGATCTCCTCTATAAATAGAGGATTTCTGCTCATTTGGAAATCGCACCAAAAGCTCTCCATTCTTCTGAGGCTTTTCTCTCCTTCTCCATTCCTATTCTTACTACCCTTCTTTCTTTCGAGTTGTCTTAGTACCCTATTACGAGTGGCAGCCATTAGACTGCCATATTGAGGGTGTAATTCTAGAACGGTTTTTCACGGTGCAGTGAAACTCCGATACAGAGTAACTGGACTGTTTTATCCTGGGGACGGCGTGGTTGATAGTCTGTCTTGCACAATTTGGGCAGTGCCGCGAAACGTCATAAAGAGAGCGACCTAGTCTGCGACTCAACCCTATAATATTTTCGGTGGCACAAATTATTTTTTAACTGTTTTTTCAAAACTCGAAACAACAATAACATATATTATTATATGATTTTTTTCCCTTTTAATATTAAAATTCTAAATACCCCTTTGACATTACTCATGGGAACTTAGTTTCATGAGAATTATTAGAAAAAAATCTAAATTAATTAAAGCGTAATAATTAAGAAATAAGAGCATGAAATAGATAATATTGCTTATATTTTAAATCATCAAACACGAATTTTTTTGTTGCTTACATTTGACATTTTAGGAGTACTAACCTATTGATTTAAATGACAAAGAATGTTATATCCAACAAAGAAGTTTGACTTAAGCGATTAACTGAAAACGAATTGTTCGAATAAATTCGAATTTAAACTCTTACTATTATAGTTTTTGATCAAATTTTATTTATTATTAATCGAACATTAAATTACTATGGTCCAATTTTTGAAACAACCGAAAAGTAAAAAGAGAAAATAACTTGAAAAAAAAAAAAGAGAAAAAGAATTTGATTTATTTGAAACCTAGAGTTTCACCTTAAAAGTAAATATAATTCAAGAAGGAATTCAAGTTTAACTACTTCCTTTTGTAGAATCTATATTACTTTCATTTCACACAATGATTTGGAAAATATAAATAAATTGACTATGTGTTTGTTTAGTTCTGAGATGACAAAAATCGATCTTGAAAGAATTGATTTTGTAAAGTTAATTTTAATTAAAAGTAAATTGAATGTATAACAGTTTATATTTTTATGTAAAAGTAAATTAAACAGTGATTAAAAATCTCATTTTAAGTTGAAAGTTACAAATTTTATATTCAATTTGTAATCACATTATCTACACATATCAAAATTAATTTTATATGTTTAGAATCACTTTTAAGTCTTTCTCCATGAAACATACACTCTATCTCTACACTTAAAACTCAAAACATGATTGCATAACTTTGTTTTAGTTTTTTATAGATTCTCTCCATTAGAGATAATTATATTCGAGACATATCAAATATTAAATATAGATATCTCTCCAAACCAAAATTCGAATATCAATTCACTTCATTTTAAAAGTTTAGTCTCTTCCTTAGCGTGTGTTTGGTTTCAGAGTGACTAAATTTGTTTTAAGTTTAATTGATTTTATAAAATTGATTTTAGTTAAAAGTGAGTTTGATATAAAGTAATTTATGTTTGGATATGTTTAGATAAAAACATATTCAACAATAAATTCAGTGTAAAAATCACGTTTGAACTCAAAAGTTATAAATTATAATTTCAACTTAAAATCAATTATGCTACATAACATCTAAATATTTAACCTCCTTTGGCTCTTGCTTTCATAATTTAATGATAAAAATAAATTGAACATCTACATTTAATATTATTAAACTCTAAAGGGAAGAAGACATTGAAATTGAAAAAGATAGTGGGAAAAGGACATTTGCAGTTGTAGGTAGGTACTCGTTTAGTTTTTGAACAAGTCTTCCATATTTATAAGACTAAATCCATAAATAATATTTAAGTACAAAAAAAATTTAATAATATTACAAAAAAATTAATTTTTATTTTTCATAATATTTAAAAAAAGTTTTTTTTATATATTTAAACACTATTTATTTAATCTTGTTACTGTATAGAAATAATTCATAATTTTTGCGCGTATTTGTGTCGTGTGTGTTGGCTGTCACACATTAACTTATTATAAGTGTCCTGGCACTCATCTCCATTCTCCAACACGTATACGACTGTCTTTTATGTTTTTTTTTTTTCATTATTCTTTTTATATTATTCGATATTTAGTATATAAATTAATTAATTACCATAATAAATTTCATGATTTTTTTTTAAGTTCTGTTACATAATTTTATTAAAGTTAGTTTTTAAAACTCAACTCATCTAAATTTTCTTTAATTAAATTTCTTTTATTAAATTTAAAATTTATTATTGTGATTATGTCAAATTTATCTCTAATTTATACATACACTTACGTCAAATATATGAATGAAATAATTTTTTTCATATGAAAATAAATTTTGTATAAAAAAAATTAATTTATAAGTTTTCAAAGGCATAATTTAAGTAATTGAACCATGACCCACGAACAAGATTAATAATTCATTTCAATATATTATGATAAACTATTCTCTCTGAACATAATTATAAAAAAGATACATTTTTTCTTAAAAAAATAGTTAAATGTATTTAAATTTTTTAATTATATATCAAAAAGTAAATACATTTATCAATATATTCCTAATTATAGTAATCATCTCCTTACAATAATAAGAAATCAATTCAATGTATTTTTGGAATAAAATATTAAATATAGATAAAATTGTTGACATTTATTTATATTTAAATACAATAATTATTAAAAATTATTTATAATTGTATCTAAAGACAAAAAATATAATATTTGTCTATAAAAAATAAGTAAAAAATTAACTTACAAATATTATATAAGTTAATTTTACAAGTTTTTTCAATAAGTGATTATTATAATAACATTTTTTTAATCAAGTTTTTTTTAATAGTCAAGAATTCGAGTGCGTAAATAACTATTGGAATCAAGATTCATATCTCAAATAATTTATCACGCAAATAAATTTTTAAACACCATAAAAAAAATAAAGCTTCTCAACCAAACTCTTTCATAATTCATCCATTCCTCAAAGGAGAAAAGAGACAGAGAGAACAAACAAAAATACACTTAATCCCTCTTTTTTTTTTCTTCAAATCTAAATCTGGATATATAACATCATAAGTTAATTGTTTAGGATATAACTTGAGCGTTAGCATAATATTCGACAAAGGAGATGGTTAATATAAATTCTGACATAAAGTCATGAAGATATATTAATACACATATTAATCTTTCAAAAGAATGAGCAAAATAATATGAAGTACATAACACATTCATGATTCAAAATAATCTTCTATAAATTTTAACCAAACTATAGCATAAACTATTGTGTTTCATTTCTTCAACTCTTAATCTAAGTCTTTTTACATATAAAACATTTAAATAACGTGGAATAAGATTACATCTCAGTGGGTCCCAAGGATGAAACCAAATCAATTAACATTATAATTCAAATATATATTTATCTTTTGAGTTTATCTTCATTTATGATTACTTCTGAGTTACCCCTTCTATGTATAACTTTAACTCTTTCTAAGTATTTAAGTCATTAGACGTGAGTAATCTAATGACTTAAATTCTACCTAACAAGCATGTTATAAAGACTACATTGGTTTTACTAATGTCCTCTTCTTGTTAGTTACTTTATTTTGGTAAGATTGGACATAATTACGTCCGTAAATAGTGTCCCACTTACCTTCGCTTCCGTCATATATACACGGAGAATTTATCTAACTAGAATGTATCATATACTTCTCACCTTAATCAATTATCTAGTAATTATATATAACAATACACACACACACATATATATAAATATATTAAAGACTACCGCACACACTCAACCTTGAAAATTATTTCGATAACATACACTATTAAGTCAATTATATCATACTAATCATATAATGTAAAATGAAAATCAAGGGAACATGTTTAAGATAGTTTTTTTCTCCCAAAACAGCCCCTATTTATGTTATAACAACGCAAAATTGAGTTTAACTGCAGAGTCAACTGACATGAACTTATAAGCATCAAAATTGAGTAAATGAGCACTCTTTGAAAAGCTTATGATGTCTAGTTTAATAAAATTTTAATTTTTTTTTAAATTAAGCCTCCAATTCTTGCAATTTATCAAAACAATACACAAGGTCAGAAAAACAACACGACAACTTTGGTCTAACTTATAATCCATTTTTAAGCATCAATACTCAATCAAACATCATAAAGTTTGTACTCAAATTGAAGGTAATTGAGTATAGTTTCCAGAAAACTAACAATCATTCAAAACTAAGGTCTAGAGAAAAAGTTATGACCAGAACATCACACATATGTCCGACGAATTTTAAGTTAACAACACTCATTCAATCACACTAATTTCCTAATGAATCTTTGCAAAAACTAATGCTACAAATTATGAATAAATCAAGCAATGAATACATCAAAACAGCATCACCATGTCGAATTACTCAAACTAAGTTATCACAATAATGATATTCAAAGTCTTTAATTTCAAACACATCAAAAGAACATATTTTCATGTCATCAAGGAAACTCAATTCTAAAATAATTTATTCTCAATTTCAGTCGTAGAACTTTACATGCATAAACTATTTTAATCATCTATTTCAAAATCCATAAATCTAACAAAAATAAAAAATAAAAATTATTTTCTTCGTTTCAAACCCTTAACCCCAAATCTCTAACATATGGTAAACATTATCTCATACATGCATGAAGGAAAATACAAGAAAAAAAAAAAAAGGAAACTCACCTCTTGATTTCCAAAAGGATTGAAAATATGATGATACTCTCAACTCTTTCTACCTTGAATTCTAGCAAAATATGCATTTTTTTTTTTGTTTCTCCTTCTCTTCTTCTCTCTCTTACCATTTCTTCCTCTCCCTTTTTCTTGTTTATGACATGAAAATATGCTCTTTTATTTTTTTCTTTTTGTTTCTCTTTTAGTTTAGTAACTTCCTCCTTCTCTTTTCCTTCTTTCATTATTATTATTATTATTATTATTATTATTATTATTATTATTATTACAAATTATAATAGTATACTAATAAGTAAAACATAAAAAATAAAAACAAAAATTACTACCAATTATTTATGTTAAAGAGAGATGTTACATGATCTATTAGCATAGTACGGCTTGTTCTCTGAATGAAGAAAGTTTCTTGCTTTGTTCTTCAATTCTTCTCATCATGGCTATCTCTGTTTCTTCTTTTCATCCAACTTTTCTTCTTAGTAACTCTTTTTTCTCAACTTGTTCTATTCAATTTTTTCAATTTTGTAAAAAGTTCAATTTTTTATATCTAGATTTTTCTTTTTTTCTAGCTAAATTTGTTTGTGATTTGTAAAGGAAATATTAATTTCTCTTCTACTATTTGTGATTTGTAAATTTTATTTGGAAACTATGATTGTGATATGTGAATTTTGTCAATAGTTTAGTAATTGTGTTACTAAGTTAGTGATTTCATCAATTTTTTATTTAAATTATGTTATAATTAACTCACACAACTCTGAGATATTAATATTTAAGACATTCGATTTAACAATATCAGTATTTGTTAGTTTAAGATTTATTTGATTACATCAATTATAGTTCTAATTATGTTTTTTTTTGTGTTATTTTAAAATTTTGATAAAATTATATACGTCTCTTATAAATTTTAATTATAATATTTTAACGAGTACTTACCATTTTTCCAATATTTTGTGTAAAATATATATCTGAATGAGATAATATTAAATATGAATATTTTTTTAATCGAAATTCCAATCTTAGTTGTTCATACTATAGAAGAATATTTCCATGGTTCTTGATTACATAATTATTATTAAATGGTTAAAATAAATTGAACAACTATATTTAAAATTGAAAAGTAGAGTGGGAAAGAACATTTGCAAATGTAGGTAGCTAGTTTGTTTTTGCGCGTATGTGTGGTGTGTTGGCTGTCACGCATGTCTCTTACTCTGTAATCTATTTAATAATTTCCAAATGTTAGTTCAACTACAACACGTATACGAGATTTTTTTCATTACTCTTTTTATATTATTATTATTATTTGATATTTAATAATATATAAATTAATTACTGCAATGAATTTGGAAAAATATTGTTTCGACACATACAAATATGCAAAATATTAAAGAAAAAATTTATATAATATGACTAAATTATGTTTTAATTATTTATTTTTATTTTTAACATTTTTAATTTAAATTTATGTCCATACAAAATTTATTTATGAGAATTCTAAAGTATTATGGTAATCGTGATTGCGTCAAATTTCATCGAAATAATACTCGATATTTATTATTATAAGTAATAAAATATTTATAAAAAATTAAATTTTATTTTACCAACATTTTTAATAAATAATATTTAGTTATTATAATTATATAAATAATAAAAAAATATTTTATTTTTAAAATTATTAAATTATTAATTTAAAGAAAAAATGTGCATATACATGTCGAATTAACTAATACATCATAAAAATTTACTGAAAAATATATTCATTAAAATAAAAAAGTAATATATGTATTGATTAATTGTTCTTACTAAATATGCGTTTATTGTTTTTGTAGAGAAAAATAACTATCGATTGTTTTCTTTTTAATTCATGGGTTGGACATTATGTATATGGAACAAAATTGTAGGCAATAAAACTAAAAATTGACAATTTTTAAGTGTTAGTTTAATTAAAAAAATTAAAAATTAACGCATTTAAATTAAAATATTAAAATCAAATATTATTATTTTATTTAATATTGTAATGAGAGATTTAAAAATATTTTATTTGTTATCTATAAAAGTGACATCTATCATTTTTTTTTGCTATTAAGAGTTGTAAGAGTGTTTTATTAATTATGTAATTGATATAAACTTTACTGTATTTGGATATAATATAGATATAGATACAATAGATTTAGATTTTTTTATTTATAATTGAATCAAAATACAGTTAAATATAATATTTGTAAATTAAAATAAGTAAAAAAATTAATTTAAAATTCTTAAAAAATATATCATAATAATAATCAGAAAATAAATAAAATTTAATAAAAAATTATTTCAATAAAATTAAATTAAAAATAAATAATTTTTAACTAAGAATTATTAAAATTAAAATTAAAATTAAAATTCAATTTTCTTAAATAATTTATCTTAAACCGAAATTTCTTAACTAATTGAATTCAACTAGTTAGTTACTCATCTTATTATAATAATAAAATAAACACAAATAAATTTTTTAAAAGACATGGAAAAAAAAAAAAAGCTTCTACTCAACCAAATTGATTCATATTTCATTCATTCCTCAAAAGGAAAGAGAGAACAAAGAAAAACACAGTTAACCCCTCTTTTTTTTCCCTTCAAATCTAGAACTGGATCTATTACCATAACATGGCTTGTTCTCTGAATCAACAAAGCTTCTTGCTTTGTTCTTCAATTCTTCTCATCATGGCTATATCTGTTTCTTCTTTTCATCCAACTTTTCTTACTAGTAACTCTTTTTTCTCAACTTGTTCTATTCAACTTTCACTATTTTGTAAAAAGTTCAAATTTTTATATCTGGGTTTTTCTTTTTCTTATTGCAGATGCTATTTTCGATTCTCAGGAGATTAAGGGTCGGCATCTTCTTCAAGCTAAAAAAGGTTTATAATTTTTTTTTTTTGACCAACTTTTTGTTTTTTCTGTTCATCATGTTTTTGGATCTAGTTACATATTATTTTAATTTTTATCTATGTTTGAAATTATGGTGAATTTGACAAAATCACAGTGGTACTTTGAATTTGTAGAAGCTCTAAAGTGTAGTTTTTGTAAAATTACCAAATGAGCACTGTTATCGCTAATCTAAACATGCACAAAATATTGCTTTTGATTTTGTCAAACTTATTTTCAATCCAAAATTGACTTCTTTTTTCAAAAAATCTTCAATATATAGAGCTATTAAGTTCTAGTTTTTTTTTTTTTTTTATGTGGGTAGGTCTATTGATTTTGCATTTACTTATTCTTATTATTATTAAAGTTTGAAAATAACTGAATTTTTAAAGGTAAATTTATTTAGAAAAAAGTCCGACCAAAATAAAGAGTTACTTTTATATTATTATTATTTGTAGTTATAGATTTTCTATTAATATAATTTTTTGCTGTGATTTTCTGTTAATAAAGTTTATTAGCATCAATTTGTTGTCTAAAGATTCATGATGGCAAATTATTTGAAGTGGCAACAAAATGATTCTTCTGTCAAGCTTTCTGTGAAATCAACTTTGACCATTTTGATTTCATTTTAAATCTTTGAAAGATTAATTTGATGTTGCATAAAAACTTTTGGAGCACCAAATTGAGGTCTAATGTATAGGGCCAAAATAATAAGTTAGTCCAAAATGTTACATTACATACATCCATTTGCATTAAGAATGGACTAATAGAGAAGTAAGGCTACAAATTCTGGCAAAATTTTCTTTTTTAATTGTTGTGGATGAACTATATTACCTTTGTGCTGCTGTGTATCCTGTTGATTTATCCAACAAAAGTGACAATTTAGTCTCGCGTTCTTTACTAAGAACTAGCACTGCAACCTATGAAGTACTAACACAGACATTGGTCATAACTATGACATGTGGACACTGACAATAATTAAGAAAATTGAAGTGATTGAATGTATCAGTGTCGTGTTTGTGTTGGACACCGACACATGCCGGATACCTAACAAATACACCTTCAATCTTAAGCGTTAGTGCTACATAGTATAAGTTCAACTTTAAGAACAGAGTTTGCTAATATCTCTAATGTGGAAGGGGCTATAGTATTCTGTTTCTTTTTGTTGTCATTTAGTATCTCCTTTGAACTAGTGTTGTTAAATAGCAGCTATAGCGTAGCGAAATTTGAAAAATTATATTGATCTGTGATACGTTATTTAGTATAAAATGTTGTCAAACAGTGGCTACAGCGTTGTTGTGTAGCAGAATCCAAACAAATCGTTATTTTTTGCAATCTGTGATTGATAATATTGCTCTTAATCATGAATTCATATTACTGTTTTGTATTGGACCTGCAGGCTGTTCTGTGAATTTCGAGTTTCTAAACTACACGATAATCACGAGCAAATGCAAAGGACCGCGGTACCCTGCCAAGCCATGTTGTGCTTCATTTAAAGAATTCGCTTGCCCTTATTCCGACGTGTTGAATGACTTAACGAACGATTGTGCATCAACCATGTTTAGTTACATTAATCTTTATGGACATTACCCTCCTGGACTCTTTGCAAGCGAGTGTCGTGAAGGGAAGTCAGGTCTAGCATGTGAGGCATTGCCGCCATCTGTGTCAGCCGATGATACTGCAAATCAATCCGTATATAATCCATCTCTACTGCTTGTGCTCACTGCCTGTATCTTCATCGTCTTGTTAGTCTGATATCTCTCAATTTCCATTCATTTGTTGCATTAATTGCATTGTTGTATTATCAACGAAAAAATTATTTTATATAACATTATGACGTTGTCTGATCCATGTAGCCGATCTTATTTAGTAGGATAAGGCTTGGTTGTTGTTGTAAATTTTTTTGCTTTAACACATTCATTATCGTCTATGGAGGATGATTGTGCTAGAAATGAAACATGAGCATATACTTATAAATATTTTATCACTTAAATAGTCAAGTATTGTTGTATTTGAGTGTTGTTTAGAGATTGCAAGTTTTGTTGGAGCTTGTATTTTGTGTGAATTAATTTTCGCGAATTTGAATTCAATGTGGTCAATTGATTTAAGCCCTTTGATATTGCATTAATCAAATATTTGTTAGTTTTAATTTTTATTAATAATATTTATTTGTTTCATTTAATATTTTTTTACTATTTCATATATTTCAAACATAATTCATCAATATTATCAATATTATTATGTAATATTAATTTTTAATATATTATATTTTGATTCACTTTAACATAATTTGATAGTATTCAATTAATATTTTATAATTGTAATTTAGATCAGCCGAAAATCAATTCTATTTAAGCAATCTTATTTCGGATTGGATTGTATCAATTTTTTTTTTAAATGACATTCAAACCAAATTGAACAGGGAATATTTTAATTTTTAGGTTAGATAATATAATGAATAAAGTTATAATACTTTTGCTAACTACACCTCCCATATTACTACTCACACTTACCAATTTTTTTTTTTAAATCAAAATTTTGAATATACCCTTCTATTTTTAAACATCTTCCTTTTCTTCACCATTTTAAACTCAAAACTTACATAACCTAAAAATCATTCATAGCTCACCCACCATAATTCATTATCATTCGAAAATCACAACATTCACTCATAGCTTACAACCCATTAATCTCATATTCTCATTGTGGTTAAAGTGTTCAAAGAAGGTAATGTTGTTCTGTATTTGCGTTAAATTTTTTTTTGAAATCTGAAAATGTTACGTGAACTCAGTTCACGTACGTTGTGATTGTACGTGAAATGAGTTTACGTACATATCAAATATTTAGAATTTGAAGAAAGTACGTGAACTCAGTTCGCGTACACGTACGTGAACTGAGTTTGCGTACACAATGGAGTTTACGAATTCAAAGGAACACGTATGTGAACTGAGTTTGCGTAAACAATAGAGTTTACGAATTCAAAGTATGTTTACGTGAACTCATCTGAAGCTAATGTACGTGAACTCAATTCACGTAGACGTACGTGAACTGAGTTCACGTATAATACATTTAAGTTACAATTTTAAAGAGTACGTGAACTGAGTTCACGTGAACATACGTGAACTGAGTTCACGTCAACTTACGTGAACTAAGCTCACGTGAACGTACGTCAATTGAGTTCACGTAAAATACATTTTTTTGACCATTTTGCGAGTACGTTAACTGAGTTCACGTAAAGGCCATTTGTGACACCCTAAATTCCATATTTATTTTAATTTTTTTTCTTCAAATTTTAATTTAAAAATAATAAAATATAAATAAATAAATAAATAAAACTTTCGAACGATTTCTTTAAGGCAAAAGTATCACTTAATCATGGACAAGTCATATTAATCCAAAGTTTCCATCAGCTTAACAATTCGAAAGTCATAACAGTGATCAAATTAAATTCTTTTTGAAGCACACGTACATAAGTTACTGATAATTATAAATGTAGTCCCAACCTGATGTCACTATCAGAGCAAAATTTCCCAAAATAAAAGATGTTCAAATATGAAATTAACATAAGGAAGATGATAAAAGTCTTCAAGATGAGACGACTTCCTACACTTTGAGAGTATTAGTCTTCACCTGCAGCTTGCAGCTCGTCTGCGTTCATCGCAAACGCCAAACACAAACAACGAGAGGTGAGTATTGAAATTAAGTAACAGTATAATGTACATGAGAAGAACACGTAAGTAATCAAATTAACACAAACCTGAGAAACATTCCAGAACATAATATCAAAGGTTAATCTAATTCAATCACAATAAAACAGTCACAGGGAGAAAATGTTATGCATGTCCTATACTCTATACTTCTTCATCACTTGGTACCATTCTACTCTGAAGTACTTGGTTAGGAGGCCTGATACTATGCCACTACAAGAGTGGACGGACAATTCATGAATGGCCAAGTCCTTATAGATCCCCTCAACTCAACCCGAGACACATATACGCGACGGTCGGGGTACTCTTGTTTTGCACGGTAGCTCCCGGCCTTAGGGAATAACCCACTAATCCACTTAAGAATTCCCAACTAGACGTACCCCCAAGGTCTATCAATCTTACCTTATGGTTCAATTGTAGCCCTCCATAATTAGGCTCATTCAGTTGTACTTCCCCGAATCACTAGGTTTGTCAAACCCTCCCTATATGATGACAAAATAATCCTCACTCCAAAATTACAGCATCTATCTCATACTTACTGGATTATCATAACTCAATAATTTTCAGTTGTACTTCACAATATTCATCATTATATATATGTGTGTGTGTGTATTAGTCAATCACAATAAAGCCCCAATATTTGGTTTACACTACTCACAATACACAGTCCAATCACATAATAAGAAATCAAGCAAGCGGCACATTCAAGTAATATCATAATTTCAATCAGGTTACAAGAACACTCAAACACGTATCATTCATACAATAACAATCAACATAAGGTTCATAAAACTAGACAGCATGCAATCTTGATATACATAACTTCACATATTCTATAGGTTGCTTAAATATATTTTAGTCATCACTATTACCATTCATATATTATTAATTAATTATTATCACTCAATAGGGCTCGACCATACGTAGTAAGCCCCGGATGAATGTCTGGGAATTTCAGTAATCCCGTACATCTCATGTCATTTTTTACTCATAATATCGAATCTCATCTCACCCCTTACCTTGGCTATTCTCAACGAAACTGATCCGTTGATGTAATGTGTCGCGTCTTCGCCAATCAACGTCTCTAACAGCCTAGTCTTTGAAATCAATGTATGATTTTGGTATTAAGAGTTGCGGCTAGATGCAACAGGGTAGTAGTCAATTCAATTTTTGTTCTTCCTAATAGAACAGGGAAACATAGACACGGGATGCACGACAACCTCCTTCATTCACTTAGATACCTATCTATACGTACTAGTAGTATTAGGTATATTATTAGGCTTATTATCAGACCTATACACTTAGCTCATGACCCTTATTATTATTAATATTATTATTATTATTATTATTATTATTATTATTATTATTATTATTATTATTATTATTATTACTATTATTATTATTACAATATTAAACCCACTCTACCAGTGCTTAAGTTAATAGACTAATGAAGCAACACACACGTTTACTTCTTATTTTCTTTTTATATAAATATATGTAAATATATATATATATATATATATATATATATATATATATTTTAAAACAAATTGAATATTATTAATATTAATAATTTAAATAAATCATTAGGGCGAACACGTAGGACAAATACGAAGGAAATTATCGCACATGTCAACATACGGATAATAATAGTTGTGCATTATATTTTATAATTAAAATATAATAATAAGAAATTGGGGTGTTACATTTCTCCCCCTGTAAAAAAAAATTCGTCCTCAAAATTTACCTGAGGAAAACAACTCTAGATACGAATGACGCACTTGACTTTCGACTTCCCACGTAGCAGTTTCACCAACAGCACGTCCCCATACAACCTTAACCAATGAAATTCTCTTACCCCTTAATTCCTTGACTTTCTGGTCCTCAATCCGTAGCGGTAAGGTCTCAAAAGTTAGATTCTCTTTTATTTGGACTTTGTCTGACTCGATTATATGTGAAGGATCAAAAATGTACTTGCGAAGTTGAGACACGTGAAAGACACTATGAAGATTAGAAAGAGACGGAGGCAACGCAATCTAATATGCTACGTTACCGACACGTTTAAGAATTTGGTAGGGTCCTATAAACCGAGGAGTAAGCTTTCATATTTCTTACGCCCGACCAACCCCTGTTGTTGGAGTAACTCTCATAAATACATGATCACCTTCTTGAAACTCGAGGTCTTTCCTTCTTTTATCATGGTAACTATTTTGCCTACTCTGAGACGCTGTCATCTTTTCTTGAATCATTTTTACTTTTACAGTAGTCTGTTGGACAATCTCGAGTCCTAACACAAGGTTATCTCCCGTCTCAAACCAACACAAAGGGGTTCTACACCTCCTTCCATACAAAAGCCTCAAAAGAGGCCATTCCAATGCTAGAGTGGAAACTATTGTTATAGGTAAACTCTATAAGTGGCAAAAAACTATCCCAACTTCCACTTTGTTCCAACACACAAGCTCTCAATAAGTCTTCCAAGGATTGATTGGTTCTTTCAATTTGACCATCTGTTTGGGGGTGATAGGTTGAACTCATCCTAAGGTTCGTACCCAAAACGCTTTGTAAACCTTGCCAAAATTTAGAGGTAAATCTAGGGTCTCGAACTGACACTATACTTGATGGGATTCCATGCAACTTAACAATTTCCTTTATGTATAATTCAGCTAACTTTTCCATAGAATAAGTTATGTTTATCGGAATGAAATGAGCAGATTTGGTTAATCTGTCCACAATAACCAAAATATTGTCATACTTTTTTGTAGTTCGAGGTAAGCCTACAACAAAGTCCATATAGATGATATCCCACTTCCATTCAGGAATACTCAAAGGTTGCATCAAGCCTGAAGGTTTCTGGTGTTCTACCTTAGACTTTTGACAGGTCAAACAAGCATATACAAACTCAACAACATCTTTTTTCATCATAGGCCACCAAAATATCTTCTTGAGGTCCCTATACATCTTTGTGGCTCCAGGGTGAATACTTAAACAACTCTTATGTCCTTCCTCTAAGATTATCTTTCTTAACTCCTCTACATCGGGTAATCAAATTCTATCCTTAAATCTCAAAATTCCATCCACACCCATTTTAAAATCAGGTTCTCTCCCCTGGTCAATCAGGTGTAACTTATCCAAAAGGTATAAGTCCAACTTCTAACTCTTTTCAATCTCTTCTAATAGTCCACTAGTCACCTTTAACATTCCCAATTTAATATTTTCTAGTGTCAATTCATAAACTAAGCTAAGGTCTTTAAACTGTTCCAGCAACTCGCTATGCTTAACCATTAAAGCGGACACACTCAAATTCTTCCTACTCAAGGCATCGACCACTACATTGGCCTTTCCATGGGGATAGTTAAGTTCAAAATCAAAATCCTTAAGAAATTCCATCCATCTACATTGCTTCATATTCAATTCCTTCTGGCCAAAAAGGTACCTAAGGCTTTTATGATCACTAAAAACCTCAAATCTAGATCCATACAAATAGTGTCTCCACATCTTAAGTACAAAGACAATTGCTGTTAGTTCTAAGTCGTGGGTAGGGTAGTTCCTCTCATGAATCTTCAGTTGCCTAGAAGCATACGCTACGACTTTTCCATCCTACATAAGCATTCCACCTAATCCTGAGCCACACGCGTCACAATATACTACAAAGGGTTCGCTCGGGTTAGGTAACACTAAGATCGGTGCAAAGGTCAATCGTTTCTTAAGCTCTTGGAAACTATTCTCACAATGGGTATCCCACACAAACAATTTCTCTTTCCTGGTCAACTTAGTTAAAGGTAAGGCCAACTTGGAGAATCCTTCTATGAATCTACGATAATAACCTTCCAGTCCTAGAAAACTCCTAAGCTCAGCCACTGATTTTGGTGTTTTCCATTCTAAGACACTCTCTACCTTAGCAGGATCAACAACTATTCCTCCTTTTGAAATAATTGTTTTTCCTTAAGGGTTTGCAAGACTATCCTTAAATGTTCACCATGCTCTTCCTTAGTCTTAGAGTACACTAAGATATCATCTATAAACACAACCACAAATGAGTCTAGGTAAGGATGAAAGATTCGGTTCATGTAATCCATAAACACCGCTGGTGCATTAGCAACACCAAAAGGCATGACCAAGTACTCATAGTGGCCATAATGGGTCCTAAATGTGGTTTTCGAGACATCAAAAGACTTCACCCGAATCTGATGGTAACCTGATCTCAAATTGATCTTACTAAATACGCAAGATCCTCTCAATTGGTCCATAAGATAATCTATCCTAGGCAGTGGTACTTATTCTTGATTGTCACTTTATTAAGTTGGCGGTAATCCACACACAACCTCATAGATCCATCCTTCTTTTTAACCAACAACACAGGTGCACCCAATGGTGATACACTAGGTCTTATAAATTGTTTATCTAAAAGCTCCTCCAATTGTTTCTTAAGCTCAGACAATTCTAAGGGAGACATCCTATATGGTGCCACGGATATGGGTCCAGTACCTGGTACAAGGTCAATGTTAAACTCGACCTCATGCTCTGGTGGTAAATTATTGACATCTTCAGGAATACTGCAGGGAATTCACGCACAATAGGAACATCTTGTACTACCACTTTTTCTTCAAGTTCCAACGAGGATAGGATCATGTATAACTGGGCATCTTCTTTCAAGAGTGCCTTCACTTGTTTGGCGGATATATTGCTAGGCTTCTCCCTCTCTTCTGGTTCCATGAATTCAATAGTTTTACTAAAAAAAATCTACGCGGACTCAGTTAGCAGATAACCAAATCCATACCGAGGATCACATCAACTAGACGTAAAGGTAAATATGCTAAGTCAACTTGGAAGTCCTTTCCACACACATGGATAGAAATATTATGACAAACACTAAAGGTGTCAACAGAGTCACTAGTTGGGGTATTCACAATCAAATCATACTGTAAACGAGACGCAGGTAGTCCTAAACGTCTAACACAATCAAGAGACACAAAGGAATGAGTAGCCACAATCAAATAGCACAAACAAAGGAGTATCACTTATGAGACACGTACCTTGGATCAAGTTGAAAAAGAATAAGATCTACATATTTTATGAAGACAAAAAGACTATGTGTAATGATCAAAAAGCAAACTCAAAGGAAATCATCCTTCAAGTCATATTAGGTAACTTAGGCCTTAAGGTACTTGATAATAATTCAAATTACATTTCAAATACAATATTATGAGAACCTTCTATATTTAGCATATGCATCAAAAGTATTTTCTAAGTATTTAAATGCATAAATAAATATTTAAAAATAAAGTTTTTGACAAAAATCAAAGATGTATTCGACTACAGCTTCTCGTAGCCGAATACAAACAGTAATTCAGTAGCAAAAACTGAAGATCTGTATTCGAATATGAAGTGTCGTAGCCGACTACAAATAGCAAGTCAATAGCTAAAACTGAAGATCTGTATTCGAATACGGAGTGTCGTAGCCGAATACATATAGCAAGTCAGTAGCTAAAACTGAAGATCTGTATTCGAATACAGAGCATCGTAGCCGAATACAGATGTCAAGTCAGTACCTAAAATTGAAGTTTTGTATTCGACTACAGCTTTGCGTATTCGAATACAACTCAAGTCAGTGGCAAAAATCACATACTTGTATTTGACTACGATGTATCGTATTCGAATACGAAATTCAAATTTTAAATAAAAACTGAATGTTATAGAAGTGTATTCGAATACACTAAGACTGTATTTAAATACAACTTTGAAACAATGCAATTTTTCATTTCTGGATCATTGCATAAGTTCATCAAAACTTATGAGAACAATTGCCACTGATCTGAAGTGTTGTCTATGGAGTATAAAAACCTCATAGCTTCAGTTCTTACTGATAACATCTACCTACCAATCTTAGAACTATTTTCTGAAATATCGAAACCTTTAAAGCTTCATTTTCATATTTTCAAGTACATGCTTTTCAATTTCATATCATTAAGAAAGGTTCTCAATTGTACTTGAAAGTGTGCTTGATTAGTATCATTATACTTTGTGTTATATTCTTGTTCTTAGTAAAGAACATAGTCACAAAATCATTTGAAGTTTTGTATTATTTGAAGAACTTAGTGTAGATTCTTCAAGTGTTGTAAACTAAGATAGTGGTGTGCTATCTTAGACAAAGTGTTAAGAATTTGTAACTGAAGTCTTAGTGTTAGACTTGTAACTTATTCTAAATAGTGGAAAATCTCTTGTGGTGTGCAAGAGGACTGGATGTACCCTTAGTTGTAAGGGGAACCAAGATAAATTTCTGTGTGCTTTACTATCAGTCTTTTACAAAGCTTTCATACACTTAACACAACCAGTAAAATAACTCCCAAAACTCTAAAAACCAGAAAAGTTTTTAAACACCTAATTCACCCCCCCCCCCTCTCTTAGGTGCGCCTCTGTTCTTACACAAGTTGTCTTTCTCAGACACTGCTACACCATTGAGGGTAAAAACTCTTCCATTAGATATAGGTCGGCTAGCTTGGGAACTCTGGTTTCCAGATTGGGGAGTCTTCTTTGGATAGAGGTATGTGGTGCTGATGTGGCCCTGTTGTTGACAATTAAAACAAGTAACTGCAGCATCTCTGCACTCAAATGCCATATGACCTTGCTTACCACACTTGTGACGTCGAATAGAAGTAGCTGGATCATTGTTGTTACTACTGTTGTTGCTCGAGACTTGACTCATGTTGTTGCTATTCACATAACTAACTCCTCTTCTATTCGGGTTTCCTCTACCACCCTCATAACTATAAATGTTTTCATTTCCTTTTCCATTACCATTACCATTTCCTCTTCCAGTAGGAGAACCGTGTTGGTGATAATTCGAACGACTTTCAGATTTACTAGGAGGGAAAGAGTAAGGTTTTCCCCTATTATGATGCATAGGCCTCTTGTCCTTCATGGTTCCAGTGTTTCGATAATGTGCCTTTTCAGCACGACTATCCTCATCATAGATCCTACTCTTATTCACTAGGGTAGGGAAGTCACGGATCTCTTGCATTCTAACCTGCTTCTTGATCTCTGGTCTGAGTCCCATTTCAAACTTGATGCACTTAGACTTTTCTCCTACTTCTCCTACATATAGTGGATAGTACCTGGACAATTCCTCAAAATTAGCGGCATACTCTACCACTGACATATTACCTTGTTCTAACTTGATAAATTCCATTTCCTTCCTATTACGGTTGTCTTCAGGAAAATACTTGACTAGGAACATGTTTCTGAATACTGTCCAAGTAATTGCAGTTCCTGCATTATCTAAACGTTGATGCACATTACCCCACCAATGTTCATCTTCTTTTGTCAACATAAAAGTTCCCAAATGCATTTTTTGGCCTTCGAGACATGCCACTCCTCTAAAAAAAATTTCAATCTCTTGCAACCACTTCTGGGCTCCATCTGGATTATAGTGACCTTCAAATGATGGACGATTAGCCTTATGGAATCGATCCATCACCATGAACTCATTTATTTGCACATTTCCTTGATCACTAGTGTAACTATTAGCTTGAGCAACAGCTTGAGCAGCAGCTTGTGAAGAGGATTACGCAATAGCTTGGGATCCAGCCAAAGCCTGCATTGTAACTCCTGCCATGGACTCTAGAGCCTCACCAATTGCAGCGTCATTCCTCCCACTAGCCGTCACTACCTACATCAATCAGATAGGCCAATTGAATACAGTGGGGCACTTCGGGAGAAAGGAAACTAACTTAGTTCTACACTACTAACACAATAACAATCATAGTAACAGCACACACATAACAGAGCACACAAGGAAACATAGTGAACACATAACACACTTATGGTCTGATTGGAATGACCTGCTCTAATACAACTAATGTGATACCCTAAATCCCATATTTATTTTAAATTTTTTTCTTCAAATTTTAATTTAAAAATAATAAAATGTAAATAAATAAATAAAACTTTCGAACGATTTCTTTAAGGCAAAAGTATCACTTAATCATGGACAAGTCATATTAATCCTAAGTTTCCATCAGCTTAACAATTCGAAAGTCATAACAGTCATCAAATTAAATTCTTTTTGAAGCACAAGTACATAAGTTACTGATAATTATAAATGTACTCCCAACCCGATGTCACTATCAGAGCAAAATTTCCCAAAATAAAATATGTTCAAATATGAAATTAACAAAAGGAAGATGATAAAAGTCTTCAAGATGAGACGGCGTCCTACACTCTAAGAGTATTAATCTTCACCTACAGCTTGCAGCTCGTCTACGTCTATCGCAAATGCCAAACACAAACAACGAGGGGTGAGTATCGAAATTATGTAACAATATAATGTAAATGAGAAGAATACGTAAGTAATCAAATTAACACAAACATGAGAAACATTCCAGAACATAATATCAAAGGTTAATCTAATTCAATCACAATAAAACAGTCACAGGGAGAAAATGTTATGCATGTCCTATACTCAATACTACTTGATCACTTGGTACCATTCTACTCTAAAGTACTTGGTTAGGAGGCCTGATACTATGCCACTACAAGAGTGGACAGACAATTCATGAATGGTCAAGTCCTCATAGATCCCCTCAACTCAACTCGAGACACATATACGTGACGGTCGAGGTACTCTTGTTTTGCACGGTAGCTCCCGACCTTAGGGAATTACCCACTAATCCACTTAAGAATTCCCAACTAGATGTACCCCCAAGGTTTATCAATCTTACCTTACAGTTCAATTGTAGCCCTCCACGATCAGGCTCAGTCAGTTGTACTTCCCCGAATCACCAGGTTTGTCAAACCCTCCATATATGATGACAAAATAATCCTGACTCCAAAATTACAACATCTATCTCATACTTACTGGATTATCATAACTCAATAATTTTCAGTTGTACTTCACAATATTCATTATTATATATATTAGTCAATCACAATAAAGCCCCAATATTTGGTTTACACTACTCACAATACATAGTCCAATCACATAATAAGAGATCAAACAGGTGGCACATTCAAGTAATATCATAATTTCAATCAAGTTACAAGAACACTCAAGTACATATGATTCATACAATAACAATCAACATAAGGTTCATAAAACTAGACAGCATGCAATCTTGATATACATAAATTCACATATTTTATAGGTTGCTTAAATATATTTTAGTCATCACTATTACCATTCATATATTATTAATTAATTATTATCACTCAATAAGGCTCTACCATACGTAGTAAGCCCCGGATGAATGTCTGGGAATTTCAGTATTCCCGTTCATCTCATGTCATTTTATACTCATAATATCGAACCTCATCTCACCCCTTACCTTGGCTGAAGATTTTTCTCAACGAAACTGATCCGTTGATGTAATGTGTCGCGTCTTCGCCAATCACCGTCTCTAACAGCCTAGTCTTTGAAATCAATGTATGATTTTGGTATTAAGAGTTGCGGCTGGATGCAACAGGGTAGTAGTCAATTCAATTTTTGTTCTTCCTAATAGAACAGGGAAACATAGACACGGGATGCACGACAACCTCCTTCATTCACTTATATACCTATCTATACGTACTAGTAGTATTAGGTATATTATTAGGCTTATTATCAGACCTACACACTTAGCTCATGACCCTTATTATTATTATTATTACAATCTTAAACTCACTCTATCTTAAGTTAATAGACTAATGTAGCAACACACACGTTTACTTCTTATTTTCTTTTTATATAAATATATGTATATATATATATATATTTTAAAACAAATTGAATATTATTAATATTAATAATTTAAATAAATCATTAGGGAGAACACGTAGGACAAACACGAAGAAAATTATCGCACATGTCAACATACGGATAATAAAAGTTGTGCATTATAATTTATAATTAAAATATAATAATAAGAAATTGGGGTGTTACACCATTTCTGTGGAAAATACGTGAACTGAGTTCACAGAAGTTTACCTGAACTCAAATCAAGTATAATTACTACATATTACTGAAATTTTTATATGTTATTTTTTTGGATATAGGTAAATGGATCAAGAGGGATACCATAGTTACAAAATGTATGAGGGTTTGGAACATTTAAAGGAAATTGAAGATGGTTTGGAACGTGATTTTTATGAAATGTATGATGGTTTTGATGCAATGAATGATGGTGTGGAACTTGTAATTTAAGATGCCATGAATGAAGGAGTTGAAGCGGTTATGATTGATTTGACTGATGTGTTTACCGTCAACATGATGTTTGACACGAGAGAGGATTTATTCAAATGGGCTAGAAATGTTGGAAGGGAAAATGGAGTTGTCGTTGTCATTTTTAATTCTGAAACTGCGACAGCACGACCAAGAACAAAGACAAAATTAATTTTTGGTTGTGAAAGAAGCGGTATATATAGACATTGGAAGAATCCTAAACCGACGAGGAGTACTTGGACTAGAAAATGTGAATGCCCATTTAGATTGAGAAGAGCACCATCAAATGTTGGTGAGGGATGGTATTTGCATGTAATATGTGGTATCCATAACCACGAATTGGCAAAAAAACTGACTGGTCATCCTTTCTTAGGCTGATTGTCTCGTGAAGAGAAAAATTTACTTGATGATATGACGAAGAACATTGTAAAACCAAGAAACATATTGATGACGCTAAAGGATCATAATGTTGAAAGTTTGACGACAATAAAATAAGTTTACAATGCATGTAAATCATATCGATCATCACTTAGAGGTAATAGAACAGAAATGCAACATCTTTTGACATTGATGGAAAGCGACAAATACATCTATCGATATAGGAAGATAAATGGTTCAGATGAGTTAAGGGACATTTTTTGGGCCCGCCCAGACGCTATCGTTCTTATGAATAATTTTCACATAGTATTGGTTATTGATAGCACATATAAGACCTGTAGGTATCGAATGCCATTACTTGAGATTATTGGTTTTACATCTACTGAAATGACATTTTGCGTGGGATTTGCATACTTACAGTCTGAGCGTGCTGATAATTTTGTGTGGGCACTACAAATGGTGAAAGAACAGATTACAAGTGGAGAAGTTGAAGTCATCGTAACGGATAGAGACCTTGCTTTAATGAACGCAGTTGAATATGTTTTTTGAAAGGCGGTCAATTTATTATGCTTGTTTCATGTATGCAAAAATGTGAAAGCGAAGTGTAAGATGACCGTGTTTCCAAAAAAGTAGCAGGTGTAAGTGATGGATGTTGGAACCAAGTTGGTTCTTCCAATTAAAGTTTTGATGTTAACAAAAGTATTTTACGAACATAACTATTTGACTTCGAAGGAATGCAAGAAATCAGAGGATAACGTCATTAGAGGATACACCAGAGGATGACGCCAGCAGAAGATATCTCCAGAAGATACAAATCAGAAGATGTCATCAGAGGATGACGTCACCAGAAGATAAAAATGCCACCAGAAGATACGGCCAAAAGATATCACCAGAGGATACCTCCAGAGGATACCAGAAGATACCTCCAAAGGATATCACCAGAGGATCCCATCAAAAGCAAGAATCAGAGGATGTCATCAAAGGCAAACATCAAAGGATATCATCAGAGGGAAGAAACAATGACATCATTAGAGGGAAGAAACAATGACATCATCAGAGGATATTATTCTTGGCCTAGATCAGAAGGAAGCAGAGTTTAGAAGGATACTTGGTTCAAACCAGAAGGAAGCATACCCAGAAGGAGACTTAGTCCAGACCAGAATGAAACATTGTCCAGACTTGGTCCAAACTTGGTCCAGACCGAAAGATAGCATGGTCCAAAACAGAAGACTTGGTCCAGACTTGGTCTAGACTAGAAGATAGCATGGTCCAGAACAGAAGACTTGGTTCAAACTTGGTCCATATGAGAAGATCAATGGTCCAGATTGTAAGATCCATTGTCGATTGTCTAGAATATGACAATTGGACCCATACACCTTAATAAAACAGAGGTAACTAATAATGAATAATAATTTAGAATCACCAACATACTGAAAACTACATTTATAAATATAGTTCACACTTGATCAGTAGATTCATAAAATATTACATCTTGAAAAATAAACTACGATTTGTCTGATTACATCTAAAATAAAATAGACATCAAATTTAAATTTTCTAAATTTGGAACTGATCTTCTGATGCTAAATTCATATCTCAGGTTCCTCCAGCTGTTAAATAAAAGAAAAACGGGGTGAGATAAAAATATCGCAGTGAGCTCTGAAAATAAAGGGGAATGGTCTGAGTTTCGTTCATAAATGTGTTTGAAACATGAGAACAAATATACATATCAAGTTAAAACTCACACTTTTATTTTTTTTATAAAAGTTTTAGTTATAATAATAATAATGTTATTATTATTATTTTCTTAAATTCTGAAGAAAAAAAATATATGCATGACCTCAAATCTTTTCCTTTGGAATAAGGAAAAGTCGCCCAATATCTTGATGTAGGTAACCAAGATAATTGAGTTCTGATTGGTAAAGGTGGTCTGGCCAAACCCTAATCAGCGTCTTGATTGTTCTCTTTTACCTATTATTCCATGCCTGGAACAACCTGAATGTCCCACCGTGAATAAGGCCATGCATGATCTAATTTAATGATGTTTTACTGAGATGCTTTGTATGAAATGTCTTTATTATGTCATTGATGCAATATATCATTCATCCACAACAATCATAAATAACTTAGCGATACACTAAACCCATAATAATTTGATCCTACGTCCTTAATTCAAACGGAACTCATAACAAGAAAAAAAAATTAAAAAAAAACAACATTGGAGTCATGAAAATAGTAACAACATCAAAGTCATGAAATTAATAACCACATAAAAGTCATGAAAAATCAATTGGATGCAGTTTTAAAACACCTATATGCAAAAATTCCATTTCTTCATACTCTAATTCTACAAATCCGTAATAACCCCAAAACAATTTATTTAAATAATTTCAATGCCCAAAACCCTCATACTAAAGTAACATATCAATTTCACATACACATCAGAGGTAGCATTAACGAGCAGAAATTGTACTCGACAAGCATCCTGACCTTAAATCTAGTTATGCGCCTTTGATTAAATTTTTCCTAACATATAATTCATTCACAACATCACAACTAGAGACACAAACAACATACATGTCCTAAATTAACAAATAAATTTACATAGATGAGCTTAAATTTTCAATAAATTCACTGTGTCTAAATTTACTTGGTCAAAAAACTACTTCACTCTCATCTTATATGAGGTACGTAGTTAAACTGAAAAATTATGTCAAATGATGGCTAATATGTACCTGTATCGAATCACTACTTTACCAAAATTATAAAACTAATAAATTAAAATAAATTTACACGAATTCTAAATTTATGTAAAATTATCTTCTTTATTTTTTTCAACAAATTACTTGCATGCATGTTTCAAATTTGATTGTCAATATACAAATTTAGACCCACTTAAACATGTAAATCAACGTTAACAAAAATAAAGGGGGAAAAGAAGAATTCGTAGTCACATGTGTTTTAATCGTTTGAGATAAATAGATGTGAACAATATAAGCTTAAGATGAGTAGACGAAGGATGTTGGAAGATCTTCAACATGCATGATAGGGGTGTTTCCTTATTTTGGCGGCAGTTTCAGATGTGCAGAGGCTGTGGGGTGCTTGGTTCTGCTAGTTTCATATGCGTGCGTACTATCAGAATCGAGAATACAAGATCAGTGTTGGCATGTAAGTGTTTTGAGAAAAATAAAAATTAGAAATTCCCTTCTTGCCTTTCATTTATCTAAATATTAACTTAGTGCCCCTTCCTTAATTAATCAAATTTTAAACTACTTTTTTTTTTCTTTTTCAAATTAACAGTTCCATTAATTAAATTCTAAACTTAAACAAATAGATTGGTTGTTACACAAATCATAAGATCAATGGTCCAGATCAGAAGATCACACACTCCAGATCATGAGACAGAATGGTACAGATCATATCATATGGTCTAGAGTTGGTCGAGATCAGCAGATCATACGGTCCATAATTTAAATCATAATGCAGATCAGTTAAGACTTGATTTAAAATTCGAAGAAGACTTGATTGAATTTTGATAGAAATTTGATCAAAGTATTTAGGAGATTTTGATTCAAAAAATCACTGAAGACTTGAAGGAAATTCGAATGAAATCTGAAGCTAAAAGATACGATCTGAAATTAAGAGAAACAGAATTGGTCAACAGAATTTTCAAATGAAATCTTAAGCTAAAAGATATGCTTTGAAATTAAGAGAAACAGGATTGGCCAACATAATTTTCAAAAGAAGTCTGAGCAGGATTTATCTTGAATTTAAGCTTGGACAAACCCTAATTGCAACTATAAAAGGAGGAAAATTGAAGGTGCAAACACGAGAAGGAGGTTGAATTGTGTTTGCCAAACTTGAATTCTTTTGTTGTTTTGTTGAATGTTGATGTAAGTTATTTGATAAATAAATAATTAGACTCAGCAGCGGATAATAACAACATAAGAACACAGCGATATATCCTGGTTCACCATTAACTTGGCTATATCCAGTCCCTTCACTCCGAAGGCTTTAATCCACTAATTCAAAACACTTTGAATTACAACACCTGACCTTCCAAGTTAGTCTTCCCAAACAGTCTGACAACCCCAGACTTTTGAGGAACGATAACAGCACCTTGACTCTACAAGTCAAGTCTTCTCCTACCAATCTGACAACCCCAGATTGAAGAAAGAATCTACACCTCTAACGGGTTTGATTACAAGGGTTTGGAACTCTACAAATTTGCTTATGGAAAGCTTATTGCTGCACTGATTCTTGCACTCTTTTGTTGCTTCTGGAAAGCTTATTGTTGCACTCAATTTCTTTCTCTCGAAAACACTTAGAAAATATTGCTTTTGCACTCAAGAATTTCTCTCTATTGAACTCTCAAATAACTTTGAAATTGAAGCTTGAGTTCTGTGTTTTTCGATGCCTATTACTGCTGCCTGGAGCCTTCTTTTATAGCTGAAATTTGGGCTTTGTCCAAGCTTATTTTCGAGATGAATCTTGCTCAGATTTCCTTTGAAAATTCTGTTGTTTCTCTTATTTCAAAACGTATCTTTTTAGCTTCAGATTTCATTCAAATTTCTTTCAAGTCTTCAATCAAATCCTCTTAATACTTTGATCAAATTTCTATCAAAATTCAATCAAGTCTTCTTCGAATTTTAATTAAGTCTTCACTGATCTGTATTATGATTTGAATTCTGGACCGTATGATCTGCTATTCTCGACCAAGTCTGGACCATGTTATCTGATCTGAATCATTATGTCTCATGATTTGGACAGTGTGATCTTTTGATCTGAATCAAGTCTTTATGTTCTAGACCATGTTATCTTCTGGTCTGGACCAAGTTCCTTCCGAACTCTGCTTCCTTCAGATCTGGGCCAAGAATAATATCCTCTGATGATGTCATTGCTTATTCCCTATGATGATATCCTCTCATGTTTGCCTTTTGACGACATCCTTTGATTCTTGCTTTTGATGGGATCCTCTGGTGATATCCTCTAGAGGTATCTTCTTGTATCCTCTAGTGATATCTTCTGGCCGTATCTTCTGGTGGCATTTTTATCTTTTGGTGACGTCATCCTCTAATGACATATTCTGCTTCTTATTTGTATCTTATGCTGACGTCACCCTCTGAAGACATCCTCTGGTGACGTCATCCTCTGATTTTTCATACTTCTTCTAAGTCAAAATATAATTTTCATAAAATACTTTTGTTAACATCAAAACTTTAATTGGAAAAACCAACTTGGTTCCAACAGGCTTCAGGCAGCAGCATTAGGCATCGAAAATACAAGAACTCAAGCTTCATATTCAATATAATCCGAGAGTTCCAAAGAGAGAATCACTTCAGTGCAAAAGCAATATTTTCTAAGTGTTTTCGATTGAGAAAACAGTGCAACAATCAGCATTCCATAAGCAACTTTGCAAAGTTCCAAACCCTGTTAGAGGTGTAGATTCCTTCTTCAATCTGGGGTTGTCAGATTGGTAGGAGAAGACTTGACTTATAGGGTCAAGGTGTTGTTATCGTTCCTCAAAAGTCTGGGGTTGTCAGACTGTTTGGGAAGACTGACTTGGAGGGTCAGGTGTTTTAATTCAAAGTGTTTTGAATTAGTGGATTAAAGCCTTCGGAGTGAAGGGACTGGATGTAGCCAAGTTAATGGTGAACCAGGATAAATCGTTGTGTTCTTATGTTGTTATTATCCGCTGCTAATTCTAATTATTTATTCATCAAATAACTCGCATCAACATTCAACAAAACAGCAAAAGAATTCAAGTTTGACAAACACAATTTAACCCCCCTTTCTCGTGTTTGCACCTTCAATTGAGGCATGGGAAGGTCTTGTATACAGTCATGATGAGTCTCAATACTACACGGAGTTGGCTATGTTTGAAGGAATTTGTAGTAGATGTTCTATTTTTTCTGACAATGTACATGAACAATGGTTAAATCCCCACAAGGAAAGATTTGTTGCGGCGTGGACAAATAGAGTTATGCATTTTGAGAATACCACAACACAAAGGGTTGAGTCGGCGCATTGGAGTTTGAAACGGATATTACAAGATAGTGTTGGTGATATATGCAGTGTTTGGGAAAGCATCAATAACATGATTATATTACAACACAGCGAGATAATAGCATCATTTGAAAGGAGCATCTTTCAAAAGGTGCACCGACATAGTAACAGATTGTACGCATATTTGTGTGATATTGTGTCCAAAAATGCAATTGATCACATTGCCGCAGAGTATGATCGGGTGAAATATGTGGGTATTGATAAGTTTGAATGTTGTTGCATGATAAGGGCGACACATGGTCTACCTTGTGCATGTGAAATAGCCAGGTATAGTATGGTCCCGCGTTCCATTCCATTAGAAGCTATTCATGTTTGGTGAAGTAAATTAACTTTTCATGATAATGGATCCAATAAAACTTCAGAGTTATCTGTGAAACATGAAATAGACGTGATAGTGAAAAAGTTTGAAGAACTTGATGTACGTGGCAAAATTTCACTTAAAGGTAAATTACAAGAGATCGCGTATCCATCCACTTCGTTGATGTGTCCATCTGTTAACAAGGTTAAAACTAAGGGTGCACCAAAAAAAGGCAAAAGTAAGGTATCAAAAAGAGAAAAATCAATCAAGCGTGATCCTTCTTGGTGGGAGTATGTGGATGCAAGTGTTCCATGCAGTGGCACAAATGCATGTAGCACTGTGTCATCTATTAAAGTGCAGCAACCTCGTTCATCAGTCAAAAAGCTGACACCTCGACCATCATTATCTAAATTTCAACAACCAAGAGTTCTTCTCTTCAATGAATGGTTGCCGGTTGAAATTCATAAATTCATAGATGACATTATTGGCGTCGGTTCAGATTGTAATTGTGGATATCATGTAGTTGCAGCTTTACTTGGAATGGGTGAGAACTCTTGGGCATTCATTTGTCAACAATGTATAGTAGAGCTTCAAGAGTTCATGTCTCATTATGGTACAGTATATGGTGGAGTTAATTTTGTTCAAAATGTTATAGATAATGTATATATTGAACAAGTTGCAACCACAGATAATTGGATGACACTTCCAGAAATTGGTTATGTGATTGCTTCGAAATTTAACTTGCTTTTCGTTGCATTATCATTTAACCAATCACAAGCATTTTTTCCTCTAAGAAGTCCACCATCAACATCTACGACAGATCGTCGTATAACTGTCATAGCATTTGTTAACAATTGTCATTTCGTCCAGGTATTAATAGTTAAATAAATTATTAAATAGTTCAATAGTTTAACAATTGTCAACTTTTTTTAATAGTTTAATAAATTATTAAATTCAACAAGTTTACTTGAAGCTTGATTCTCCTATGTCACCAACAACTAATTTGTGGAAAAAGTATTGCACTCAAGAAGTACAAGAATGGGAGTTTATTTACAATGATTGCATGCAACATTGGTTGCAGATATTTCCATAAACTAAAAATGATTTTATTGTAAACTAAATAATTAATATTGATGATGTATGAAATTTAATATTGATTGCGTATTATATTTAATTGTCACAGCCTAAATTTCAAGTGTTTCTCGTATTATATTTAATTGTCGCGGCCTAATATTTTGAACCAATATTTTCTTTGATTTTTGTGACTTAATAAATTGTAAATGCAAACAAACTATCTACATCTACTGCTTAAAATAAAAATAAAAATAAAAGGAGAGAACCATAACTAGAACCAGAGGATGCCATCAGAGGATATCATCAGAGGCAGAAATCATCAGACGATACCATCAGAGGTAGCAACCAGAGGACCCCATTAGAGGCAACAATCAGAGGAAGAAATCAGAGGCAGAAATCAAAAGAAGAAATTAGAGACAGAAATCAGAGGCAGAAATTAGAGGAAGAAATCAGAGGAAGAAATTAGAGGCAAAAATCAGAGAAAAAATTAGAGGAAGAAATCACAGGAAGAAATCAGAGGCAGAAATCACAGGAAGAAATCAAAGAAGAAATCACACGCAAAAATCAGAGGAAGAAATCACAGGCAGAAATCAGATGAAGAAATCAGAGGATATGTTTAATATTTAATCTCACGTATGAAATTTAATATTTAAAATTGTAAGATATTTACAAATGTAATATTTAATATTGTATCATAATTAATATTGATAACAAAAATATTCAAAAATTAAATCACAAAAATATTCAAAAATTAATACATATCGAATCTCTAAATAAATCCTAAGTTCTTCTATTTCTCCGGCGATATGGTACTACGTTAGACCAATCTCTACTACCACTCATTTATCTTCGCAACATCAAAATTACTTCATTCACCAGTGCGACGCCATCAGATAATACTAGTTGCCGACCGAGAAGTTCTTCTGCAATTTCTATTGCACGACGCTGCATTAAAAACTACATTAAATAATTTATTTAAAATAATAGATGAATAATTAATTTTGTTATGTAATAAATTGGAATTAATATACCGTTTCACAACTGATTCATCAGTAGCATCAGCGGCAGGTTCTGCAACCAGAGGATCTTCATGAACTAGTTCTTTTCAAATTATGTACGGATGAGAAATTATGTGAAACCAATTCATGTAATCGTTTGAGCAAGCTGCAGGTCCATGTACAATTGCACCAGCATCCACTACATGCACAGCTTACTGCGTAAACATTATGTCCATTTCATCTGATGTGGTCGTCTGACCCACTATATCTAACGATGAGCTATGAATGGTTTGGACATAACCGTACTGACGCAGTACCCTGTCTGGCAGATGAGCGTACATCTTCAGGCCCCAGCGTATCCATCCTCTAAATAAAGAAACATGTTCAAATGGTCGCTTCAATCGATGCTGCTCATATGGCATCCAGCATACCTGATGAACGCCAATCTCGTCCAGAGCTTTCCTAAATGGAAGAACCAAACCCTTATCCCTTTTTGGCTTCCATTTAAGTGCTCTAGGGTAGTCCTCAACATAGCTAGGAGAGAGTCTACGACAATTTGCACATAATGTTAGGAAATGCTCGTAGACTCACGCCTGCACATATATAATAACATTTCATTAGTTTATAATTAATAATAGAAATTATTAACACAATAAACAGCCATTACCTGCAAGAGTGTCAGATACCCAGAAAATATTCTAGTTTTATGCATGCTTGCTTTGCGAAGATTATCATAGAGGTAAGCAAGAGCAGCAGCACCCCATGCATATCCCCACATGCATTGAAGTCTCAGAAGCAGTCAAGATAGGCAACACTAACTGCGAAGGCACTCTTGTCGCTGAAAAGAGTGCAACCAACCAAAAGTAAAAGAAACTTTGCAGCCATCTGCCAATGCTGGTCATTACAGCGCTGTTGGTATACTTCAAGTAACCAACTAAATCGAACAGTGGTTTTCCGCATGACATTAAATTCAGCATAGGCAGCAGCCTCACTGACTCCGAGAAGCTCAATCAATATTTTTGCACGGTCATCCTTGTTAAATATATTAACAGTGAAGAATGCACCGGTGATGGGAATATGCAGTAGAGAGGAGACATCGTCAAGAGTAATTGTCATCTCCCCAATTGGAAGATGGAAGCTATTGGTGTCACAATGCCACCTCTCTACGAAGGCTGAAATAACCCATTTGTCGATCATTATGTAGCTGCATGTTAGCAACGAATATAATCCGGAGCTTTTAATCAGTTGTTCAACCTCTTCATGTTCAATCACGGCTTCTCTTAATTTTTTACCGTTGCTAAACACCCTTAATTCGCCGCGATCCTGAAATAAATTAAGCAAACAAAATATAAGTTAAAACGCATTAAAAAAACAGATATTAAAAATTTCATTTGATTGAGAAAATTACCACATCATGCTAGAGTTTAGTCGCCACATGATCGCCAAATGTCCTTAGGACGGACATGTCAACCGGACCACCAGAAAATCCATCATCCTGTGGAGGTTCATCATGTGCCTCTTCCTCTTCATCATGTGCTTCTTCCTGTTGTGCTTCTTGGGCCTCTTTCTGTTGGGCATGTTCTGCCTCTTCCTGTTGTGCTCGTTGCGCCTCTTCCTGCAATAATCGTCTTTGCTCTCGTCTAGCACAGTGAGTCGTGCGGAAGCTGTTCGTCTAATACGACGACCCTCCTCATTAAAAGTATCCTCATCCAGTACAACAAGACCAAATCATAATCAAAATCAAAACAATCACAATTTTACAACTATACCAAAATTCCAGCATACCCTACGTGATTTAAGTTCACGTACGTGAACTTGCCATACCTTACGTGAATTCAGTTCACGTACGTGAACTCAGAGTAAAAAACCCAGATCCTTACAAACGTAACTTAGTTTCAAAATCCCATATCCTTACGTGAACTGAGTTCACGTACGTGAACTGGGTTTCAAAATCTCATAACCTTACGTGAATTCAGGTCACGTACGTTAACTCAGAGTAAAAAACCTGGATACTTACGTGAATTGAGTTCAAGTACATGAACTCAGTTTCAAAATCCCACATCCTTACGTGAACTGAGTTCACGTACATGAACCGGTTTTCAAAATCCCATAACCTTACGTGAATTTAGTTCACGTACGTGAACTCAGAGTAAAAAACCCAGATCCTTACATGAACTGGTTTTCAAAATCTCATATCCTTACGTGAACTGAGTTCACATACATGAAGGGTTTGGAACTTTTAAAACCCATCAACAACAACAACAGTGTACAAAAAAAAACAACAACAACATTGTACTTGTTGAAAATGTGATAGTGAAGAAGTTGTTGAAGATGAAGATGTTGAAGATGATTGAAGGTGTTTGAAGAAGATTGATGATTTTCGTGTGGACTTTAATGAAGATTATGGAGTTTGGGAACTAGGTTTAGGGAGAGATGAATGAAGATGATAGAGATGAATTAGTTTGGGAATTAGGTTTTGGAAATACAGAAGGGTATATTCGGAATTTTGATTTTAAAAAATTTGGTGGGTGTGGAAGCAATATTGGAGGGTGTATGTAGCATGCAATTTCCTAAAAGTATGTAACTCTGAGGCCGTTGGCATGTTATTCAAACATTTGTACATAAGATTTTTCTAATTACATTGCTTTGGAAAAAATTCACTATTTAAAAAGCTCCACTCTTTTCGAAAAAGAAAATAAAACTGCATAGTTAGTCAAATCCTTGATCTCTCCGGCTTAGGAGAGGAGAAGATGAAAGTTTGTGGAGAAAAGGAAGGAGAGGAGTGACAACAGAAAAAGGAGAGAAAAATGTCATATAATTAAAAGGATTAGATTTATAGGTGTCAATTTCATAGACCACTAATTATAGGTCTCGGTCTATATGTCAGAGGAGTCACAATTTTTCATAGTTAAAAATGTTTCAGAGAGTCTAAAATTGTGGATCAAATATTGCCTATGGGTTCATTTTTTTCTAATATTATCTTTAAAAAAATTCAATTGTTTTCTTAGATTTTTTTTTTTGTTAAAAAATGATTTAAAATTTTTTGCCATTTTTTATTGAAATTTATTTTAGAGAAAAAATCGATTTCTTTCAGAGAAAAAATTTCGAAATTTTTTTCAATTTTTTGAGAAAAAAATTGACTTTTTTTTTCAAAAAGAAAATAAATTTTGAAAATTTAAAAAAAAAATCTCAATTAACAAAACATTGAACACATAAGCCTCTCACTTAAACCCACAAAA
>JBBPBO010000004.1:54152011-54587657 GCA_037974295.1 Cicer cuneatum | reverse complement strand
AAAAAAAAAAAAAAAAAAAAAAAAAAAAAAAAAAAAAAAAACTTTAGACTTTAGAACTTAATTGACCCCTCGACATAGACCATGACTGGTTTGATTATGTTTAGTTAAAACAAGTTGCAAATGTAGATATGATACACATGTAATCACTAAAACTCGAGGCACTAGACATTTTTAGAAACAATAATGGTTTGCTGACACATAAAGTGACAGCAACACGGTGTATTAATATAGTTGGTAGGATTATTTTCCCTTCTTCCACCACCTTGAGATGCATGCAAGATTGAAGAGATACATGATTCACATGAATGACATATAGTGTTAATTGTCAAAATCTGTATCCCAACAACTCAACTCTTATAGAAATAAGAGACTAAAAAAGACGTTACTTTTTTAGAGTCTAAAATAGCAAATATTGTCTTAATTGTATAGGTTAAAAATACATTTAATCAAATAAAAGACAAAATTAAACCTATTACACAAACTCCCACCAATTACTATTTCTAAAAGATTGACATTCATTGCCTTAATCCCCACAAATGGAGATACTATTTTCATGTCACAAAAGGCGCACTCCCTCCAAAAAAAAAAAAGAGTGCCGAAGGTTGGAACAATTTTGTTGAATATGACTCATATGTAGTATAAATGCCATTTTTGTATTCAAATCCTTAAGCTTGAAGATTTTTTAAACCATATGAACAATCTCTTCACACTAGTTACATTACATTACACTAGTTACATTACATTACATAAGACAAACACAACTTTTTACATTATTCTTAACAAGCCAAATGTTTATTATATGCTTCTAATCACCATACAAATCTTGATATTTATAAATATACAAAAAATGTTTATAAAATTGAGTCCTATTGTTCCTGCCCCCTTAAACATGGAGGGTGCAGAATAATTTACATTATTGAATTATAATCCCAAAAAGACACTTCAGATATTTCTGAAGATGATACTTCAGAAAATAGTGAATATATAAATGATTTGACAAAAATGTTTGTCGATCAGGATATTAATAAAAATGATAAAATTAATCCAGTATATACTTCCAAGTCTATAGAGAAGTATTATTACAAAAGACCTTCCCCTCAAGATTTACTTTTTGAAGAAACTGAACCATTTCAAAATTCTTATTCTAGTAAAGCCATTTATGAATGGAATGTTGATGGTTTGAATGATAAACAAATTATTGATACTATTAGAATGATGATGTATTCAACTGTTTGTAAGCAGAATGGCAACTCTGATAGTGCCATAGCGAATTTTTTAGTAACAGGTTTTATAGGCTAACTCAGAGGTTGGTGGGATGCTTATCTCACTGAAACTCAAAAACAAAATATTTTAAACCACAAAAAAGAGGTTAAAACAGAAATAGATGGTAATATTACTACCACCACTACTGATGAAGAAGATCCTGTTTATACTCTATGTTTAGCCATCTTACATAATTTTGTAGGAACTAATATACCGATAGCAGAAAAATTACAAACTCTTTTACAAAATTTAAGATGTCCTTCGCTTACCCATTTTAGATGGTATAAGGATACTTTTTTGTCAAGAGTTTTTCAATTAAAACATCCTGATTATATTCATTGGAATTCTAAATTTCTAGACGGTTTACCCTATCTTTTTGCAGAAAAGGTAAGACAATCTTTAAGATTAAAAAATGATGGCATAAATATTAATTATGCTGATCTAACTTATGGTCAAATTATTACTGCGTATATTAATGAAGGATTATCTTTATGCAATGATATAAAATTAAAGAATCGGTTATAAAAACAAAAATTATCAAAAAAACACCAATTAGGAGAGTTTTGTGAACAATTTGCTTTTGACATTGACAAGTCACCTGGCTTGAATAAAAAACAAAAGGCTATTAAACCCTATAAAAAGAATAAAAACAAATCAAATGATTTTTATAAATCTCCTCGAAAGAAGAGATACAGGAAAAATTATAAAGAAAGACCTAAAGATAAGCCTTTCCAAAGTAAAGGCAAAAGAAAAGCCAAAAAGTTGGACATTACTTGTCATAAATGCGGCAAAGTGGGACATTATGCCAACCGATGTTGAACCAAAAAAGCCTTGAATGAAATTGAGGACAACCAATTGAGGACCCAATTAGAAAAAGTTTTGTTAATTAGTTCTGAATCAGAACTAGAATCTTCAAATGAAGATATAGAAGTTATCAATGATACTTCTACAGAATCATCATCTTCTGACAACAATAGTTGTCAGTGCAATGAAATAAATTATTGGAAATCCATTCTAGATATGAATGGATTAAATGTTCTCACAGTAGAACAAGATGAAGCCTTAAAGGTTTTGAAAACTATTTCAGATAATAATCTAAAAAGAAAAATGATCAATTTCCTAATGAAGGAAACTGCTAAAAGGAAATCCAATGTTAGAGAAAACCCCGTTTCTACTATGGATTTAAAAAGAGAAATAAATCTCTTAAAATCTGAAATTATTCAGATTAAAAAAGATAATAGTATTTTATCCCAAAGAATTTCTATGTTAGAAATTCCGAAACAATTGGAAGCTATTACTTCCAATAATAAAAAAGAAATTACTAGTAATAATTATCTATCTATTTTTGGATAGAGTAACTTCACAAAAATAGTTTGTTAAAATTACTTTAGTTATTAGTATAAATTTTATTTTGGACAATGAAATAGCTCAAATAGATAGTGGGGTTGATCTTAATTGTATTCAAGAGGGAATTATCCCTACTAAATACTTTTCAAAAACCACACAAGCCCTTATTCAAGCTGGTGGAGATAAATTACAGGTTAATTATAAACTTTCACATGCATATATTTGCAATAAAAACATTTGTTTACCAACATCTTTTATTCTAGTGAAGAATTTAACTCATAGAACTATATTAGGAATTCCTTTTTTGCATAAAATCATGCCTATTACAAATGTTGATCAAAATGGTATTACTACCATTATTGACAACAAGGAAATTATTTTCGAATTTATTACTGATTCTCAAACTAGAATGTTAAATGAGGTCAAAGATATTCTTATTAACAAAGAAAAACAATTATGTTTTCTTAAAGATGAAATAAATATTTTTAATATTAATGATCATCTTAATAAAGATGAGATTAAGAGACAAATTAGAACTATTGAACAACAGTTCAAAACAGAAGTTTGTAATGATTTATCTAATGCTTTCTGCAATAGGAAACAACACATCATTTCGTTACCCTACATAGATGACTTTAAAGAAAGTCAGATTCCCACTAAAGCTAGGCCAGCTCAAATGAATCAAGAATATCTTGATCTTTGCAAAAAAGAGATTAACAATCTTTTAGATAAAGGATTAATTAGAAAATCCAAATTACCTTGGAGTTGCACAGCTTTTTACGTAAATAAAAATGCTGAGCAGGAACGAGGTGTTCCTAGATTAGTTATTAATTATAAGCCTCTTAATAAAGTTTTGAAATGGATAAGATATTCAATTCCTAATAAGAAAGATTTATTAGATAGACTTAATGATGCTTTGATTTTTTCAAAATTTGATATGAAGTCAGGTTATTGGCAAATTCAGATCAATGAATCTGATAAATACAAAACAGCATTTACTGTCCCCTTTGGACATTTTGAATGGAATGTCCTTCCGTTTAGGCTAAAAAATGCTCCTTCTGAATTTCAAAATATTATGAATGATATTTTTAATCCCTATTCTGATTTCATGATAGTTTATATTAATGATGTTTTAGTGTTTTCAAAATCTATTGATCAACACATAAAGCATTTAAAGATTTTCAAAAATCTAGTTAGACATAATGGTTTAGTTTTGTCTGCTCCCAAAATGAAATTATTTCAAACAAAAATTAGGTTTTTGGGCCATGAACCAAGGAACAATTATTCATATTAGCAGGAGTATTAAATTTGCTTCGAAATTTCCTGATAAGAAACAGCTTCAAAGATTTTTGGGAAGCTTAAATTATATTTCTGATTATTATGAAAATCTATCTCAAGATACAGTCATCCTTTATAATAGACTTAGAAAAAATCTAAGACCTTGGACAAATGAACATTCCTTAGCTGTCCAAAGAATTAAAAACAACGTTAAATGTTTACCTTGTTTGAATCTAGCAAATCCTAAGTTTTTTAAAATTGTTGAAACTGATGCTTCGAATATCGGATATGGAGGAATCTTGAAACAGATTAATCCAGACACCAACAAAGAAATCTTAATAAGATTTACTTCTGGAAAATGGAATTCTACACAGTCAAATTATTCAACTATTAAGAAAGAGATGCTTTCTATTATTAAATGTATTTCTAAATTCCAAGATGATCTATTAAATCAAAAATTCTTGTTAAGAATTGATTCTATTAAATCAAATATTCTTGTTAAGAATTGATTGTAGCTCAGCCAAGTCAATTATTGAAAAAGATGTCAAAAATCTTGTATTAAAACAAATTTTTGCAAATTGGCAACTGGCAAGCTCAATTATCAGTATTTGAATTTGATATTCAATATATTAAAGGAGAAAATAATTCTCTTGCTGACTATCTGACTCGTGAATTCTTGCAGGGAGAATAGCAATCACTAGCAATCACCTTAGGGAAAACCTAGGAAAGATGGCGACCCCAATCAGGGGAAGAGGCTAAGGCTACAATAGCCGAGGTCGTGGTGGCAGAAGGAGTAACAATTTGTTACCCTATCAAGAATCAAATATTCCTCTAATAGGGGATTGGACTACAGTCCATAAGAATAGAGTTTTGCAGCAATTACCTGCACCCCCAAGGAAAGAAGATATTCCTTCTTCCTCAACAAGCAGGACATCATCCTACAAAGAGGTTGCGGTTAATGAACCCCCTCAAGAAGTAAAAGAATATTATAAAAACCCTGTTACAGAAGACATAATGAATGTTGAAGAAGAAGATATAAATTTGGATCCTAATGATGGGTGGTCAATCAAAACAAGATACCTTGAATCAAGAGGGTATCCTGGACTTTATGGTAAATCTAGACCCAATTTGGAAATCTTATTACAAATCACTGAATCAATAACCATCACTCATCATTATCAAAATAACAATCCAGGAAGTTTTATAAACTTTAGCAAATGCCATATCAATAAGATATTGACTCCCAGAGAATGGGGATTAAATCCTAATGGAGAAAAGGCAATTAAAATTGCTGAAGATAAAATTATCTATTTCAATTACTGGGATTATATCCAAGCCTTTACATTAGCTTTTTATTATCAAAATCCAAAGAATAAGCATTCTTGGTTTTTTAGTATCAATCCAGATATATCTGAGAAACCTATACCAAATTGGTTTTTTAATTGGTGGATCAAATTCGGTCATTCTCTTGAAATTCTACCAAAAAATATTTTAGACTTATACAATTCATGGTGCAATTCTAGCCCTCTAATTTTGAAGAATGCTTCGAAATTAATATTGGGACAAGGTCCATGTTTATTCTTTATTAAATTCCAAATTCCATGGATATAGAGATGGACTATCACAATAGCCCAGGATAAATTTCATATTCCTGTGCTTCGAAGAAATTTCTTCTACAAATGGTGGAATAGGATATCTAATAAATATCTCCAGTATATGAAAACCAAGATTGAAACAACTATTGCTGATGATCAATATAAGAAAAAAGAGCAAGGTTCTCAAGAAATTTCTATGAATAATCTAAAAGATTATTTCCAAAAAATTCACCCTAATGAGTCTGAAGAACAAATCATGATCAGGGTTCTTGACCATATGAAGAACCAATTCTTTAAAACTTTCCCAGTAAAGAATAAAAATGTTTTTATGGAAACCAGTTCATCACAAGGATCAATGGACTCCAATGCTTTCGATTGTTTAGCTGGAGAAGAAACTAATCCCGGAGATATTTGGGATGCTATGATAGAAACAATGACTCAGCAAAACAAAAAAGGAAAACGACAACAATGAAGATGTAGAAGATGTAAGCCATGACATCATCAAGCCAATAATTCACATCATGCCAAAAACCAGAAATTATGTTGTCGGCCATCATAAAAAGAAGGAATCTCCTTTAGTCAAAAGAAAGCAATAATTTTGCTTTTACTATTAGTCTTTGAGTCATTATTTGATGTGTCTATGGGGCCCACAAAGTGTACCCGGCATCAATTATGATCTTTGTCTTTTGTGTAACCAGGCTACTGAATATTACAGTAGCCTTTTTACCGACTTAAATAATAAGCTTTAGTTTTCCTTTATAAGGCATTAGATGCCTCAGTTGTAAAGCAAGTTTTTAAAAAATAATTTCCTTTTCTTTTACACTCTCCTCTAATAGTTTCCTATCTCTTCCAACGCATTTTCTTTTCTTCTTCCATAAGCAAATTAATCATCAGGTAATTTTTCTGGATTATGATAATTATTAGCTAAAAAACTAGTTGTAGTAAGGTGAGAAATGGTATCAGAGCCTTTTCTAAGTGAGTTCTTCATATGAATTTATAATTCTAGCAACATCTTTTTTGTATTCTATGGAATGAAAAATGTTTAGTGTTTTTCTAAAAAGCATCATCATTTTTTTACCAGAGAAAGGGAGTGTTAAGATGACTTTCTAAAAAAGAAAATTTTTGCTAAAAACATTTTGATATCTTTGATTTAGGAAAAATCCTTCTATCCCTAAGGGTTGATAGTTAAACAGTTTCACTGTTTGCAAAGATGATGAAAAAGATGTTGAGTATAATAAATTCATAAGTTCAATTGACTCATTAAGATCTGGTTCTATTATTCGCCTTACTACAACTATTTTAGCATATCTTTTAAGATATATGTTATGGATCTAGATGATTATAATCATCAAGAAAATTCTATAAAAAATGAAGAATTAGTTGAGTATCCAAAGAATTTGGATCAATTAAATAAATGGACTATTCCATCTGTTCCCTCTAAACAAATATACAAATTTGGTATGTTTGATATCATGTCACGTTATGCTGTTAAGACCATTGAACAGACTATACAGGTTTCTGATAATATTCAAACAATAAAATTATTAAGTAAAAAAGATTTACTTCCTTATAAGGATTTAATTTTATCCATATTTGACTCATTCAAATTGCTTTTAAACCTTTGACTTTATTAGGTTTAAATTCTAGTATCATGGCATATGTTAGAGATGGTAGAAACAAAGACTTCAAATCATCCTTAGCTGCTTTAATTGAAACCAGCTTGTGTCATGGACCTATTTATTTTGATGTTTCCCCTAATTTAAGTTTGTCTTTATTTGACAAAAACTTACTAGATAATTATAATAATTATAATTACCTGATGATTATAATAATTATCATAATCTCGAAAAATTATACAACTAGTTTAATAATACAACTAGTTCCTTACCTGATGATTATAATAATTATACAACTAGTTTTTTAGCTAATAATTATAATAATTATCATAATCCCAAAAAATTACCTGATGATTAATTTGCATATGGAAGAAGAAAAGAAAATGCGTTGGAAGAGATAGGAAACTATTAGAGGAGAGTGTAAAAGAAAAGGAAATTATTTTTTAAAAACTTGCTTTACAACTGAGGCATCTAATGCCTTATAAAAGAAAACTAAAGCTTATTATTTAAGTCGGTAAAAAGGCTACTGTAACATTCGGTAGCCTGGTTACACAAAAGACAAAGATCATAATTGATGTCGGGTACACTTTGTGGGCCCCATAGACACATCAAATAATGACTCAACGACTAATAGTAAAAGCAAAATTATTGCTTTCTTTTGACTAAAGGAGATTCCTTCTTTTTATGATGGCCGACAGCATAATTTCTGGTTTTTGGCATCATGTGAATTATTGGCCTGATGATGTCATGGCTTACATCTTCTACATCTTCATTGTTGTCCTTTTCCTTTTTTGTTTTGCTGAGTCATTGTTTCTATCATAGCATCCCAAATATCTTCGGGATTAGGTTCTTCTCCAGCTAAACAATCGAAAACATTGGAGTCCATTGATCCTTGTGATGAACTGGTTTCCATAAAAACATTTTTATTCTTTACTGGGAAAGTTTTAAAGAATTGGTTCTTCATATGGTCAAGAACCCTGATCATGATTTGTTCTTCAGACTCATTAGGGTGAATTTTTTGGAAATAATCTTTTAGATTATTCATAGAAATTTCTTGAGAACCTTGCTCTTTTTTCTTATATTGATCATCAGCAATAGCTGTTTCAATCTTGGTTTTCATATACTAGAGATCTTCATTAGATATCCTATTCCACCATTTGTAGAAGAAATTTCTTCGAAGCACAGGAATATGAAATTTATCCTGGGCTATTGTGATAGTCCATCTCCATATCCATGGAATTTGGAATTTAATAAAGAATAAACATGGACCTTGTCCCAATATTAATTTCGAAGCATTCTTCAAAATTAGAGGGCTAGAATTGCACCATGAATTGTATAAGTCTAAAATATTTTCTGGTAGAATTTCAAGAGAAGGACCGAATTTGATCCACCAATTAAAAAACCAATTTTGTATAGGTTTCTCAGATATATCTGGAGTGATACTAAAAAACCAAGAATGCTTATTCTTTGGATTTTGATAATAAAAAGCTAATGTAAAGGCTTGGATATAATCCCAGTAATTGAAATAGATAATTTTATCTTCAGCAATTTTAATTGCCTTTTCTCCATTAGGATTTAATCCCCATTCTCTGGGAGTCAATATCTTATTGATATGGCATTTGCTAAAGTTTATAAAACTTCCTGGATTGTTATTTTGATAATGATGAGTGATGGTTATTGATTCAGTGATTTGTAATAAGATTTCCAAATTGGGTCTAGACTTACCATAAAGTCCATGATAAACTCTTGATTCAAGGTATCTTGTTTTGATTGACCACCCATCATTAGGTGCCAAATTTATATCTTCTTCTTCAACATACATTATGTCTTCTGTAACAGGGTTTTCATAATATTCTGTTACTTCTTGAGGGGGTTCATTAACCGCAACCTCTTTGTAGGATGATGTCCTGCTTGTTGAGGATGAAGGAATATCTTCTTTCCTTAGGGGTGCAGGTAATTGCTGCAAAACTCTATTCTTATGGACTGTAGTCCAATCCCCTATTAGAGGAATATTTGATTCTTGATAGGGTAACAAATTGTTACTCCTTCTGCCACCACGACCTCGGCTATTGTAGCCTCAGCCTCTTCCCCTGATTGGGGTCGCCATCTTTCCTAGGTTTTCCCTAAGGTGATTGCTAGTGATTGCTATTCTCCCTGAAGAATTCACGAGTCAGATAGTCAGCAAGAGAATTATTTTCTCCTTTAATATATTGAATATCAAATTCAAATACTGATAATTGAACTTGCCAATTTGCAAAAATTTGTTTTGATACAAGATTTTTGACATCTTTTTCAATAATTGACTTGGCTGAGCTGCAATCAATTCTTAACAAGAATTTTTGATTTAATAGATCATCTTGGAATTTAGAATTACATTTAATAATAGAAAGCATCTTTTTCTTAATAGTTGAATAATTTGACTGTGTAGAATTCCATTTTCCAGAAGTAAATCTTATTAAGATTTCTTTGTTGGTGTCTGGATTAATCTGTTTCAAGATTCCTCCATATCCGATATTCGAAGCATCAGTTTCAACAATTTTAAAAAACTTAGGATTTGCTAGATTCAAACAAGGTAAACGTTTAACTTTGTTTTTAATTCTTTGGACAGCTAAGGAATGTTCATTTGTCCAAGGTCCTGGATTTTTTCTATGTCTATTATAAAGGATGGCTGTATCTTGAGATAGATTTTCATAATAATCAGAAATATAATTTAAGCTTCCCAAAAATCTTTGAAGCTGTTTTTTATCAGTAATAATATCAGGAAATTTCGAAGCAAATTCAATGCTCCTGCTAATAGGAATAATTGTTCCTTGGTCTATTTCATGGCCCAAAAATCTATTTTTTGTTTGAAATAATTTCATTTTGGGAGCAGACAAAACTAAACCATTATGTCTAACTAGATTTTTGAAAATCTTTAAATGCTTTATGTGTTGATCAATAGATTTTGAAAACACTAAAACATCATCAATATAAACTATCATGAAATCAGAATAGGGATTAAAAATATCATTCATAATATTTTGAAATTCAGAAGGAGCATTTTTTAGCCCAAACGGAAGGACGTTCCATTCAAAATGTCCAAAGGGGACAGTAAATGTTGTTTTGTATTTATCAGATTCATTGATCTGAATTTGCCAATAACCTGACTTCATATCAAATTTTGAAAAAATCAAAGCATCATTAAGTCTATCTAATAAATCTTTCTTATTAGGAATTGAATATCTTATCCATTTCAAAACTTTATTAAGAGGCTTATAATTAATAACTAATCTAGGAACACCTCGTTCCTGCTCAGCATTTTTATTTACGTAAAAAGCTGTGCAACTCCAAGGTGATTTGGATTTTCTAATTAATCCTTTATCTAAAAGATTGTTAATCTCTTTTTTGCAAAGATCAAGATATTCTTGATTCATTTGAGCTGGCCTAGCTTTAGTGGGAATCTAACTTTCTTTAAAGTCATCTATGTAGGGTAACGAAATGATGTGTTGTTTCCTATTCCAGAAAGCATTAGGTAAATCATTACAAACTTCTGTTTTGAACTGTTGTTCAATAGTTCTAATTTGTCTCTTAATCTCATCTTTATTAAGATGATCATTAATATTAAAAATATTTATTTCATCTTTAAGAAAGCATAATTGTTTTTCTTTGTTAAGAAGAATATCTTTGACCTCATTTAACATTCTAGTTTGAGGATCAGTAATAAATTCAAAAATAATTTCCTTGTTGTCAATAATGGTAGTAATACCATTTTGATCAACATTTGTAATAGGCATGATTTTATGCAAAAAAGGAGTTCCTAATATAATTTTGGGTGTTGGTTAATTCTTCATAATAATCGTCTTTGAACCTATTAAGTTCAGGAGGTGAAAACTTCTTAAAATACCATTGCCTAAATTGGGCATTTCTTTCATGTTGGAACTCACTATTAATGAATATATATATATATATATATATATATATATATATATATTAGAACAAAATAATCACCATATGAGGCTGAGCCTAGGCTTCTGGCGAAACTGCTTTTTTGCCACACACCAAGGACCAGGAAATGTGCTCAACTGTACACAATTTACAAACAATTAGTCTTGTCATTTGTTACAGCTTATTTCTTTAAAAAAAATCACTTTAATGAGTCTTTTTCTGTTTGTTACAGAATTTAAAAAAAAAATGAGAATTTGAGAAAAAAATTAAAGTTGCTTAAAAAGATAAACTATTTTAAGTAGCTTTTATTGAAAATCAATTTTGAGAAGTGATTTTTTTTTTTAAAATGTGATTTTATTTTATAGTAAACAAACATAAAATAACTTTTACTTTTATAAATAATCTCTAAATTATTGAATACAAAATCATCTTTTTTTAAATCTGTAATAAAGGGGTGCTCAATATGCCAAAAGTGATGAAAAAAGATCAAAGAATCTGTAAATAAATTCAGTTCTGCAATAAGGTTTCAATATTTTGGGATACACTCACCATAAAATAGAATGTCATATGCAGCAAGCAAGATTTAAATATTTATTCATCAAGTTAGTAGGAAACTCACATTGCCAATCATCTTTGCTCCGAACCATGGAGTATCGACACCGTATGGCGGAGGTATGACTCTAATTCCATTTGACATGTATGGAGGAAGTAATGCATGGAGTTCCTTCTCTAATCTTTCTGTACAAGAATGGTCCCAAAAGAAGGAGAATTAGACTTAGTTTGGATTAGCTTCTAGCTTGTGGGAGTTTACAAATAAGTGTCTGATTAGATTGATTTATTTGAACTTCTCTATTGGTATAAGCACCTGTCTCAATCATTTCTAAAGTTCTCATTTAACTTCTTCATAAACACACATAAATTTATAAGGGCTTTCTAATTTTAACTTAAACTAGAAGTTATTATTTAAGAGAAACTAAGTTATTGCAAGATCTTATATTATTCCATTTTCTGTGTTTCTTGAGAAGTTTATCCAAACACACTCTTGGAACTCTGTTAGAAATAGGGATCCGAATTCCCTGCTGTAGGAAAAGCACGCGTTTGCACGCAGTAAACGCTCTCAGCCTAACATCTGAGATCAGAAGGTTCAGATTACATAATAAAAAAATCAATTTTAAATGATTTTGGCCGTTAATTTGAAATCAGACAGTTGAGATCGAAATCCTGCTCTATTGCAAATATTTGAAATGTCATGCTACAAATAAAGAAAAGGAGATTTACACATTTACCTGCCAAACCTGGCAAACATGCAGTTCCTCCCGATAAAACTACCATCTTGTACCAATCACCGTCGCCCGTTAGTTCTGCAGAATGGCAATGCTCCATACAAACAGCTACGGCCTGGTGCAAACCCATGGCTTGCCTATACAAAGAAGTCAAACATAAGCTTAAACTACAATCATGGTAGACAACAAAAACTATTGACGCAGTTATAGAGGCGAAGAATTGATTTTGACATGTTTGGATGTATTTTAGTAAAATTGATTTTGCATTCAAAACTGATTGTAACTTGAAGTTTGAATTTGAAGTCTCAAATTTATTGTTTAACTCACTTTTACATGAATGAATCCAAACATAAATTATGTCACATTCAACTCACGTTTAGCTAGAATCAATTTTTATCACCGTAAACCAAACAGACTGCTGCAACCATATTGCAAGAAATATATAAAAAAATAAAAATAAACTTACATTCCAGCAAGATGTGGCTTGAATAAAATCTCTGCTGTCTGAAACCTCTCTTTTGAAAGTGTAAACCATCCATCTCCTGCAGCTTGAAATGATGCTTGTGTGTTTTCTTTTAATAGCTCAGCTACATAATCAAGAGCAACACAGCATAGATTCTGTTGCAAACCCACAGAAATTGTTACGAAAAGAACAGAAATGTATAACAAAAAAACTAAATAGAAATCCAATGGAGCACCAATGCTTCGTATTGAAAGTGTGTTCGTGTCCGGCACTGGTACATTTGGTTGCATTTAATCCCTTCTATTTTCTTAAATTATTACTGGTATCTATGTGTCAGTGTTGTTTCCGGTGTCTGTGTTAGCGCTTAAAGATGATATCTTTTCCAACTAAGCAACTATGCAGACTAATCCAAACTACTCACTCCCACCACACTTCAATGAAAAAAAAAAGATAAATTTGGAAAGATAAAAAGAGGCATGTTCTCAAATAGGAGAGTCTCACATGTTCTCTCAAACAAATTTGTATCAACCACAAGAATCACTTCTTATTGATACCTCTTTCAAAGCACGAACAGTGTACAAAGATTGAAAATTTAGGTTGTTCAGTTGCATCTTCACCTTAAGAAATCCAGTAAGTTTCATTGCTCCTAGTCCAATAACTTCCACACCAACCTTGCGCATTACTTTGACATTTAAAACTGTAAAAGAATAATACAGGTCACATTTATACCAACAAAATAAATGGAGAAAGAAATAGACAAACATTTGCTTCTAACATACAAAGTTAAAACAATTTATAAATTAACACAATGAAATGATGCTTAAACACTAACCAACGCAGTACCACACTAAGTCGATAAATTGAGACACTTCATGAAGGAAATATATTGTCATGCATAAATTATAAGAGTTATATTCAGACATAGAAATAGAAAGAGCATGAGATGAGAAAAGAACAGTAGAGCATACTTGGAACTACTGATGTGACTTGAAAACCTATATTAACAACTATTCCGGAAGTTCGTTTTGCAGCATACAGAGCTAGAGTCGCCTACATTTTTCAAAATATATTATAAGTAAATACATAAATAATAAAAAAGCCATATGTTATTGCAATTTGCAACGAATAAATGCACAATTGCAATCTACTTGGTTTCAGAAATTGTCAACTTTTTATCAAGTTCACCTATTCCGGTACCGATTCGTATATATGGAATTAATTACAGAGATCAAAGCAACACAAGTTTATTCTTTTATAACCAAAATGCCATCAAGTTACCTGCAATGTGAAATGTTCTTTAAGTTATCCGGGTTTTTTTCTTCCACATTAAAATATATTACCTGGTTGACAGCACAAACAGCAGGAACATTCATGTCAAACAGGGAACTATAAATCACTTCTTTAAGCTGTCATCTTGATGCTCTGGCTGATTCAGTATCTGAAATGAGGCAACATTTTGTAAGGCCATAGAATCATATATGTAAGAAAATTAGGTATTGTTGAAAAGGTTTGGAGACTTAAATAGATTTGACCCATTATATGTGCATCGCCGTGGCACAAATCACCATGTAAAGTATGATAGAACAACCATAGATTGAATAAACTTAATCAGAATCGGGGACAAGGTGTTGTATTTTCATTTTCATTATTCCTGTTACATTCTACAAAGTAAATACTGTAGGCCTAAAAAATGTATGTCATATAGTAATATGAAGAAACCTGAGAAATTAATCAAATATGTCTGTAAATTTGGGTTGACAAAGTAAATAGCGATACTTCAAGATAAAATCTTCGGTAGAATAATTGGAATCAGACAAAAGAAATAAAATAAATATATGACATCTAAGGTCAAAATGTAATTATGTAAAAGATTATGTTTGTTTTCAATGTACTTTTTGTTCTTTTCTTATTAGCACCAGTGAAGTAAATCATAAAATGCAACTTACTGTCATAATGGCATAATGGTATAGAAACAATAATCGGTTGTTTATCTGGTTTCACCTGCATCCTGCCGAGAAATCAACCGATATATTAAACATCAAGCAAGAACAACATAAAATAATTAGATAAACAATGTAAAACAGTTATGCATGTGCCCATGATAAGAATTAATATTTCAAACATGCACCGTAATTCCAAACATTCCAATGTCATTTCCAAAACTTGATTGTTTTGGTGATATTCATCTATATATATGTATGTACATAGATCTAAAAGTACCCGATTGCAATAAGAGAGACGATAACGGTTCATTTAACTGTAATTGTTAACAAGAAGAAAGAATCAGAATAACAATATACCTGTTATAAATAGTTGCGAAAAAATGCCGAAGCCTAGTATAAATTGGCGATTCAATGTTGCCAAATTCCTGCACATTAAAAAGGAGGAAAAGTTGCAGCATAAGTGCAAAGAAACTGAAAACCTAAAAGGCAATGCATAGTATCTGCAAGAAATGTTTTCTGCAATTTCGTGTGTTTGGTTCTGCGGTGACAAAAATTGATTCAAACTGAATTGATTTTAGTTGAAAGCAAGTTGAAGGTAAAGTGATTTATGTTTGGATACATTCATGAAAAAAGTGATTTTTATCAATTGATGGTTGGATGGTTTCGACTAGAAGTCAAAATGAGAATAAGGTCAAATGAGGATGTATGAACACAGCAAAAACCAGACATAGTCAATTTTCACCAACTATTTTCATTCTAACAAAACATGCCATTTTTTTATTGCTAGTTCCGGCCAAAATCATTACCAAAAATGTTGCGGATCGCCCAGACGGACAAGCATATTTACTCCAACCAAATTTGCAATAGCCAGAACCACCTTGAACAAAAACAATTAAAAGATAAATGTTTAAATTTTGAGAAGTTCTAGGAACACTCTCTTTCGAGCACTGACTCTCTTATTGGGTGAAGAGAGTGAATGTTAAAAAGAGTGTTCCTAACACTCGTCTTAATTTAAAATAAAATGTAATCATCAGGAGTAACTGAAACATAAGATCACAGAACAAAAATTTGTAAGACTAACCATCAATGATAATAGCACCAGGAACTTGTGCTCTCTGTCCATGAATTTGTTTGAATGATAGCTGAGGCCTCTGACCAACAAAGGATCTGCAATTCATGGAATCTCAAACACTTGATTTCACGAAATATCGATCAATCTCAAGATTCGTCAAAACACACAATACCAATCACTTGGACTACCACAACTCGTCAAATTCACACCAAAGAACAAAATAACAATCACTTGTACCGCAACCACCCATCAAAGCATTGAAGACAAATCAACTTGCACAACCCATCAAAGCTAAAAAAATAAAATACCAATTCACTTGCACAGTTGAATGAGGATTTGATCACCACTTTAGTGTATAAAGTTGTAAGGACCGTGCAATTCAGTCCTGAAATTAACGAAATTTTAAAATAATCTCTAAAATTAAAAATCCTTGATCATATTAGTACTTTTGGATCAGTCAATTTAGTACTGAAATTGTCTCGAACAAACTAATGTGAATGGAAATTTAAAATAATCCATGAAATTAAAAATCCTCAACAAACAAACTGATGTGAACGGATTTTCTAAATTTCAAAGATCATTTTAAAGTTTCGACAAGTTCACGATCACGATTACCAATCCCTACAATTTGAAGGACTAAATTAGTAATTCCCTCATTGCACCCGTCAAAGCACACAAAAAAACAATCACTTCCACAACCCATCAAATCACAAAAACAAATCATTTGCACCAAAAACCATCTACACCACTTTGCATCGAAATCACAAATTTGCAATCACACACATAACCCATCAAATTGAATTGAAAGATTCAACTCATCAAATCACAAAACAACAATCATTTACACTACAAAGTACAAACCATTAAAACCAATGTGCATCAAAATAAAAAATTTGCTAAAAAACAAACACAACTTGTTAAGTCTAACTAAATTATATTGCAAGAACCATAATAAAGGAACAAAATTTGCACTAAATCAACAGACAAAGGCTGATATTGATAGGTTAAATACGCAGTTGTGTGCAAGTTTATTTACCATTTCATCTACAGACCAAAAAACAATTTGCACTAAATCACAAAAGTTGCAATCACCCACACAACCCATCAAATCAATAGCATAACCCACCAAATCACAAAACAACAATCATTTACATTTACACTACAAAGTACAAACCATCAAAACCACAAAATTCCAACAAAAAAAACACAACCCATTAAACCAAACTAAAATTAAATTCCAAAAACCATAAAAAAGTAACTAAATTTAGAACACTAACGGAAGAGGGTAACCAAAAGTCAAATTAGTTTCAGCAAAGAAAACAGAATCCCAAGATGGATCAGCTTGATGTGTCTGAAGAAAGTGAAGCCATAAACGATTATCAGATGCCAAAAATCTCAAACACTTGCAAATCACACTAAGCTTTGCAACTTCTTTTGGACCCAAAAGTCTCAAAATTTGTACCAAGATGTCACTTGGTAGTTGATCCACTTCACCTAAATCACCACCACGTTGTACCAACACTTGTTGTTTTTCTTCATCTGAAGATGTTTGATTTCGTCTCAACATCATTTCCCACACTTTTCTTAGTATCATCGACATGATTAAGGTTTGATTTGGAACACATACAACAGAAAACACAGTAAAGAGAGAGAGAGATTGTTATATTTGACGAAAACGGATCCTCTGCTGCTTGTCTCTCTACTTCAATGTCTACATCTCAACTGTTAACCGTTAGATCAATCCAAAGGCATATAAATTATAAATTAAAATTAATAATAAAAAAAGAGTGCAGATGAATTTGGTTCCTCACGGAATGACAGATTATCTATGAAAAAAAAAATTTACAATTTTTTTTTCGTTTGTGACACTTTTAACTTTTTATTTTCATTTTTAAAAAGTAAAAACATTTGAAATATAATTTATTTGATCAACTTTTATTTATTACTTCATAAAATATTTTGTGAATAAATATGAATATTTATTTATTTTATTATTTCATGTTGACTTATAAACATATAAGTTATTGTAATCAAAGTAGAGCTGTGTCATTTTTCACTAGCTTATTGTTGATGATAAACAATTACAATAAATTTAAAAGGGAAAAAAATTATACTTTTAAAAAAGGGAACAAATGAAATCAAATATTTTTAATATCTCAAATTCCTTTCTAGTTTAAAATTTTATATAATTAAAATTTAATACTTATAAAAGAAAAATATATTATACTGCAAAAAATAGACTTTATAAATTTAGTTAAACTACATACGAAAGATACTAAAAATAAACTCTAAAGTTGGTCCGTACCTTGCATAAATGACTTTTTGAGGTTATTAACAAAGTTATTAATTGAAGATGATTTTACTACGTAGAAATATAATTGATTTAAAATATTTTGTTTGGTGTTATTTTTATTTAAAAAAATAAATTAAAAATATATAAATTATTATAGAATATATTTTTTTCATCATCAAGACTCATGTCATTCACATAGAAGTACTTGTACCATTTCAATTTTAATAATTTTTTTCGATTAACATTTTATTAAGATTATGCATAGAAATCCATCTGAGAAAATATATACAGTAAAATATATTTATGTTAATATATTATTCCATTATTGTTTATAATGAAAATCAATAACATAAATTATCTCACAAAATCATTATAAAAGGGTAAAAAAAAGCTATGTTTCATATTATATATTTTTTACAATTTGTATAATTAGAACATTTTTAACGGCATGTGTTTGTAAAAACTAAAAACAATTAACGTTGAAGATAGATTTTTAACAAAGGTCATAGAGAAAGAACTATTGTAGAATGTTTTTTTTTTTTTGTATTACATCCATCTAAGGAATGACATGCTCATATCTTATTGTCATATTGTGTATTTTAGTTGACATTTATATATAACTAATAGAATAATCAATATAAAATTAATAAATTAAAAAAACAGATGTAATTAAGACATGATTTCATCCATAAAAAAGATATACATTGATTATTTTTTTTATTAAAAATATATCGATCATTCATTCAAACGAAGAGAATATTTTGATTGAGAACAAAATAAATATAAATATGTTAAATGTGTAAATAATTAATTTGTGAATAGTAAAAAATGAAGAAAAAAAACGATATAGTGATTCGAGATTTTAAAAATTACCTCAAATCATTCATGTTTTATGATAAAGAAAAAAGAGATTAGAAAAAGAAAAATAGTATAAAGCTAGATTAATTTAGCATGATTAGTAAATACATTGATTTGTTGAAGACAATATATGCATTAATGGTTGTTTTTCTAATTCATGTATTGGATCACATGTGTATGCAGCAAAATTTTGTAAGGAGTTAAAACTAAAAATGAATGTGTTTATTTGAGACATTGAAACTAAATAGATAAAATATTATTGTAATTAATTTTTTTTGGAAGGAATATTATTATAATTTAATTTAATATTGTAATGCGATATTTTAAATATTATAATTTGGAGTCTATAAAAGCTATACATGTAATTTTATTATTAAAGAGATGTGAAAGAACTTTACTAATTATGCAATCAATATAAATTCTATTGCATTTGTATATAAATATATATATTAGTATTTATTTATTTTTCATTAGTACTAGATCTTACTCGTACATGGATAAAAATTAGATTTTAATAGTAACTATATAGTAAAACTTTTTAAAATTGTATAACTAAATATAATAAGCGATCTATATAAATTAGATATTTGAAAACGTTGCACAATACAACATAAAATACTGCATATGACCGACACAATCCTTATGAATATATGTTTAATAAACATATACTAGGTAACTTATATTGGATTTTATATGTTTAATTAACTCAATTGATAACTCTTAGGTTGATTGGCATGACAATTGTTGATTTAGTCTTCTATTTGATTAATAAATGTCCCAAATAATAGGATGGTGTAGTTAGCATTTAATTATGTTGTTAGGAGACCAAGTAATAAGCCGCACGATTCTGCTTCTGGCCGCGTTTTTCTGCTTCTGGTAGTTCTGGTAGTTCTGTTTCCTTCTGTTCCTTCTGTTTTATTGTACCGTTTCTTCTGGTACTTCTGTTTTGTATTTTGGTTATTTAATGGCTCCAGTTTTAATTAATAAACAAGTTTTTCCATTCAAGCATTGAGTTTATTATACTAATCACTTTAACAATTGGTATCAGAGCTTCGAATGAGGTCTGATAAGTGTGAGAGTGTGTGGACAGTGAAGTCCAGAACAAACACGAGAGTTTGAGTGTGTGTGAGTAAACACAAAGAGATTAAGATGTCAATCTCAGAAAGGTTTGTGCAGCCGTCCATTCCCAAATTTGATGGCCATTATGATTACTGGTCAATGACAATGGAGAATTTCCTTAGGAGCAAGGAGATGTGGAACCTGGTGGACGAGGGAATTCCAGCACCAACAGTTGGAAATACACCAGCAAGTGAGGCTCAGAGAAAGAGTGTGGAGGAGGCCAAACTCAAGGATTTAAAGGTGAAAAATTTCTTGTTTCAGGCTATTGACAGAGAAATATTGGAAATAATTCTTGACAAGGGAACATCGAAGGCGATTTAGGACTCAATGAAACAGAAGTATCAAGGGTCCACAAAAGTACGAAGAGCACAGCTTCAAGCCTTGAGGAAGGAATTTGAGTTACTGGCCATGAAAGAAGGAGAGAAAGTAGATAACTTCATGGGGCGGACTCTAACCGTGGTCAACAAAATGAAAACAAATGGTGAGGTGATGGAACAAAGCACGGTGGTTAGTAAGATACTTAGATCATTGACCTCCAAATTCAACTATGTTGTTTGCTCGATAGACGAGTAAAATGATCTAAGTACCTTAAGCATCGATGAATTACATGGAAGTCTACTTTCCATGAACAAAGGATGCAGGGACACTAGGAAGAAGAACAAGTGTTAAAAGTGACATATGATGAGAGATCAGGCAAAGGAAGAGGTAGAAGCATGAATAGAATAGGACTAATCATGCACACATGTATGACATCTAATAGGATGTTTGTAGTTCTGGCTAATGTTCTGGTGCATACATCATCTACATGTCTAAGTGTGAGAAGTGATGATACTGGTGATTTGTGGCATAAGAGATATGGTCATTTAAGTATTACCAGTCTGAATTTATTGCACCAGAAGGAACTTGTCAGAGGACTTCTCAAGTTTCAGATGCCAACCTATGTGTGTACAAGCTGCATGAAAAGGAAACAACATCGGAAGATCATTCCAAAGAAAAGCAAGTGGAGAGCAACACAGAAGCTACAGCTTGTACACTCAGACATTTGCGGACCTATCACTCCAAAGTCATATGGCAACAAAAGGTATTTATTAACTTTCATTGATGACCTGAGCCGCAAGCTTTGGGTCTATTTTCTAAATGAAAAGAGTGAAGCCTTCACAACATTTAAAAGCTTCAAAAATGTTGTGGAGAAGGAGTCTGGTCTATCTATTTGTGGATTAAGGACAGATAGAGAATGGGAGTTCACCTCCAAGGAATTCACAGAGTTTTGTAGACTTGAAGGTATTAAGAGACAGCTGACTACAGCCTACACTCCTCAACAAAACGGGGTTGCAGAACGCAAAAATCATACCATACTTAACATGGTGAAGCCTTCATACCATACTGACTACAGCCTACACTCCTCAACAAAACGGGGTTGCAGAACGCAAAAATCATACCATACTTAACATGGTGAAGCCTTCATTGATGACCTGAGCCGCAAGCTTTGGGTCTATTTTCTGAATGAAAAAAGTGAAGCCTTCACAACATTTAAAAGCTTCAAAAATGTTATGGAGAAGGAGTCTGGTCTATCTATTTGTGGATTAAGGACAGATAGAGAAGGGGAGTTCACCTCCAAGGAATTCACAGAGTTTTGTAGACTTGAAGGTATTAAGAGACAGCTGACTACAGCCTACACTCCTCAACAAAACGGGGTTGCAGAACGCAAAAATCATACCATACTTAACATGGTGCGATGTTTGCTAGAAGAAAAGAATATGCTTACTCCATTATGGCCAGAAGCTGTGAAAACGACATGCCACATTCTCAACCGAAGTCCAACTTCTGCTGTAAAGAATAAAACACCAGAAGAATGCTGGAGTGGAATTAAGCCTAATGTTGATCATTTTCGAGTGTTTGGATGTGTAGGAAATGTACATGTACCAAATGCAAAGAGGTTAAAGTTGGATGCTCGAAGTCAAGAGTGTGTGCTGATAGGGTATAGTGAAGAGTCTAAAGGATACAAAATGGTCAATCCGACTACAAAGAAGGTGATAATTAGCAGAGATGTTGTGTTTGAAGAAGGGAAAAGCTGGGATTGGAGAAAGACAGAAGGAGAAGCTAAGAATGACATTCTTGATTGGGGAGAAGTTGATGAAGATACATATGCTTCTAGTGATGAAGAAAATGAAGAAGAAGGAGAATCTGGTCAAAGTAGTATCTCCAGTGATACTGCATCTGGTCACAGTAGTATCTCCAATGATACTACCACATCTACACTTCCTAAAAGAAGAGTCACCCGAGCTCCAACCTATCTTCAAGATTATACAAGTGGAGAAGGACTTTCAGAAGAAGAATAAGAGGTACAAAATTTAGTTTTTTTTATATTTTCTGATGATCATATTTACTATGAAGAAGCAGTAAAATTAAAAAGATGGAGGGATGTAATGGATATGGAGTTCAATGCTATTGTAAAGAACGAAACCTGGGAGCTTGTTGATGCACCAAAAGAGGTCAAAGTAATTGATGTAAAGTGGATCTATAAAACCAAATTAAATGAGAAGGGTGAAATAGATAAGTGTAAAGCTCGTCTTGTGGATAAGGGATATGCACGAGAGAAAGGAGTAGACTATAATGAAGTCTTTGCTCCAGTTGCTAGGTGGGATACAATCCGTACAGTGATAGCCTTGGCAGCAAGAAATGGATGGACAATCTTTCAACTTGATGTCAAAAGTGCCTTTCTTCATGGTGAGCTGAATGAAGATGTTTACATTGCTCAACCTCCAGGCTATGTGGTCAGTGGGGCAGAGAAGAAAGTATACAAATTAAAGAAAGCACTCTATGGTTTAAAGCAGGCACCAAGAGCGTGGTTTAGCAAAATTGAAGGCTACTTTATTAAGGAAGGGTTTGAGAAAAGCAGCTATGAGCACACTTTGTTCATCAAAAGAAAAGAGAATAACAAGATCCTAATTGTAAGTCTCTAGTTGATGATCTCATTTTTACTAGCAATGATACAATTATGGTGAATGAGTTCAAAGAGTTTATGAAAAAGGAGTTTGAGATGACTGATCTGGGAAAGATGAAGTATTTTCTAGGAGTTGAAATACGGCAGAGCTTCAATGGCATTCACATTGGTCAGAAGAAGTATGTTGAAGAAGTTATAAAAAAATTTGGTTTGGAAAGTTGCAATGGAGTTAAGAATCCCATGGTTCCAGGAAGTAATAGACTAACAAAACAAGAAGATGCTAAGAAGGTAGATGCAACCTTATTCAAGCAAATGGTGGGAAGTCTGATGTACATGACATTCACAAGACCTGACTTAGCTTATAGTGTTTGTCTAATAAGTCGTTTTATGGCCAATCCTATGGAATTTCACATGATGGCAGCCAAGAGAATTCTCAGATACATTAGAGCTACTACTGAGCTTGGTGTATTCTACAAAAGGGGATGTAAAGATGAGATGCTAGCCTACACAAACAGTGACTATGCATGGGATTTGGATGAACGAAAAAGCACTTCTGGTTATGTTTTCATGCTAAGTGGATGAGCAGTAGCTTGGTCATCAAAGAAGCAGCCAGTAGTGACACTTTCAACCACAGAAGTAGAATATGTGGCAGCTGCTTCTTGTGCATGTCAGTGCATTTGGTTACAACAAATACTTAAACAGATTGGAGGCACTCAAAGTAAAAGTGTCAAGGTACTGTGTGATAACTCTTTTACAATAAAACTTGCAAAGAATCCAGTCTTCCATGGTAGGAGTAAGCATATTGATGTAAGGTTTCATTTTCTAAGGAATATCGCAAAGGATGAAGTGATTGATATGAAATACTATGGTACAAGTGAGCAGTTGGCTGACATTATGATTAAACCTATGAGGCTGGAGGTGTTTGAAAAACTCAGAAAAGCACTTGGAGTAAAGTCAGCTGAAGAACTAAACTGAAATGCCTCTGGCATGTCCAGTTTAGGGGAGCAATTGTTAGGTCGATTTGTTAGGTTGATTGGCATGACAATTGTTGATTTAGTCTTCTATTTGATTAATAAATGTCCCAAATAATAGGATAGTGTAGTTAGCATTTAATTATGTTGTTAGGAGACCGAGTGATAAGTCGCGCGATTCTGCTTTTGGCCGCGTTTTTCTCCTTCTGGTAGTTCTGTTTCCTTCTGTTCCTTCTGTTTTACTGTACCGTTTCTTCTGGTACTTCTCTTTTGTATTTTAGTTATTTAATGGCTCCAATTTTAATTAATAAACAAATTTTCCCATTCAAGCATTGAGTTTATTATAATAATCACTTTAACAATAACAAAGTTTTTCAATTGTGTGATCATCAAATAAATATTCTATTTAACATTTATTTTATGTTATTTGTCTTGCATGTATAATAAGTACAATAACTCATTGGCAACCATTGGCATGCAGACATGGTGTATTGATCTTTTAAATACTCAATACATAGAAAAGTGTGTATTCATCTTTTGAAAGTGTGTGTTTTGTTTTTTAATTATTTTTTTTACTTATTAGTTTATCTCATTTATACTATTAATTTTTTTCAAATAAAATAAAAAATAAAAATTCAACTTAAAAATTAATATAGATTGAAAAATTAAAATTGAAATAAATTTTAATTTTTAATTAAAACTTAAAATCAAATAACATCTCGAATGAAATTTTAAATATTTAAAAGTGTAATATGTTTAGATATATGTGAAAATTGTTTTATAACCATATGTAAAAATATTGAATAAAGGCAATACATACAAATTATATTCTAAAAACTTACTTGAATTTGAAACAAAATTAAAACTTAGACATGTAATTAAAATTATTGAGTTTAATCATTATACATTAATTTTATGTTAGCATTTAATTATAATTTATTATCTATTTTATAATTTTTTTAAAAATAACTATAACATCTTTAATTCTTATAAGACATCAATATAAAACTAATTTGACAATGAATTTTCTGTATTTATTGATACATTTAATGGCCATATAATATTACATTAAATGAATTTTAGATTAATATCCAAGAAAATTGTATGTATTTTTTATGTCACGCTATTAATTCATAAATAATCACACAAATATGAGTTCTTACGATGATGTAGACAATTCTTACCTGTAAAATTATTTTACTTTCTATGCATACTCTTAATTTGTAAATTTATTTAGTGAATAAATATCACCACATATAAAAAGAAAAGGTGGATTTGTTATTTTTGTTACTTTTCTTTCAATTCACAAACTTCTCAATTAAAAGAAAAATAGTAAAATAACAAATAAATAAATTTAAAAAGGAAAAATTGACATATTTATATTCATTTGTTAATATGTATTTCTGAGAAGAGATCGACGAAGTTCCTTCCGACAAACAAAGGTTCGCATCATATATCAAATCTCAATTTTTCAACTTTATTTTTTTCGTTTTTTAATTCTTTTTTATATTTTCGTTTTCTTCAATATTTTTCTCATCCAGATCTATAAATTATTATGAAATTGTTACAACTTCATGATCGTTGTGGAAATTAAACGAAAATTCTTGATGAATTTGACAAATTATCGTTAAAAAAAATTCCTCTGTTGATTTTGTATCATTCCAGAGGTTATTCTTCCGGAACCCTAATTTTTTGGTTGTGTGTATGTTATGAAAGGAAAATATGGATGAATTTGGCAAAATTGTTCAATTTTTATTTTTATTTCCTTGATTTCATTTGTGTTGTTACGGAGGATATTCTGTTGGAACCCTAATTTCTGGGTTGTTTTAAGTTATTATTTTCAATTTCTATATTTGCCTTATTTTCAAAGGGTTCATAGGAACAATAGATAATTAGTTCATTTCTATATTTGCCTTATTTTCAACGGGTTCATAGGAAAATAGATAGTTAGTTAATTTGCCAATTATGATTTTATTATGGTTTTGCAATTACTAAATCGTGATAATTGCTTAATAACGCAGCGATCCTAGTTAGTTACAAACTTAAAATCTTAACTATTTTGAAATTATAGGCAGGTTAGGATAGTTACTGAATTTCCTTAAAATGAATTTCCTATTTCAGAAGAAATATATTTTGATGTTATAACTCTGGATTTGTTAATGTATTCCTAGATATAACTTGCTAACATGCTTTTTTTCTTTTGAAAAGCAAGTAGGATTATTTCCGCCACCCATATATACTCCCACTTGTTTGTTAGAAAGAGTATACTAGCATGTTACAATTTTAAATTTGTTAATGTATTTATGGGTGTAACATACTAGCAAGTGGGAGTGTGCGTGTGTACATATGTGTGTGTGTATGAATATGACATGGACAAACACACAACTTTTGAACTCAAGTGTTGTCGTAGACACTGTAATGTTATGTGCCTCTGATTTTCTATTTCTTTTAATCTCTTGATATGATAGGTTCTACAACTTCTAGTTGGTCCAAACATGTCTCATCGCCAAGAGGGTGATGCTGAATATTTTGCGGATGAATACGAAATGGAAGACATAGAAGATGATATTGATGGTGAATCTATTAATAGAGAGGGGGGCGATGTCGAGTCTGATGTTGATGAATATGATTACTCAGTTCGTAACACGCTGTTTCTTATGTTTTTATAATTTTTGCTGTGTTATGAATATTTATATGATGTACATGAACATCTTTTATTGTACAATAACTCATTTTCAATTCATGGGGGTGTTGACTTATCCTCCTCCTAATTAAATAATTCATCAAGCAAATGTAAACTGTGTATACATTTATATTTATCATTCTATGAGTAATATTGTAATTGTGGTGGCAGAGTAGTAAAGCGGTAGACACCACAGCTGCTCAAGCTAGAAGAGGACAAGACATCCAGGGGATTCCGTGGGACAGCCTTAGTATCACTAGAGAAAGGTATCGGCAAACTAGGCTTGAGCAATACAAGAATTATGAAAATATTCCTCATTCAGGGGACAGGTCAGGGAAGGTAAAAAGTTGATGCCTTTTCTTTTTGATATTTCAGAGAAAAAAAATTCTTTGATCATGTCATTGGTCATAACTTATGACCAATATAACCATTCTTACCTGTTTATTATCATATATTACAAATAGGATTCTAAAAGTACAGAAAAAGGATACTCATTTTATGAGTTCAGGAGAAATTCAAGATCAGTGAAATCAACAATTCTTCATTTTCAGGTAAGCTGTATCTACTCTGGTTTCTATAATGGTTTAAGGGTGCACTAGGACATTTTACTGCACAATGGCTCTGTTTCTTCGTTTTATATAAATTTACAACATAGATCAGCTTATTACTGTCAGTAAAATACTAAACCGTAGGGGCAAACTTTAAGTCAAATTTGAAAAGTATTGGTACTTAATGCACCATATGTTGAATTTGATAACAAAAGTAGACAGAGAAGGAAAATACTCTAGAATTAGATCACTCACGGACAGTGTTTTGAAAACTGGACTGGAGAGTGAACCCGTGAGCAAGGTTGTCAAAATCACGAGTTAACTCGCAAACTCGTACGATTTTACGAGTTTAGATAGCAATTTTGAGTTAACCCGGTAGTAAACTTGAAATCTTGTAAACTTGGATATCTAACCGAGCTAACTCAGTTGAAATCGCGAGTTAATTCGTAAATTTGGTTACAATCGCAAGTTAATTCGTAAGCTCGATATTGAAATTCGATAAACTGGCAAACTAATTATTTAAAAAAAGGGTGAAATTAAACCATTTACCCAATAAAAACAAAAACAATTAATTGACTACAATAAAGGAAGGAGATGTTGCATTAAATGCATACCATAAATATCGCTTCAATCTAAGTTACACAGGTAACGTGTGACTAAATGTTTGAAAGTCTAAACAATACTATGCTATTATCCTATTTTGTTAACATTTGAATTATTTTTATCTTCTAAAAACAGTTTTATTCTACTATTGATAATAAATATTGGGCTTATATATATATATATTTTTTTTTTTTTTTTAATTTTACGGTTTTTTATTTATTTTATATTTGTTAATTAAATTAGTTTTATTAATTTATTTAAAAACAACGTAGATAAAGCCTTGTTTAACTTCCATAATGTCTAATTTAACACAAATTTATAAGTATGACACTTTTATTACGGTGATTTAATATTTTCTCTATAATTGAGTTACAATTATGTATTTATGGTAACGTATAAGTTTATATGTCATGTATATATTATTTTGAGTTTACGAGTCGAGTTCACCTAGGTAAAAGGAGTTTACTTAAACTCTCGAGTTTGACAACCTTGCACGTGAGACCTCTGGATTGTGGTTTTATTGGTTCAACCAATAACAAATTAATAAATAAAATAATTAGTACAATGCTTTTAAGAATAAATTTAATATTTTGTTGTTTGATTAAAAAACTATATTTTCATTAATATCCATACGTCACTTATCAAACCACATTATGGAGCGAATAGTCCAACTGTCCAGTTCAAAAAAAATAGTCCTACCGTCTATTTATTATATAATTTTTTATCAATATAGGCTATTTATTATATGAACCGACACCATGAATTTCGATCATTTATTTATTTATCCTGCCAATGACTACAATTATACAATCGAGAAAGCAGAAAAGACGATCAGTTGTTTTTCATTGACATAATTCCTCTTGTGAGCAAGTGCAAACACTTAATTCATTCATATATTCCCATCACACAAACCATTTCACTTTCATATCAACCTTCCCCCACCTCTCTCTCTCTCTCTGCATCTATGTGTTTTCCCGCAACCAGTTCATGTGGATTTCAGATGCGTGTGCACAGAAATAAGGGGAGAAGAAATGGATCGTGGGAAAAATTATTTGGTTTTAGAGTTTGTGGAGAAAGAAAAAAAGACACAGATTTACCAAAACCGGCACAGGTTCTGTTCAGTCCAACTAGGGCTCTCAAAGATGAACTTTGGGGGAAAAAGTAGTTTAAAGTATTTCTTTCTGGACCGGTTTACCTAAACTGGCACCGGTTCTGTCCAGTTCAAACGGTTTATTTCCAGTTCTTACAGGCCACCGGCTTTTAACTCTTGATCAGACCGAAATCAACTCCGCCTCCCAGTTCAACCAGCCGGTCCGGTTATGATAACATTGCTTACATATAAGCTTATGATAATTGACCACCTTGGCTTTTGTTCTCCAGTTTAAAAACTAGTTGCATTTTGGTTTCCCTGTCTCTATTTAAACAATCGAGGTCACTGTTTTTCTTTCCAAACCTCAGAATAGGCACCTGATAAAATACTTGAAATCTTAGAATAGATTCAAAGTTTTATAAAAATTGCAGATAGTCCAAGCCTCCGATATTTATCTGGTGGACAGTGTAAAAATACTCGATTGCTGGTCCAAATCAGCAGGTGGTATGTGACTGAAATTGGTAGAGAGCTTTGTGAGGTCTTCACTGATGCAACATGTGATTTATATTATGCCAAAAATGTGTAGTCGGTTCATTTGGTGCAAATCTTGAGCAATTTCTGGCATGCCATAGGCTTTAAAGAGATATGGTCTTGCTTGGTTTGACTGATATCTCCTCCTTTTTTATGCTTATGCAGTTGAGGAATTTGGTTTGGGCTACATCAAAGCATGATGTATACCTTATGTCGCAGTTCTCAGTAACACATTGGTCTTCTTTGACTTGCACAAGGTCTGAAGTACTCAATGTTTCAGGACATGTTGCACCATCAGAGGTGAATGTCCCTTTAAATAATATTTTTAATTGAATAGCATGAACTTCTAATTGTTCATTGCGTAAATTTTACGGAAAAATTGATCAATCGTGAATCTTCCATGTTACCGATTTTCATTATCAGAAACATCCTGGAAGTCTATTGGAGGGATTCACACACACTCAAGTCAGTACACTTGCAGTAAAAGATAATCTTCTAGTTGCTGGAGGATTTCAGGGTGAACTTATTTGTAAGGTAAATTGGTTAATTTGCTCATGCTTTCGGAATATATATATATATCTGTTGTGGATAGAGCAGTAAATGTAAATTGTAGTCCTGGACATCCACTATCTGAGCGTTTTGTGTAACATATATTAACAAAATTTAAAGAATGCAATGCACTGCTTGCTTACACAACATGCACACATAAATTGACTTATATGTGGTGATGAGTAAACTTTCTTGGCAATATTTTTAAGGCTTAAATATCTTTTTCACCTCCCTAAAGACACTGGTTTTTGCTTTAGTTGCTGTCAAAATCTTTGTTTGTTTGTTTGTGATCTCTGCATTTGCTCATCAGCTTCAGTTACAAAAAAGGCTGACATTACTATTAAACTCTACATGCATTTTTTTAGTTATTTTTGCAGATGCTGTAAATATGTCCCTCATAGGATTTGTTTTTGGTTTTAGAACCATCAGCTGATATATTTTATCACCTTTCTTATTGGAATGCAGCACCTAGATCGGCCTGGTGTTAGCTTTTGCTCAAGGACTACTTATGATGATAGTGCTATCACCAATGCCATTGAGATTTATGCATCTCCTAGGTAATTTAGTTTTCCTCCTTATTTGATTTGTTACACGTACCATATTTAACATTCTTGTTTCCTGATTTTTAGCGGCGCAGTTCATTTCACAGCATCCAATAATGATTGTGGAATCAGAGACTTTGATATGGAGAAATTTCAACTTACTAAACATTTTCGTTTTCCCTGGCCAGTGAATGTGAGTCTCGTAGATTATGTTCTCATATTTTAATTTTAATTCTCTATCCCCTCTTAAGATTGAAAAGCAGATACTTATGTTCTTTCAGAAGTTGTATTACCATTTCTTTCTACCAAACTACACTGTTGTGCATTTATGAGCAATTTTTGCATTAGGATACACATTGCTTGCACATAGGTTGTATGGATCATACTCTTCCGTTCATTTGCTTCCTATTTATTTATTTTTCTAATTTTTCCTTTTTTGCTTTGCTGCAGCATACCTCTCTCAGTCCAGATGGTAAGCTACTTCTGATTGTTGGAGACAATCCTGAAAGTATGCTGGTGGATTCTCAAAATGGAAAGGTAGTACTCTGCTCCCTTTATGGTCAGACAATCAATCACTTCTTCAATATGTTGTATCGTAACAGATTGTATGATGGAAAATCTTGCTAATCTGAAATTCTTTATTATGCAGAATATTGCTCCATTATCTGGACATTTAGATTTTTCATTTGCATCATCATGGAATCCTGATGGGGTGACCTTTGCTACTGGGAACCAGGACAAAACCTGCCGGATTTGGGACATGCGGAATTTATCCAAGTCAGTGGGAGTGCTGAAGGGAAATCTTGGAGCCATCCGTTCAATCCGGTATACTTCCGATGGACGCTATATGGCTATAGCAGAGCCTGCAGATTTCGTGCATGTATATGACGTGAAAAGTGGTTACAAAAAGGAACAGGAAATAGATTTCTTTGGTGAGATATCAGGAATATCTTTCAGTCCAGACACCGAATCCCTTTTCATTGGGGTTTGGGATCGTACTTATGGAAGCCTTCTTGAATATGGCCGGCGCAGGAATTACTCATACCTCGATTCTATGATTTAACCGAATATTAAAAGGGATAAGTGACATGACAGTTCAGTGCACTTGAATAGCCTGCTTTACATATCCTGAGGTAGGTTGTTAATGTATAAATTGAGTGTCCTGCAAATGTCCTGAATTTATAGTTGTTGTAGGGTGTGTTTATACCTGTGTGTGTGATAAACGAGGGTATGTATAGGAGGTCTAGAAGGTTCCGGTGAAAATGAGATGGAAAGTGTGTGTGACTGATCTTCGGATGCTGAGTATCATCAGTATGTAATGTAGTAAATTTCTGTCTGTGGAAACTCAATATGGCAAAACATATAAATCATGATATTTCATGGTCTTATTATAAGACCATTGATTGTCTAACGTTTGAGTGGAACAGAGGCAGGGAATCATTCAAAGGAAAAACACTGTAGTTTGCATGATATTTCTTAAGTTTTTTTCTAAAGAAAAATAGTAACAGACACCTAAAACTATTAAATTGAGCTCAATTAAGTAGGCAAATTATGAAGATGCTTGAAATTTGGTTTTCTGTCATTTTAAACCACCGATAAAAAATTATTAAAGCTGATACAAATGGAGGTGTAGCCATTTATTTTATTTTTGGTGGTCATAGAAAAAAATGATAAATACCAATAAATTCACATACAATTGTGAACATCTGAATTTGAATTCATGTTCAATCTAATAATATCATATTTGTCAATAACTTTAATACAACTATTTATTTAGTTTACCTGTGTGAGGTTTTTATGTCTAAGGGAAGACGAGGTTTTTATGTCTAAGGGAAGACAATTTAAATATTGAATTATGGAAACAGTTTAGATATATTTAGGGATCAGCTTCTATGTGTAGCTACGATTTTGTTCGATGATAAACATCAAATAATTGTGATTGAATTTACAATATGAGTTGTGTGATTTGCTTCTAATGACTTAAATTTGCTAATTACAGTAACCGTTGTAATTTATGACTACATACAAGTTCATAAATTTATCAACAAATATTAATGAAAAATATAAATTTGTTTAAAAAAATCTTATTAGAACTTTTTTTAAAGATAGTTCTCACAGTACATTCATTAAAGTGGTACATTTCTAAATCAATAAATTAATGATAATTTTTATAAATTAAAGAATTATTTGTTGACTTTTATATTTTAGAAAACATTATTTCATAAGAAATAAAATCATTTTATACTGAGTAATAAAAATTAAGCAAAAAAAATTAAATTAAATTTTGCTGACACTTTTGATAAATAATGTTTAGTTAATATAATTTTTTATATAACAAAAAATAGTTTAAATTTTTTTTTAATTATTAATTTAAAAACTAAATATACCAATATGTCGAATTGATGTATATACGATATAATTTCTCTTTTTTAAATATTAACTTCTCTTATAAGTTAAAATTAGTTTATCTATTTATTTATTAGAAATTCTCTTTCTAACTTTTCTGTAAATAACTACATGCTTACTAATTTTCTTTCATGGTTTGGCTTGTATAGTTTGAGACGACTCTCTTTCTCTAGTGCTATTAGCTTTAGATTTTAAAGAAAATAAATATTAATTTTCTTTTACCAATAACTAGTAGTATAACTTATTTCAATTTAAAAATTCTCATAAATCAAAAGCTTAATTCAAATTTAGCGAGTCTTGGTTTTTTGTCACATGTATTTTAAAATGTTAATATTATTACAACAAAACACTGAAAATTCATATCAACAATTAAACAGCACAAAGTGAAATGGAAAAAAAAAAATATCTGTAATCCAAAACAAACCAATAGAATCAAGCCAAGTCACCGCCCAAAATCTTTATTCCATGGTTTACAAATCACAATCACAAACCACCTTATCTTTCTCTTCCACCACATAATATCATATACTATATATCATATGATTCCATTTCATATGTACCTATTCCTCTAATCTCTCATCATACTAATAATTTCCAATCTTCACACTAAAAAAAAAACATGGCAGCCTCAGCCTCATCCATGATATCAACTCACACCTTAACCACCACAATTCAAAAACACCAAACACATAACCTTAAACCATCAAATTTATGTTTCCAAGGTTTCAAACCTTTGACAAGGTCAACAAAAGTCAACACTACTTTCACACCAACAAAAAGATTTTCTAGGGGTGTTGTAAGAGCTGAACTCAACCCTTCACTTGTCATAAGCCTAAGCACTGGCCTCTCCTTATTTTTAGGAAGGTTTGTTTTTTTCAATTTTCAAAGAGAAAATGTTGCCAAACAAGGTTTACCTGAACAAAATGGTGTGACACACTTTGAAGCTGGTGACACACGTGCCAAGGAATATGTTAGCTTGCTTAAATCAAATGACCCTGTTGGTTTTAACCTTGTTGATGTGTTGGCTTGGGGTTCTTTAGGTCATATTGTTGCTTATTATATCTTGGCTACTTCTAGCAATGGATATGATCCTAGTTTCTTTGGTTGATTTTTGTGTTGTTGTTGGCACTTTATGTTCCTTTAATTTCAATTTTATTATTTCTTGTTATAAGTATGTAATGTTATGTATAGTTTATTTTTATGAGAGATCCAACAAGTTCGGTACCTTGGATTGAATATGTTAATTTGGATAAATGGAAAATGAAACTTCTCTCATGTTAAAATTTGTTCTATTTTTGCTTTTATTTTTATGTTAAAATAAAACAAATTTAAGAGTATTCATAATTATATTGATTACTCCGGAGATATCATATTTAAACATGAAACATGATATTCAATTTAACAATATCGATATTTTGTTAATTGAGTCAGAATTTAAGGAAAACGTATTCATAATTAGAGTTGTCAATTTTTGCTTGGCATAATAGGCTGAATTGATAAGCTCATAATTATATTGATTACTCCGGAGATATCATATTTAAACATGAAGCATGATATTCAATTTAACAATATCGATATTTTGTGAATTGGGTCAGAATTTAAGGAAGAAGTATTCATAATTAGAGTTGTCAATTTTTGCTTGGTATAATGGGCTCAATTGATAAGCTCATATTATAGGTTGCGTTGAAGGGTTTTCTACCACACCCCTTAAAACACAAAAATCAATTTTACCCTTTTAATCATATAAAACCTTGAAATTTTTTTATCTTCCACTTTTTCAAACAATCTGAAATGTTTGAAGTAGGATAAATTCAGGAATTTCAAAACTTTCAAATAATATGAAACTTTTGAACATTTTAGATATTTGAAACTTTCAAAATTCTATTTTTTTTACCATTTGAAAGTTTTAAACTAAAACTTTCAAAACTTAAAATTTTAAAACTTTCAAATGTTTTGAAACATTAGAAATATTTGAAAATTTCCAAATTTTTTTAAATTATTAATATGATAATTAATATGTTAACTTAATTTCACAGTGTCTAGAACCAGAGGTCCGAACGGATAAATTATTTGTAGTATCGCCAGAGGCGTTAGGAGTAATATAGGTGATAGAGACGACAGAGGTGATAGAACCGTTTCATCCACAATATCATATCGATTAATGAATGAATGAAGCAAATTGTCCATCTCGTCAGCATATCGTTATAGTTTTCCAAATTTGGAAACTTTCGAAACTTCCAGATTTTTGAAATGTAATCATTATTTCGAAAATTTAGTTTTTAAAATTTCAAAAATTTTTTATTTCAAAACTTTGAAACTTCCGAAAATGTCAAAGTTTTATATTTGGTTAAAAAAGTAAAATTGTCTTTTGATGTGTCGTAGAAGAGTGATAGGTACAAGTGGAGGATGACAGGTAGAAAACTCTGTGTTGAATTCTACAATTATAGGCTAAAAAACAATTGGGCTATTTTGGCCGGGTTGTTCTTATGGTACATATTGGACATCTTTTTTTAATCAAGTTTTTGAAAAAATAAAATAAGTTATATAATTGTGCGATTTGTATTTTAGTTTTGCCTGTTGGCTAGGTTTGGTTGATCCAATTTGACACCTCTATTTATACAACTTAATTTGAATAGAGTTTCTTCTTGCTTCTAATATTATTAATTGACTAATTCGAATATGTATTTTAACTAAAAAATATATCTAAATTAGTTAATTCAGTCGCGTTAATTGGAGGATTCTAAGAACATAGAAGATGAGGAAAAAAACTACTATTTGAAAATGCTAATTTTGATAGTTATTTAAGTTGAAATTCTGTTTGGATAATAGCTCATATCATCAATGGAAAATGAAACTTGTCTTTATTGAATTATGTTAAAAAGATTTTGTCTTTTGACGATGGTTAAAATTCACATTATGCCACTATTTTTATGTTTTTTACAATTTAGATGATATATATTAAAATAATTTTGATAGAAAATTAAAAAATCATTTTAGTATATGTTCTAAAAATCATAAATGATGCCTACATTAAATCTTATTTGTGATATATATGTGTAACCAATAAATTTTATATTTATTTTTGTAAGAACCATAATTTATATTGGACCAACTCCGAACACTAGTGTCAAGAAGGGCACTAATGTAAAGGTATTGCTAGTCTATTTAATATAACATTAATTATAAATAAACTTAATTATTTGAAGCTTCATTGAACTCAATTTTTTTAAAAATATAAGTTTTTATTTCCTATATCTTACTTTAATTTACCTTTTATAGAACAAAATTATTGTAAATTTCTTTGTTTAATACATTAGCTTTAAAAGTATATTTAATTTTTTCTTTATATTTGACCTCCTCATAAAACTATTCCTAGCTTCGTCACTGTTTGTAATGTGGTTCTGGCGGAGTATTGGGATCTTTCGTTTGGATATCAAGTTAGCCACATGGGAATTATCACTTTACGAAGTCTTCTATATTCTTAAGCTCTCTTATTGATGAGTTACTCAAATCTAAAGAGACACAAATATTATGTTAATTTGCTTGCAAACAAATGTCATTTCTCTTTTTTCGAAGGCATCATTTGAATCATATTTTTGTTGCTCGTAGTATTTAACTTTAGGATGATTTTAGAGGATTTGTTTACCTTGTGTAGTTTCAGTTTGAATTTGGTTTATTATAAATAAATAAAAACTAAAATAATAAAGTGATTGTGCTGGTTTTTGGCAAAATGGTTCATAAAATTCTGATTGTGTCATTCTGCATTAACCAGAGATTTTATGGATTTCTTTTCATTTAATTGAAATTATATACTCTCCTAAAAAAAGTGAAATTTTGTTGGCGAATAAAAAAGTGAGATTACACTATTTCCTTGCTTCTTTTTACGGAAATACTATTCCCTTGCTTCATTAAATTAGTTAAACTAGTCTGTAGCAACTGCCAAACATAAACTTGTTATTACAAAATTAATTTTATATTTTTTGTATTTATTTTATATATTTAAATAAGTTTCTAATTAATATATATTAATGGTGTAAAACAATCTTAATAAATAGGTTCAATTTACTTTTATCAAAACTATAGATAAAATTTTACACGTAATTGGTCTATATGTAGTGACATTAAAAAGATTTCATATTGCTCTACATATTCATGAAAATTAATTATGTAAATTGAGTTTTATATATTTGATGGAATAATAGTGTAGATAATCATTGAAATAGAGTAGATTAAGATACTTAAATAGAATAGAGTAGGCTGAATGTTCAATTATAAAGTTGAATACTTAAATTCTTTATATAGTAATTTGTATATCTCTATTTTTTTTTTTTGCAAGCACGGAAAAAATATTCTATACTCCATATTTATATTTCTATCTCATATTTTAATAAAGATTTAATTTTACTCTTTTCTAAAAAAAATCAAACAAATTTTATGTTTTGTGTTTTTAAGTTTTTCGGAATACAAATTTTCAGTTTTCTAAAAAAATTGTATTCCGAAACACAAATTTCAAATTTCAAAAACACAATCGTGTACAAAAATTTTTCTGGTACATAAAGTTGAATTTTCTGAAAAACATTTATATTCTAGAAAATTTAAAAAGTTTTTAGTAATATAAATGTGTTCCAGAAAATTTTAAAAAAGATTTTTCCAGTACACAAAATTCGAAATTTTTGAAACACATTTGAGTTATGAAAAACCTTTTTTATGTTTTTCGAAACTCAAGTTTAATTTAGTGAGGTACAGTTTACCTTTTTTAAAATAAATAAGATTAAAGAATACATAATAATCTTAAAACACAATAGGATTATTTTTTGGCAAAAGAATTAAATTCATGTGTGCAAGTCCCCATATAGTCTGTCCCTAGCTTATCTAGCAAATAAATAGAAGAAAAAAAGAATGAAGAAGAAAATAAGGTTTAATATTAGTCCCTTTAAAATTTATAAATTTTGTTTTTAATCTCCATTAAAAAACTCTTAACAATTTTTTATTATTAATCTTTAGAGTTTGTGGCTCATACAAACAATAAGAAATTATGTACTTCTTAAAAAAACAATTAGAAACTAAACATATATCAAAGACAATAAAAAAACTGTAAAACTAATGTTGCATGACACAATTTGCTCACAGTAATATTTGTTCACAATAAAGCACAACCAATAATTATTGATATTTTTCTTTGTCTAAAAATCAGCTCAATCACTCAATGATACACATTTTGCAAACATCGTCGCCGCTGATTTAATTTATCGCACTCCTTGCACATGATTGCTACCTATAGAGATAAAATGAACATCACACAAAATAATTAAGAAACAAATTTACTCATAGCCGTATAAAAACACACAATTCAAAAATACACGGAGAGATCTTCATAAATATGAAAGAAGTGGAATCATACATATGAAAAAATAATAAGCGAACAAACACATAATGAATTTAAAAAGAGATGAATTTTGAATTTTTTAAATATTTAATGTAAACTTCAAATTTGACATATTTGTTTTCATAAAATTAATATTTTTTGATGTAATACAAATTTTTTAAATTTATTTTTTTAATACACATTTTAAATTTATTAGATTTGAATGGATATATATTTTTATTTTGTATAAATTTGAACTTAAATTTATTGTTATTATTGCTATTAAGATTATTATTATATTGAGAGCATATTACAAAATCTGTATATATTTTCGTAAATATGTTTTTTGAATTTAATTTAAAAAATATTATTTTAGGTTATTATTTTTTCAAATCAATATTATTGTTACCGGTATTTACTATTTTAATCAATTTGGATTTAATGGACATAATTTTTATACATGAATATTATAGGCTAAATAGCACCCGTGGTCCCTTAATTTAATTTCAATTAACGTTTTAGTCCTTTATCTTTTTTTTCTTTTCCGTTTTGGTCCTTTATTTTAATTTTAAGTGACAATTTGATCTTTTATGTTTTAAAATGTCAACAATATTATCCTTTTTTTTACAAAAATTCAAAAAACTCATCAAAATTTTCAACCAAAACCCATAAAATTAATTATATTATTTAATATAATACAAATTTCATCAAATTCGTTACTCAAATCTTCAAATAAACTCATACAAAAATTTCATCAAATTTTATTTTTTATTTGATGTTGTTAAAAATGGAAATATGAGTTTATTTGAAGATTTGAGTTTCGAATTTGATGAAATTTGTATTATATTGAAGAATATAAATAATTTTATGGATTTTGGTTGAAAATTTTGATGAATTTTTTGAATTTTTGTAAAAAATATAAGGATAACATTGTTAACATTTTAAAACATAAAAGATCAAATTGTCACTTAAAATTAAAATAAAGGACCAAATCGGGAAAAAAAAGATAAATGACTAAAACGTTAACCGAAATTAAGTTAAGGGACCACAAGTGTTATTATATTATCTTTTAATAAATTTTTATAAGTAATTATTTTTGAGAAAAGAATATTAGTATATTATTTAGGTATAATACCATCCGCGGTCCCTTAACTTATTTTCAGATTACATATCAGTCATTTATCTTTTTCTTTTTTTGATTTAGTCTTTTATTTAATTTTAAGTAACAATTTAATCCCTTATGTCTTAAAATGTCAACAATGTTATCCTTTTTTTTTTTTTACAAAAATGCATCAAAATTTTCAATCAAAAACCCATAAAATTCAATATCAATTTCAAGAAAATTGTCTAAATTTAACTTATTTATTTATATATATACTAAATTTAATTTATTTTGATTATAATATTATCTATATTAAAAAATATATAATTTTGTATCTTGTATATGATATTTTTTGAAAATATTGAGCTATTGTATTTGCCATTATTTTGTTTGATGATTGTGATGGATTTATAATAATTTCACCATTTAAGACTAAATTTAGTTTATTAAAAGTTCTAATTTAAAGTCTTTAAGCTCTAGTTCAACTAACTTGATATTGTCAGATTGAACGTGTTGATTCTCGTTCGAATCTGAGACCTCACAGTTGTGTTTTGTGACTTAATTATGTTGAAATTCTTTAACCAAGTTGTGTATTTCTGTGATTGAATATTCAAAATTAAAATTTCACATATTATTTTAACTTGTTAAGGGATTATTTTAATTCGATTGTAAATACAGAAATTATTGTAATTTTTTGAAACTTTTTATTTAGAGATTGAAACGATTGAATAATGATTGCATCATTTATGTTTTCATTTAATATACATTTAATGTACTTTTATTTAAATTCAGAATATTTAATTTTTAGTCAATAATTCATTAATTATTTTTCAATAAATCTATATTATTATTATTATTATTAAAATTGATCTATATTTTTGTCACACGAACTCTATTTTTTGTGAAAAGAGTTGAGACAGTTTGTATTAAACCTTAATATATATTACTATATATGATTTATTGATATTATATTATTAAAAATTATAAGAATGTATACCAAGATTAAATGCAGCCCATTTCAAGCATTAATCTTTATATGTAACATCTTCATATGCATTATACTCTCTAGTACATTCTACAATCAATTAATGCAATAATAATTCTATTAAACTAAATTAAAAAGAAATCAATTTAATTTTTGTTTTTTTTTCTTCAATTTAATTCGTTTTTTTTCTTTTTTAAAATAGTGATTTAGTTATTACTATGACATTAATATCATGCTATTAATTCATTATAGTTGGCCAATATTTAGTAAAAAAAACAGTTGTACTCCATAATTGTACGGCTAATTAAAAAAAATAACATTAATTGTCACCTTTTAAATTATAATAATTGAAAAAAATTCTAAATTTAAAATTTTAATTTATTACACTTTGATAAACCATAGAAATAGTTTTGAAATTTATGTTGATATATGATAAAATTTAGTTTTTTTTATGGGACGATAAAATTTAGTTGATATATGATAAAATCTTCTAGATATTACGATCACCATACACGTAAAATTTGACAAATTTGTTTTGAACTGACCATACATTGAAGTAGTGATAATTAATAAAAGATTAAGTGTTAAAAAAGTAATTATAAAATTAAATTAGTAAATTTTTTGCTTTTCATTTAAGTTTAATTTGTTTAGAACACTGGACATTATTCTTTTTGGTTGCACTTACACTTTTTACACTAAAAATATTTAAATTATAATATCATATAATATTATGAATAATGTCACAAAAATGTTTATAAAATGTTTACATGGAATATATAAAACATTTATATTTTAGATGTCTAGTTTGGTATGAGATTCATTTAAATCAATGTTAATATGTTTTTGGATTGATTGAGATAAGTATTGAGAAAACATCCAAACTCAAAAAAGTTTGAATTTTTTTGGATGATATTTCAGTTGAGGCTTCTCTTATTATCATGGATACTCATATGTTCATTACTGCATTGAAGTCTAAAGGAAAAACATTTAACCGAAAAATAGTTAATGAGAGAAATAAGTGTTTTTGACTGGAGTAGAAAAATGTTTAGCATCCATTACAATTTCATGTTTTTTTACAATTTTTGTTGTTGTGATATTTTAGCTGGGGCTTCTCTTATTATCATGGATACTCATGTGTTGGGAAAACTTGAGATGTTCATTATTGCATTGAAGTTTAAAGGAAATACATTGAATTGAAAAATAGTTAATGAGAGGAATATATGTTTTTGACTGAAGTAGAAAAATGTTAAGTATCCATTACAATTTCATGTTTTTGACATTGGTGTCTATTGCTATTCTGTAATGATCCCATTTTCAAGGTAATTTCAATTTTTCATCACTTACATTTATGGTTTAATTTGAAAAGATGAAAGTGTAATAGAAATTAATCAAATTTTTATGATAGAATTACATATTAATCTGCAGAGTTAAAAAAAAATATGAATGTAAAGTATAAAATTACCATAGAATAAAAATGTAATTACCAATACTGTTTGCATATACCTGAAAAAACAAAACAAAATTAAATTAAAAAATGAAAAGAAGGAATGATTGATAAAAAAATCAGTATAAAAGACATATCTTCTAAAGTTTATTTAGTATATATGTATTTACTCTAAATATAATCCATATAAATAAGTATATTAAAATATTTAAAACAAAAAAATCAATGATTTGATATAAAAGACATATATTGGTTCCGTAGTTGTAAATATCGTGTGAGTTCTAAGATATTTCTTTGGGCTACCAACTTACCATATACTCATGATAAAATTTTATATGAGCCAAAGTATAAAGAACTAAAATAAATTAAAACACCTTAATGTGGTGATCGTGAACGGACCTGCAAAATTAGATATATGAACTGAATATGAGAATAAGAAAATGAACTGAATATGAGAATAAGAAAATTGATTAAAGAAATAAAAAAAAAATTTCTCAAAGAGAGAGGTAATGTAACATGTAGAAGAAAAAAGAAAATCTTTAATAAAAGAAAAAAATCTAAAAGGAAGAAATTTGTATAAAAGAATACGTTAGTTATTTGTCATTATATATGGGTACTATTCTATTTTTTCTGAAACAAAACAATTGTTTATAATGTAGAGGTGGATTATGTCAATATAAATGAAAACCGTTCAAAAATATCTATCAGTGATAGACTATAAAATTAATTTGATTATTGTGAAACTTTATTCCATACATAATTAATTAATTTACATAAATTAATTATTTTTAATTTGTGTAAAAACATCTAATTTATAATTTGAGATGAAGAAAGTATGTATCGCATTGACACACTAACGTATTTAAAAAATTTCATGTGCCAATATGTATCAATTTAGGTGGGTGATTAAAAAATTTGACATTCAATATTTGTATCAAATTTATGGAAAATAATTAATTAAGATTATCGTTTGATTTGCTCTGCACATAGTCCAAATTATAACAACATTATAAATACATCTTATGATATCTAATAATCATAAAGTATCAAACTCAAAAAAATTCGATTGAGATAAAATAAAATTGATGATCAATTTTTCAGCAATATTACAACTATATTTTCCTGTGGGGATTGAGTTAGACTATAAAATTGTTACTCAATTTTTCAATAATATTAGTTAGACTATAAAATTAATTTGATTTTTTTATATCTAATAATTATCAATCAAAATTAGTAGTAACTTTATGACCTAATTAAAAATTTAAATGCGAGTAAATGAATAGAAAATTATCATAACCTAATTAGTAACTTTATGACCTAATTGTAACTTTATAACATAATTGAGTCACATATATGATTCAGCTAATTAAATGTTTCCAAATAAATTATGTCAATATAAATGGAAACTGTTTAAAAAAATTAATCATGGTTTAGAATTTGAAATACCGATATTAGAAAATTGTAGGTTCTAATAGAGAAAAATAAATTTAGATAAATAAATTAATATAAAAAAATAAGTGTGAGGATAATATTTGTGTAAATTATGTCTTCTAGAACATTTTTTTACTAATACCTAAACATATATTGTTGATAACTTGTCTTAAGTCTTAACAATCAATTATAATATTTTCTATTTATTAATCTTAATATAACTTTATTTGTCTCATTTTTTTGTCAACATTCTATAATGTGATAATTAAATATGAATATTCAATATAAAATTATTAAATGTTAAGTAAACTACTGTCTAAGGGAGTGTATGTTATTTTGCAAGACATTTGTTTTCGTCTAAAATAGTGTTAAATTTTTTTGCCATCCTAGGCAAAACGTGTTCATAAAATTCTGATGGTGTCGTTTATAATTAAGTATAAAAATTTAGTGTTAAATTAAATGAGTTCTCATTTTTCATTTTTTTTAATCAAGTTCTCATTTTTCATTGATTATAGATTTTATGGATTTCTTTTCGAGACTATACTATTTCCTTCGTTCGATATACTCATTATTTAGCTGCTGCTAGTTAGTATTCATGGATTGGTAATGATCTAAATGATACTAATAGAGACTTAAAACTGAAATTTTATAAGAAAAAAAAATTATATAATTCTGTATTTTTTTTATACAAAATCAAATTTTTTTCTCCAAATAAATTATAACAAAAAATACATCAAATTATACAGCAATTAAAAACATTATAGTTAATCACATTTAATATATGTAATCTTAATTCATTAAAAAAATGTATAATCCTAATAAAAAAACTGAATCTATTGTCTAATTTCACTATAACTAATAAATTGATTTATTTTTCTTTGGTAAAAAAAATTGAATCATTTTAAATATAAAAAATAAAATAAAATAAATGATACTTTAAAGATATTATAATTAAATAAGAGATAAGTTATTAAAATATACTTATATTTTAATTTATGAGATGAGAGATATAAAGTGTGTTTGTAACCTATAGTATATGGTTTTAGATTAATGTGAGAAGAAATTTGAGTGTATTTGGTATTTGTGAATGCAGAGATTGTAAGATTTTAGGAATAAAAATGAAAAATAATCAAAATGAAAATGAAAATGAAAATCAGTGTGAGAGTGAAGTCACTAACAAAAACCCTTATCCTCCTCCAACTGCTCTCTACAATGACCTAATTCATGATCCTAATCTCTTCCGTGAAAAGCTTCAATCTTTTCACGATTCATTTGGTACCAAATTAAAGTAAGTTTCTCTAATTTTTATTTTATTTAATTGTTATTTTTTTGGTTTCAATTACACTTTTTTAGTGTTTTTTCTCCTAATTTTTGGTTCTTGATTTTGTGGGTTAGGTTAATTTTTTGTATGAGGGGTAAATTTGTGTGCTTTTTGTGTTTTCCAATGTGCCTTGTTATCTATCACTTAGTTGCTTCTAGAGAAAATTTGCTTGTGATGGTGAAATTTAAAAATTGTAATATATTATTTTATATTAATTAATTTAACTTAATTTATGGTATAATGAGTTCAGGTGTGGTAGAATGAACTATGAAGTGTAGATGATTAGGAAAATTGTCATTATTTTTCCATGGTTAACAAATCAAGATTCAGATTGTGAATTGGAAACTTATGTTCCGGATTGTGAATTGAAGCTTATTATAAATCGCAAGATACATAGTAAAAACAAACAACATACACAAAAATACAGGTCAGACATATTTTGAACCTGAAAATAATTGAAGATTCAAGTCCTAAATCAAATGACAAAAGTAAAGTGATTGGCTACACAAAGTTTAAGTTGCGATTCATTCTAATGAATCGCGACTCATTGTAGTGAATTGAGATTCATCATAATGAATTAGGATTCATCATAATGAATTAGGATTCATGTCTAAAATGGATACAGACAACGATTCATGTCTAAAATGGATACAGACAGCGATTCATGTCAATTGGGTTTAGTTTTGTTTCGAATTGAGGCACGATTTGCATGCATGTATGATTTTGATAACCGTGCTTTTCCTTTTTGAGTGTAGGATTCCTACTATAGGGGGAAAGCCACTAGATCTACATCACCTTTTCGTTGAAGTAACATCTCGCGGTGGTGTGGAAAAGGTATTTAGTGTATATTTTTCTCCTAATTGTTAAAAACCAGTATCCTTGTGTCATGAAACATATTAATGATGTATGTGCTTTCAGCAGATTTGATTTTGATTAAACTGATTTTGACTTTGAAGTTTATGTATGATGCAGCTTAGTGATCTTGAATTTTTGTTAGATTGATTTATTTCTTTATTACAACTTTTCTACGATGACTCCTAAGCTTTTTCTTAAATTTATGCAGGTGATTGTAGATCGGAAATGGAAGGAAGTGATTATGACTTTCAAGTTCCGAGATACCATAACAAGTGCATCATTCATGGTGCGGAGGTACTATCTATCGTTGCTTTATCACTTTGAGCAAGCGTATTATTTTCGCAAGCAAGTCCCTCCCTCAACACCTGGTAAGTAAAGATACTATCTTTCCCTCCCTCTAATTGTGTTGTTTTGAAATTTTCGGTTTTTACGAATCAATGATTTCATATATCCAGATGTTGTGAGTGGGAGCCTTGGCAATAGTTCCACAATCAATAGGGAGGGTGCTTCTATCAATGATTCACCTGTTCAGGGTAAGTCTATGAATCGTTTAAATCTGATTAATGGTTTGATGCTTCAAACATTCATTTGTATCGATATTTCTTTTTACAAAGCAATGCCTCTAGCTTCTTCTTATAATAATAGCAGAGTTCAAGGATACGACACTGACACTAACACGTAGACACCACTAATAATTTAAGAAATTGGAAGTGACAAAAATTAGAATGTAACCACACGTGTCAAGGTCATGTCGGTGTCGTACACCGACACATATTGAATACCAGACATGTCTTCATATGAAGTGTCAGTGTTATATAAATTGTTGTCCAACTAATCTATGTGATAAGGATCTTCTTTCTTATATGCAGTTAGTCCAGCACAGACACTTGGTTCTGCAGTGCATGGAACAATTGATGGGAAATTTGATGGTGGATATATAGTTACAGTGGACCTTGGTTCTGAACAGCTGAAAGGAATCCTGTATCATGTTCCTAGTAATGCGTCTCAGAGTTCTTACGCTGAAGGTACGCCTCTTTCAAAGAACCGAAAAAAATCAAGATTGGAATTAAGTGATCCATCTCGGCCGAAATCAAATAGGAGTGGTTACAATTTCTTTTTTGCTGAGAATTATGCCAGGCTAAAGCCGTCATTTCATGGGCAAGAGAGAGCAATTGGTAAGAAAATTGGGTTTCTATGGAGCTATCTGACAGACGCAGAAAGACAGGTATAGATGCATACTTTTTAACTATTGACATAGTCATGGAATTACTGAAAACATTTATACATTTGTTGTCGTAGTGTGTGAATGGAAGTATCATCATAATGTCTGTATAGGATTAGAAAGTAGCAGGGGATTTTCTAGTTGTAGCGGTAGTTATCATGTTGTCTTTTTTGGCACTTGAGATTGCTCCTATAGGCTTTACAGTGTATATCAAGCTAATTTGTGTCGTCAACCGCACATCGCGGAAAATAGCGTTTCGTTCAAATTCTTCTACACTACCGTGCTATAGCCTCTATTTCACAAAACTGTGTACTAAATCACATTTGTTAAAATTCTGTTATGCTATAGCCGCTATTTGACAACATTGAAGCTAACTCTATTTTTGTATTGGCTTCTGATAGGTACTCAATTTATAAATGCGACAGTAAGAATTAATGAGAGATTAATCAACATATGATAGTGTATTTTATTGATGATAAAGGGAAATTGAGCAAAGGAAACACGCCTTCCTTTTACTCCTGAGAGCTATGCTCACTCCAATAAGAGAGAATCCTCTCCTCACAACTAACAGAATTTGTTATACTCCCCTCCTTACCCACATCTCCCCTATATACGGGGTGGGGCCAGCTCACCTTAGATTTTCTAACATACACTCTCCATACCTTTTTTAGGTGTACTATGTGTCCCACTAGACATGTCATCAATTCCTTCTTTGTCCCCATCAATACTCCTCCCTTGAGTCACAGACTTGTCCTCAAGTCTGAGGGTTGGGAATTGTGTCAGCACTACAAACTCGTCCTCCCATGTGGCTTCTTCAATAGGCTTGCCTTTCCAATGAACGAGCAATTGTTTGACGTCCGACCCCTCCTTAGTGATAGTGCGAGTGGCGAGCACTGCTGCTGGCTCCCATGGTGCAGCAGGATCACCGTCGAGGCCCAGGGGCAACTCATGCTCAACCCGGTAATTGCCAATTGCCTTCTTAAGCAATGAAACATGGAACACCGGATGAATGCGAGCTGTAGCAGGTAGCTGGAGACGATACACAACTGCACCAACCCGTGCTGTTATCTCAAAGGGCCCATAGTATCTTGGGGTAAGTTTCGGGTTGATGCATGCTTCAACAGAATTCTGCACATGTGGCCTTAATTTGAGAAAAACCCATTCACCAATTTTAAAACTCACATCTCTTCTTTTCTTGTCAGCGTGGTCCTTCATGCGTCCACGAGCTCGATCGAGATGGTACTTCAATTATCTCAAAGCCTCGTCACGGTCAACAAGTTCCCGTGTTACAGCTTCTACCTTGGTCTCCCCGCGAAGGAACCGCGTGAGGGTTGGCGGTGGCCTCCCATAAACCAATTCAAAAGGAGTCAAATTCGTAGAGACGTGGTACGTCGTATTGTACCAGTACTCAGCCCAGGGCAGCCACATTACCCATGTCTGAGGCTGATCAGCTATAAAACGGCGAAGATATGTCTCCAAGCAACGGTTAATGACCTCTGTTTGTCCATCCGTCTGTGGATGGTAAGCGGTGCTCATTTTCAACAAGGTCCCCTGTAATTTAAACAATTCACACAAGAAGTTGCTGACAAAGATAGGGTCGCGGTCACTCACAATGGAAGAGGGAATACCATGCAGTCACACTATCTCCTTTGTAAACACCTCGGCCAACACACGAGCATTAAAAGGACGCTTGAGAGGAATGAAATGGCTGTATTTGGACAGCTGATCGACCACCACAAAGATCACGTCAAATCCTTTGGATTTAGGAAGACCGGTGATAAAGTCCATTGATACATCTTCCCAAATCTGTTCCGGAATTGGCAACGCTGTAACAGAACCCCAGGGGCAGCAGCGACATATTTTTTACGTTGGCAAGTATCACATTCTTGCACAAATTGCTGGATAGTCTTCTTCATGCCAATCCAATACACGTTCAATGCTACTCGTCTAAACGTGCGATGGAAACCGGAGTGGCCCCCTTGTGGGGTAGAATGAAACTCTTTCAAGATAACCGGTATCCATGGAGACTGTGCAGAAATCACCCGCCTCCCCTCATACAACAACACCCCTCGCACATAAGAAAATCCAAACTGAACCGGTTTGTTCTCCTTGAGCGCAGAAATGACTTTCTGTAGAGCAACATCTTTGTGGACCTCATCAATCACTTCGGCCCTACCCAACCACTCAGGGACATGTATCAAGGAAGTCGTTTCCCCACTATCATGCGTATGGGACTATGCATCTGCACCTTTATTCTCGAGTCCGGGCTTGTAAATGATATCGAAATGATATCCAAGAAGCTTTGCTGCCCAATTTTGCCGATTCATGGTGCAGATCCTCTGTGATAACAGCTGTTTTAGACTCTTTTGATCGGTACACACCGTAAATTTTCGGCCTACGAGGTAGGGACGCCAATGTTGGATAGCAAGAGCCACTGCCATAAGCTCTTTTTCATATGCTGATTTGGTCAAATTTCCCTCCCCCAAGGCTTTTCTAAAATAAGCAATTGGCCTCCCTTCTTGAATTAAGATAGCACCCAGCCCATTCCCAGAAGCATTACTCTCAATAAAGAATTCTTTCTGAAAGTCTGGAAGTGCTAAAACAGGGGCAAATGTTATCTTTTGCTTTAACAGTTGAAAAGCTTGCTCAGCACCCTCTCCCCACTTGAAATTGTCCCTCTTAGTCAGCTCAGTTAATGGCCTCGCCATTTTGCCATAGTCTTTGATGAATTTACGGTAGTAGCCCGTAAGCCCCAAAAAACGTCGCACTCCTTTCACATTCTTCGGAGTGGGCCACTGTAAAACATTCAACACCTTAGCGGGGTCCATCGCTACCCCTTCTCTAGAGATGATATGACCCAAATATTCAACACTAGGCTCCGCAAAACTGCATTTCTTCCTATTAGCCACCAGACCTTGCTGCTGCAGAATGTTCAGTACAGAGGATACATGATGGAGATGGTCTTCCAAACTCGGGCTGTACACTAATATGTCATCAAAAAATACCAGCACATATTTTCTTAGAAGAGTCTTAAAAATGTCATTCATTAGGGCTTGAAACGTCGAGGGTGCATTCATCAATCCGAACGGCATTACAAGATATTCGTAATGGCCTTCATGAGTGCGGAATGTAGTTTTGTGCACATCTTCAGTCTTAATTCTCACTTGATGGTATCCCGATTTGAGGTCTAACTTTGAGAAGTAATGAGCACCGTATAACTCATCTAAAAGTTCATCAATCACCGGAATAGGGAACTTGTCGGGAATAGTTACCTTGTTAAGAGCACGGTAATCTACACACATCCGCCATGACCCGTCTTTCTTCTTCACGAGTTTCACTGGACTAGAAAATGCACTTTGGCTAGGACGGATGACTCCGGACTGCAGCAGCTCTCGGATTTGATTCTCTATTTCATTCTTGTGGTGGTAAGGATACCTGTAGGGACGAACATTAACAGCGCCAGCTCCCTCCCTGAGATGAATAGCATGCTCTTGTCTTCTCTTAGGAGGTAACCCCTGGGGCTTTGCGAACACCTTTGAGTACTTCGCCACTAGCTCATGAATCTGATGAGTAGGGGTCAAATGTGAATCATTGACTGTTTTGCTCAACTCAAGACCCTTTGGTTCCCCTTGTGCTCTTGCAGATAAAAACATTCCTCTGTACCATAGCTTGGGTCTTCCCAACAAACTTTGCAAGGCCAGCTGGTTTTTATGTTCACTGCATTCCGCACGCAGCTCCACCCATTAAGAGTCAATGGGGAAACGCAACACCCTTTGGGCCCAATCGACCCACATGCCCCCAATGGAAGCTAACCAAGACATTCTGAGGACAATGTCAATTCCATCCAAATCGAACAACCAAGCATCAATGGTAGATGTCATGTTCCCCAGATCCAGCACCACTTTCCTACAAACTCCTTGTGCCACTACATTAAACCCATCCCCCAATTTGACATTGAGAGGAGTAGTTCTTTCCGCTGGCTATCCCATTGACCTCACCAACTTGTGCGAGATGAAATTATGCGTCGCACCACTGTCTACCAACACCAACAAGGGTACTCCTTGCACTCGACCTTTTAACTTGATGGTGCACACATTCCCTAACTCCCTGGGACTCGGGTTATCAATTTGAGCCGAACTCATAATTCTGAGTTCAACTCCTTCTCCATCTTCCTCCTCTGTATCAGCTGCAAAGACTTGCATCTCGCCGTCATCGTTTTCCTCCATCACCATTACACGAAGCTGACGATTTGGGCATTGGTGACGAGGATGATAGGCACCATCGCACTTAAAACACAGGTTTTTCTGCCGCCTTTCTGCAATCTCGTGGGCTGAGATATGACGGATCCCACGATCACGGGGAACAGATCGTCGTGAGTCTTGACGGGTCTCTAACTTCGGATTCGACCCGTTTCCTCCTTTCTCTCCGCCGTCGTTGGAGCCCTTGACTACGATCCAATCACTGTTTCGCGTTCGACCCGGGTGAGTTGACTCGAATCCAAAATTAGGGTTAGATCTATAAGTAAAACCTAACCCGGATCCTTTAGGCCCATAATCACGAGGCCCATTCCAACCAATCCTCTTCTCCTGTACCTCCGCTTCCACAGCACGTGCTAGATACATCAGCTTCGCACGTGAGATTGGACCTAGCGCTTTGAGGCTACGAACTCTTCCTCGTATCCCATCACGGAGGCCATGGATGAAATATCCAACAAATTGAGCTTCTGGTAAACGATCTACCTGTGCAACCAACCTCTCGAACTCCTTGATGTATTCCTCCACGCTGCCTTCCTGCTTCAACGATAAGAGTTGCTCAAACACGCTCCCATCACCGAGACCGCCGTATCTCTCCAACAAGGCATCTTTGAAAACTTCCCAGGTCAAATCAGTCTCATCTTCAACCAGCGCTTTGAAAAAATGGATGGTAGATCCTTCCATACAGATTTGAGCCAGACTAACCTTGATCTCAGGACTCGTATCCTGCACTCGAAAATAGACCTCAGCTCGAGCAATCCAACCGGCGGGATCATCACCGGTGAACATTGGGAGTTCAATCTTTTTCACCGATTGATGGAATTCATTAAGCTTCTCTCCCTGCATCTTCTGGATCAGCTTCTTGATTTGCTCGTCGTCAGCGTGATTCGAGTCTCCATCACTCTTCTGTTTTACCGAATCACCCATGTCCTTGTTTTGAGTGATGAGAGAGATGGGCCTTTCTTGGTCTGCAGCAGCTTGCGCTCGCATCTCAGCAATTGCAACCTTGAGAGTTGACATTCGGTTCTCCAATGAACCTTGTTTTCCATCTTCTTCTTTAGGGGCATTCACCAAAATTTCATACACTCACTGGTTTGTAATGTATCCGACAGATTGATAGGTACTCAATTTATAAATGCGACAGTAAGAATTAATGAGAGATTAATCAACATATGATAGTGTATTTTATTGATGATAAAGGGAAATTGAGCAAAGGAAACAAGCCTTCCTTTTACTCCTGAGAGCTATGCTCCCTCCAATAAGAGAGAATCCTCTCTCTCCTCACAACTAATAGAATTTGTTATACTCCCCTCCTTACCCACATCTCCCCTATATACGGGGTGGGGCCAGCTCACCTTTCTTGGATTTTCTAACATACACTCTCCATACCTTAGGTGTACTATGTGTCCCACTAGACACGTCATCAATTCCTTTGTCCCCATCAGCTTCTTAAAAGGATCCCCTGTAGAAATAGTTTATGTCAAGAAATATTAGGAGGCTATTTGTGATAAATAACCACTTCTAATTCTACTCATGCAAGAATGGCTTCTTAGTTCTATATGAAATATTTAGTTGGGCTATAATTGTAAGGACTAACTGTTGAAGAATTAAGGAAAATTAGATTTGATTTTCTTTTATTTTATATTATTCTATTTATTTTTATTTTATGATTATGTCATTATTACTCAGTATTATTATTGTAATTTTATTTTCTATATAAACAGCTTAGGGCTGTAGTAATAAAATATGAAAGTATTTTGCCTTTTACTTTCTTCATGGTATCAAGAGCTATTGGTTAGGGTTTTGTAAAGCTTTTCACAACCCACTAGGGTTTGCTGCGTTCTAACCAACAACTGAGCTATGGCACACAATACCTCATGGAAGGCATCCCTTACGGGTAGCGGCGACTATGGTTTGGGTGAAAAATCAGAAGTAGCCAACAACATCGGTTTAGGCACTGGCGGCGGCTCAGGCGACAACACTGGATTAGGCATTGGCGGCGGCGACTATGGTTTGGGTGAAAAATCAGAAGTAGCCAACAACACCGGTTTAGGCACTGGCGGCGGCCCAAGGGGCAGTGGTAGTTGGAATGGTTTATCTAACAACGGTTTTTCCAATTTTTTTGGCCATGAGGGAACTTCTAATGCCCTCAAAGTTGAAATCCAAATACTTAATGGAAAAAATTACGTCGAATGGTCCCAAACCGCAAGATTGATCCTAGATGGTAAGGGAAAATATGGTTTCCTCACAGGAGAGATGCAAATACCTGCCACAATTGATCCTAATTACAGGTTTTGGAAATCTGAGAACTCTGTTATTATTGCTTGGCTGCCTAGTAATATGGAATCAACGATTAGAAAACCTTTTATGTTTTTGCCTACTGTGAAGGAAGTTTGGGAGGCTGTCAAAGAAACATATTCTGATATTCAAAATTCTTCTCAAATTTTCGATCTCAAATCACGATTGTGGCATGCCAAACAAGGAGATAGAGATGTCACTACCTATTATAATGAGTTGATGACACTATGGCAAGAATTGGATCTCTGCTATGATGATCATTGGAAGTGTTGTGAGGACAGTGTTTTGTTTCTTAAGAGACAGGAGAACGACCGAGTATTCATGTTCTTGGTTGGGCTTAATAAGCGACTTGATGAAGTCCGAGGCAGAATATTGGGAAAGATTCCATTGCCATCACTTCGGGAAGCGTTCTCAGAAGTTAGAAGAGAAGAGGCAAGACAAGGTGTTATGATGGGTAAGACACCTTCTGTTGTTGAGGTTGAAAGCTCTGCCCTAGTCACTAAGAATGAAGACGGGAAGAGAGATGGCAAGAAACCATGGTGTGAACATTGCAAACGTTCATGGCACACACGTGATACATGTTGGAAGCTCCATGGAAAACCTCCAAATTGGAAGAAAAAAGGAGGAAATGAAGGTCATGCCCTCCAAGCTGGTACCTCTGATCAAGAGAAGCAGTCTCCTTCAAGCCCATCTCCTTTCAGCAAGGAACAATTAGATCAATTGTACAAACTCCTTGAGTCTCAAACTCCTTCTTGCTCTATAGCTCAGAGAGGTAATTTTCCAAATACTGCTCTACTTAGTGTCTCTCCCAGCCATACTTGGATTATCGATTCTGGTGCTACTGATCATATGACTGGGGAGTCGAGTCTGTTTTCTTCTTATAGTCCTTGTGCAGGTAACCACAAAATTAAAATTGCAGATGGCTCTCTTTCAGCCATTGTAGGGAAAGGTTCTGTTATTCTGTCACCTGTGTTAACCTTAAAAGATGTCTTACATGTTCCCAATTTATCATGTAATTTGTTATCCATTACTAAATTAACAAAGGATATAAATTGTCAAGCTAATTTCTTTCATTTTCATTGCACTTTTAAGGATTTGAGCACGGGGAAGATAATTGGCAATGCTAAGGAGAGTGGAGAACTCTATTATCTTAACAATGGACTCGACTTCAAAGACCAACCAAAAACAAGTACCTGCTTTGAATCTATTTTTGTTTCTTCTAATAATGATGATATTATGTTATGGCATTTACGGTTAGGACATCCTAGTTTTCCGTATTTGAAACATTTGTTTCCTAAATTATTTTCTAAGAAAGATCCGTCTTTATTTCATTGTGAAACTTGTGAATTTGCTAAACATCACCGTTCCTCTTTCTCTACACAACCATATAAAAAATCAAAACCGTTTGCAGTTATTCATAGTGATGTTTGGGGTCCTAATAGAATAAAAACTTTTTCTAATAAAAGATGGTTTATAACCTTTATTGATGATCATACTAGAATTTGTTGGGTTTATCTATTGAAAGAAAAATCAGAAGTTGGACAAGTTGTCAAAAATTTCTTTAAAATGGTGCACACTCAATACCAAACAAATATTCAAGTCTTCAGAAGTGACAATGGTAAAGAATATTTTAATATATTTTTGTCTGATTTTTTTCTTGCCAATGGAGTTGTTCATCAAAGTTCTTGTGTTAATACACCCCAACAAAATGGAATTGCAGAGAGAAAGAATAGGCATCTTCTTGAGGTTGCTAGAGCTTTACTATTTGCAAATAAGGTTCCAAAATATTTGTGGGGTGAAGCTGTTTTAACTGCATCATATTTAATTAATCGAATGTCATCTAAAGTTTTAGATTTTCATACCCCTCTTGATGTTTTTCGAAATTATTTTCCTTTGACTAGTGTATCTGCTGATTTGCCACTAAAAGTTTTTGGTTGCACTGCTTTTGTTCATGAACATAAACAACTTGACAAACTCGAGCCAAGAGCAATAAAATGTGTGTTTACCGGTTACTCTCCAACTCAGAAGGGGTATCAGTGTTTTGAACCAAAATTAAAAAGAATTTTTGTAACCATGGATGTTACTTTTGTGGAAAATCAACCATTTTTTACTGACATTCATCTTCAGGGGGGAAATTATAAGGAAGATTCATCTTTTACTTATGAAAACATCATTACTTTAAGTGATATAGTGTCGCAAAATTCTGAGACTTATATTGATGCACCAAAAGAAAATGCCCAAGAATCCATATTGGAACTCAATCAACTTATGAATGAGGTTTCGACAGATTCGGGGGCGACAATTTTAAATCAAAATTACACTGATCAAATTCTTGATCTCAATCATAATGAAGGACCACCTGAAATGCCACAACATAATGACTCAAATAAAGAGACACAAAGCAAGTTTACTACCATTGATCCTACTTGGAAGGGAAATGTCTTTGAAAGAAGAAACCATAAACAGAGAAATGAAGGACCCATTCTCCGACCCTTCCAAGATTCCGAATCAATAGATAATCCAACACATCATGTTGATACAGGTAAGTCCTCTTCTGTTCTTAAGAGTCATGTTGAGTATCCTGATATAGACCTTCCTATTGCAATTAGAAAACCTGTTAGATCATGCACTAAATATCCTTTGTCTAATTATGTGTCATACTCAAAATTGTCTTCTTCATTTGCTGCATTTACCTCTAAGTTGTCTACTGTAGAAATTCCAAAAAATATACAGGAGGCTCTAAAAATTCCAAAGTGGAAGGAAGCTGTTCTTGAGGAGATGAGAGCTCTTAAGAAGAATCAAACTTGGAGAGTCATGACGTTACCTACAGAAAAGAATACCGTTGGCTGTAAATGGGTATTTACTGTGAAATATAATTCTGATAATACAGTTGAAAGATACAAGGCACGCTTGGTTGCTAAAGGGTTTACTCAGACATATGACATTGATTACTTAGAGACTTTTGCTCCTGTTGCCAAGTTAAACACTATTAGAGTTCTCTTGTCCTTGGCGGTGAATTTAGATTGGTCTCTTAACCAACTTGATGTAAAAAATGCTTTCTTGAATGGTGATTTGGAAGAGGAAGTATACATGGATAGTCCACATGGCTTTGAAGATAAGTTTGGTTCAAATGTATGCAAACTACAAAAATCCCTTTATGGTCTCAAGCAATCTCCAAGGGCTTGGTTTGAGAAATTCACTTGGTCCATCAAAAAGCAAGGATATATGCAGGGACAATCAGACCATACGTTATTCGTGAAGTTCTCTAATGTTGGTAAAATTGCAATTTTAATTGTATATGTAGATGATATTATTCTCACAGGAGATGACATTGTTGAGATGGAAAGATTGAAGAAAAACTTGACAAAAGAATTTGAGATCAAAGATTTAGGCGCGCTCAAATATTTTCTTGGTATGGAAGTTGCTCGCTCAAAGAAGGGAATTGTTGTTTCTCTAAGGAAATACATCCTAGATCTCTTGGAAGAAACTGGGATGAGTGGGTGTAGACCAGCAGATACTCCTATGGAATTAAATACTAAACTTTGGGAGAAAGGCAGTGTTCCTGTTGAGATTGGAAGATACCAGAGGTTGGTTGGCAAACTTATTTATCTAGCCCACACTAGACCTGACATCGCTTTCTCTGTGAGTGTTGTAAGCCAATTCATGCATTCTCCCTATGAAGAACACTTGGAGGCAGTTTATCGAATCTTAAGGTACTTGAAATCCAATCCTGAAAAGGGTTTGTATTTCAAGAAAACTAATGACAGTGAAGTCTCTATATTTACAGATGCTGATTCGGCAGAATCAGTTACTGATAGAAAATCCACTACTGGATATTGTGCCTATGTTTGGGGAAATTTAGTCACTTGAAGAAGTAAGAAACAAGGGGTTGTTGCTCGAAGTAGTGCAGAAGCTAAATTTAGAGCAATGGCTCAAGGAATTTGTGAACTTTTGTGGATTCATAAACTCTTGGATGAACTGAAAATGAAAGTTGACTCACCCTTAAAATTGTTCTGTGATAGCAAAGCAGCCATAAGTATAACTCACAACCCCGTACAACATGATAGAACCAAAAATATTGAGATTGACCGCCATTTCATAAAAGAAAAAATTGATGCCGGAATTATATGTCTGCCTTTTGTGACTTCCAACCAGCAAACCGCTGATATTTTGACAAAAAGTTTGGCAAGACCCAATTTTGAGCGACTTATAGCCAAGTTGGGCATGACAGATATCTATGCACCAACTTGAGAGGGGGTGTTGAAGAATTAAGGAAAATTAGATTTGATTTTCTTTTATTTTATATTATTCTATTTATTTTTATTTTATGATTATGTCATTATTACTCAGTATTATTATTGTAATTTTATTTTCTATATAAACAGCTTAGGGCTGTAGTAATAAAATATGAAAATATTTTGCCTTTTACTTTCTTCACTAACTTTTAGTTATAATTTCTTTAGAGAAAAAAGTTGTATGCTAACTAAAGAGCCAAAATATATTTGCTTGTAAAAAACAGAACATAGAAATGAAACTGTCCTTATCTGTTTGAACTAATATTTGAGGTTATTTATCTCAAAGACGTTTTCATACTATTTTTTGTTAATATAATGCAGATTTATCAAGAGAAAGGGTTGAGAGATAAAGAAAGATACAGGATTGAAATGTTGAAGTACAAATCAAACAATTCAATATCTGAATAGACTCTTTTATATAGAATTCTCAGACTGCCATTTCATATAACTTCGCCTTTTGTTCTTTGCTTTTAGAAGGGTAGTTTTTTGACAACTCTGGTGTAAATTATGGTGAGTAATTTTGCAAAACATCTTTTTGAAGTTCATTTTGTTGTAGTTTTTTCTAAAATCATGGATCTTTCCTTCAATTTATGCCTCTTATTTTTAGTCTACAGTTAATCAGTGAATGGTTGTCTTAGCCAATGTTGTCAATTGCGGATAGTGAAAAATGACGGTTTGTTCAAACTACGCTATACTATAATGCCAGAGCGCCACAATAGCAGTTATTTGACAACACTTTGTATTCAATAGCGTATTATGAAGCGATTTGTTCAAATTTTGCTATGCTGTAGCGCTGCTGTAGCGGCTATTTGACAACACTGGTCTTAGCACATGAGAAGCTATGCAACATAGTTCAAGTTTTGCTCATACTAACATTGCTTGTTAAGATTTTTAAGAAAACTAGAATCTAAAAAAAAAAAAAATATTGCAAGACCGTAAAGCTTTATAAAATTCATTTAGCTATTTAAAAATACATGATTTGTATTATCTAGGACTAACATATAATTATGAAATGGCTGCAGAGGCAGCAAATCATTCAGGGTTGGGTTATTACTAATGCATAGCAGAAGATTAACACATTAGCTGTAATATGATTCAATGTTGTCAACAGTGGATTACAGAAATAACAGTTTGTTTAAATTCTGCGACGCTACAATACTGTCGCACCACTATAACTGTTATTTGACAATATTTTGTACTAAGTAGTGTATTGCAGGACAATTGCATATTGTTGAAATTCTGCTATGCTATAGTGCTGCTGCTATTTGACAACATTGATATGAATATACAAGTTATATAGTTCTTATCCACTATTAAAATACTACATAAATGTTCTAGATATTTAGAAGAGGAATGCTCTGCTCATTCCTGAAAAGGTTGAGGATCAAATTTTGTCTTAATTTTCGCCAGGCGCCTAAAGTTTCCCTTAAAATACTTGTTTCCCCAAACACTTGCTTCAGAGTAGCTTGTATTGTTGTCATGCTTGTTGCTACCTAAATCAAGATCCCTATAGTTGAAATATGCAGCTCTTGGTGATTTTGAAACATAAGGAGTCATGTATCTGTAAACCATTTTCATCCACTTTAAATGTTTGTTGGATTCATCAATGCTATTCACTTCCCACTTGACCATATACTGTATATTGTACAAGTTTTCCTTTCTATGTGGAAAAGGGATTTCAGATTCTGAAATTTCACTCATTTTTCCACCATAAGGATCCATTATTAGTAATGCTAATGTGTCTTCTTTTAGAAGCATTGTCCAAACACCTTCTAGACTTGTTTCTGATATAGGCTCTTTTACATAATCAGATTTAGCTTTGAATGAGCTTTTGTAGATGGTAGTTCTGTTCAACAAAAATTCTGGTGGGTCCCATTTGCTGTATCCTGCAAAATACAAAACTGATTGAATCCAACTCATTTCAATGCAGTCTTTAACCTGCAACCCCAATTCAGGGAAACTCTCATTCATTATTGGTATTAACTTATCTTTTCCTCCAAGGAAAAGAGAGTTAAAAAAGGCTTGTATTATTTGTTTTGAATTTGCACCATCATTTTGAGCAACTACTCTAATGAAAAGATCTTCATGCAATTTATCTGCTATGTATTGCCACCTATGAACGAGCTTTTTAGCTCGTTCCTCTACTGTTCGAACGCTAAATACAGTAACGATATGTGGAACTTTAACCAATCTTATCTTCCATGCAAGAACGACTCCGAAACTTGAAGCACCACCTCCTCTTATAGCCCAAAAAACATCTTCTCCCATTGATTTTCTATCTAGAATCCTCCCATTTACATCAATAAGGTAAGCATCAACAACATGGTCAGCTGCTAAACCATATTTCCTCAACAAAGTTCCAAACCCTCCTCCACTTATGTGACCACCTATTCCAACACTTGCACATAATCCAGCAGGAAATCCATGAACTTTACTTGCTTTTGAAATTTTATAGTAAAGTTCGCCTAATGTTGCACCAGCTTGAATCCAAGCTGTTTCATCGGCAAGATTAATTTTGATCGAACGGATTTCGATGAGATCAATCATGATAAAGGGTGTATCACAAAGATAAGATAACCCTTCGTAGTCGTGGCCGCCGCTTCTTACTCTAATCTGCACACCAATCTCTTTGCTGCATAGAATTGTTGCTTGAATTTCTGATTCATGAAAAGGTTTAACAATGAGTAGAGGCTTGTTTGATGAATTTAACCATCTTGGATTTTGTTCCAATGATTCCAAAACTTTTGGATACGATAAAGAGGATGAGTTGAAGACTATTTTTTCAATGGATTTAGAATAGTCACCAATTATGGTTAACATGCACTGCATGAAACTCTTGTCAAGTGAAGTAGAAGCTGCATAAGTTATTGAAAGAGAAAGAATCATAAACACTACAAGATAATTCATATTCTTTATGTTTTTCTTTTCTACCTTGAGATTGATTTAAGCCATGCATCTTACATACATGCATGCATGTATATATAGAACAAAATTGTTCACTTGAGAAGGTAGAAAATAGAATATTGAAGTAGAGACTACAAAGGATGCTATCATAGATATTTTCCTTGTGTCCAAAACAACCCAAAAATTAAATAATAAAAAAGGGTGGCAGTGATATTTCCAAAGTTGAGAAAAATGATTTATTTATGTTCTTGGCACCCCAAGCAAATCATAGATTCCTTAAGCTTATTATTATCTGGTTTATTACATTATTATCTAATTGTTTTTTTTGTTTATTTTCATAAAAAAGTTTGTGGTTGTTGTTGACTAAGGCTGAAAATGAATCGACTTAAATCAACTTAAATTTTTAAATAGAATATCATAAGTCAAATTTGATATGAACGAATTCTTAACTCGAATTTTACTTGATACAAGTCTATGAGCGACTTGGTTAGCTTCTTTGATTTAAATCAATCACATGAATTAAAAGATGAAATAATTTAAATTATGAATATTTCTTTTTTTCTTTGATCCTTAGAAGAAATAGTAGATACCATAATAAACTCGCACACAATTGAAAGATATTAAGTTTGAATATGAAACAAGACATTTAAACTAATCATATCAGCATTTGAAAAAAACAAATCATGAATATTTCTATTATATGGAATTAATAAAAACATGTAAAATTATATTATGATTCCTTTATTTATTTATATTTATTTTTATCATATAGGTCACCTATTACACTTTTCAACAACACCTATTTTTAATAATCAACCATGTCATCACCAAAACCTAAACATATCTAAATTGAATACCCAAAATTCTCCAAATTAAAACGTGTTTTCCATTTGAAAAAAGTGGGTTTGCACTTAATGAACACTTGACAATGACAATGAATGGGAATGGAATTCAAACGTGTTTTCCACTTCTTCTCTCACTCGTTTGGTGCTTTATTTTATGCCACAAAATCACGTCGGTCAACAGGATTTTTTTAATTTTTTTTTTTAATTTTGGGGATTTTTAGATTTTCAATTATTGGGTTTTTATGTTTTGGTGATTAAGGTGTTGATTTCTCGAAGTGAATGATGTTGAAAGTGTGGTAGGTGGATTAAATCTTTGATTTTTATAGATTGAAGATGAAGAGGGAAGAAAATGAAAATTGTTAGGGTTTATATTTTTTTAAAGAAAAAATTTAGAATATAGTAAGAGTTAGTTCTCCAGGGATAAATGTCGAAAATTATTAGCATAACATATTTTGGGTTTTTAAATCTGGGACATCAAAATTGCTAGTTTATTACAAAAAGAAAAATTTCAGAACAAGATCATAAAAAGTAGGCAAAAAAAAAAAATAATTTGTATACATTATTAAAGTGCATTGACTTGTTATTTTATTTTAACCATTTATTCTGCACATTGTATTATACGGTTTTTTAATTAACAACAATTACTTTACTATTTAATAGCGTGGTAAATTATAATTAAATAAGAATATAAAACAAAATTCTGTCAGTACATTGAATAGATTTCTTGCACACAATAGATAATAAAGTTTTTGAGATTTTTTTTTCCTTAAAAATTTATATTTATTGAAACTATCAATGAAATTTTTGAGATTTATTGTAAATACTAGACTTCAATAACAATTTTTCAATGAACCAAATAAATAAAACCATACATAATGTAAGTTTAACATATTTATTTAATCAGCATAATTTTTAGCTCAAAATCTATTGATTTGATTTATTTATGAACTAAATTTAACAAATGAATTGTTGAATCGCACCTAATTTCAAATTGGTTTGATACATTGTGAACCATAGTAATCAGCTTTCAATATCGAAATACAATTTACTAGGGGATTGCATAAAGTAGAAAACATCCATTGCATGATTTATTTTGATTACATATGTTGTAAAAGGATTTGTTGACAAAAAAAAATTGTTGTAAAAGGATTTTACAAGCTCCTTTTCTTTATCGTATTATAGAGCAACTTTATTTTGAAAATACTAGATTAATGTAGTTTTTTTTATTAAAAAAATACCAATTTATTGTAAACTATCTGTTTGACTCAGTGTTTTAAAAGTCAGAACGACCATCGACTTGGTCAAGGTACTGATTCAATGAACCATTTGTCGAACTATTGAGTTACGGGTCAAACCGCATAACTAAATCGAATTATTACATTCAATCTCTAAAAATATATATTATTGAATAGCTTAGTCTATTTAAAAGAAAAAAAAATCTAAACTAATAGGAGACTTATAATTAATTAAAAAAATAATAATGAAAATCATGCTATAAGAGTTGGATTATGAGCGAATAATTAATAGTTGGAACACATGATTCAGGAAAAATAATAATAATTGGAACACATGATTTAAATATTAAAATTATACCAGTATATTGTATTGAGTTAAATATTAAAATTAATAGTTTGGTTTTTTAGTACAAATTAATTAGAATTCGTTAACTAGGAAAAATATCATCGTTCATTCATTTTCACTATTAATTGTCAGTTGAGTTGCAACTGAATTGGTAGTGGAATGAATGAAACAACCGTGTTGGAATTCAAGTGTAAATGATTATTGTTCCATATTGATTAGAAATGAAGGAAATGTTAGATATATAAAAAATCTGACCCATATACTCATTGTTTTAAGATTTTTGGTTGAGATGTGATATTAAAGTCTCTTGTGATATAAGAATATTTCACCTGTGGTATGAAACTCTTGAATTCCTCCCCTACTTCTTTCAAAACTAGCTTTTAACTCATTTAATATGGTATTAGGATCGAAAATCTATGGAATACTACATCTTAATTTAGTAATAACATTAAGGTTTATAATTCTTATTTTTGGTGTAAGGCATCTATGGATCAGAAAAATAAAAACAAGATCATGTATATATAAGGGGAATTTGTATATACAATATAATATAACCAACCTTGTATCATATTAACGCGAATATAATCCGTTTTCATAATTAAATTAAATAAAGAGTTAGGAGTGTATTGTGTAAAATAAAATGAGGGAACTCTACATTAATTTTTTAAAGAGTGTTTTTCATAAATTTATAGCTTATAAAAATAAGTTGAAAAAAACTTGTGACATATATAATAAGTTCTTGAGTTGCTCGTCTATATTATTATTGGTGAGCCAACTTTTGGAGAAAAAGGAGCTTAAGATGATTAATGTTACAAAGGTGTTAAAATTGGAGGAAGAGGAAATGGCAACAATGAGGACTGTGATGGTTTAAAAAGTCCAGGAGTGAATTTCGAGTTTTTGAAAGAATTTTGGGATGTTGTTAATGTATACTTTATGCAATTTATGTCAAATTTTCATGTTAATGGAAAAATGGTAAAGGGTGTGAATGGTACTTTCATTGTTTTTATACCCAAGAAAGAGAATCCACAAAATATGGGTCTACTTCCTATCTATATCTTTGGTGGAACGTATGTATAAAGTTTATCCAAGGTGTTGGCAAATAAATTGAAGTGTGTAATTGGAAAGGGGATAGTTGAATCAGGGTCAACTTTTGCGAAAAGAAGACAAATTTTTGATGAGATTTTAATAGCTAATGAAATAGTGGATAAAGCTAGAAGAAACAAAAGAGAGTTGATAATATTTAAGGTAATTTTTTTAAAATTTATGATTCGGTGGAGTGGTCCTATTGCGAAGAGGTGATGAGAAAAATGAAATTCCAAATTGTTTGGAGATAATAGATATTTGAATGTCTTAGTACGGCTAGAGTATCAAAGTGTGGCCTTAAACAATGGGAAATATTATCTCCATTTCCATTTCTTATTGCAGTGGAAGGTTTAAATGTTATGTTGAGTTCTGCCGTAAATCTGAACTTATTCAAAGGTGCTCCGATGGATGTAAATTCAGAGTTTCGAGGGTTGCATTTATAGTTTGCAAACAACACTATGATTTTGGTTGATAAGAGTTGGATGAATATATGAGCTGGAAAATCTATTCTAATCAACATTTGATTTGGCTTCGGGTTTGAAGATGAATTTTTATAAGAGCTTATTGGTTGACATGAATGTGAATGTAACCTGGTTAGTTAAGGCAGTTGAGGAGCTTCATTGTAAGATTGACAAAATTCTGTTCAATTATTTGGTGTTGCCTAATAGTAATAATTCGAGAAGGTTGACATTTTTGAAATCTAGTGATTATATGAGGGTTCAACAAATATTATCTGTTTAGAAGAGTTGTAGCTTATCCTCTGAGGGATTGTCTTGTGCTTTTAAAATTGATCTATCAGCGTTGTTAATTTATTTATTTTTCTTCTTTTATGCTCCTTCATTTACCATTTCTAAAATTAAATCTATTTTTAAAGCTTTTCTTTTGGGAGATAGTGAGAAAACCCACAATATACATTGGGTTTCATGGGATATAATATGTTTGCCAAAAGAAAAGGGAAATCTAGAAGTAAGAAACTTGAAACTCTTTAATATGACTCTTTTGGAAAGTAGAAATAATATGATTGTATCTGAATGACTGTCATATGGTCGCTGTGGAAAGTAGAAATTATATGATTTTCCATCATCATCGAAATTGTAAAAAAAAAAAATAAGTTAAGCACTTAGTATAATTTTGCTATAAATAGAAAATAAAAAATTTTGTTATGATTTTTATCAACTGTGCTTGCAAAGTATCTACAAACATTGTATTGATTATTATTTTCTGCCTTTAGGATACCTTATGCTTTGGTCAGTGCTTTTTGTTTGAATGTATTATATTTAGATTATTTAAAAAAATAAAAAATCATTTTGATCATAAAGAAAAGTTTAATCTAAAAGTTTTGGGACCTTAAGAAAATTTATTAGAGAGACCTACATATAATAAATCATCAATGTTTTTGAATTATTCTTTTAATTTTTTGAGCTGCAAAATTATTTATCGAAATTTTACAATACAGTAATTTAAAATAAAATTATTATTTAATTAGTAAAAAGAGAAGCAATAAACTCTGTTTACATAGTAAACTTGAGATATTTCATTAGTTTTTTAATTTGTGTTTACACCTATTTCTCTCATTATTTTTTTTACAAATATGACTCATTATGCATAAACATAGAATTGATATCTTCTTTATTTATATAAAACGACACATTTCAAAATTCTCTTTATTTAACGGATACTTCCATTTGAAAAGAGATATATAGACACATAAAAATAATAAAAAATATTTTTTTTTAAAAAGAGTTATTTTTTAAAATTTTATTTATTTATTTCACATGTCTAATTCTTTTCAAATTGAAGTGTCCATTAAATAGAGAGAATCTCAACTCTAAAGATTGATAACATTAATTAGATATTTATACATCAAATATACAATAATTGACATCTTTATTTCTTTTAAGAAATGCATCTTTTTTTTGTTAAGATCCTCTCATTTTTTCACCTCTTTTACTACCTGTCATTTTAATGGTCCCAATCAACTAATTATATTGAAAAATATATAATAATCCATTTCGCGATTAATAATACACTATCGGTATGAAAAGTCAATTAATACATTACAATTATTTATGAAGATGACTTTAGAAGTAGTTTTAGTAAAAATCAAATATCTCTAATGAATTTATAGTTGTGATTAACTGACATTATAAAAACTATTTACACTGATCAGTGTATACGATAGATCTATTTCGTAAATAAAAAATCATGATATTAGCTTCAATTTTCAAAATTGATTACTTATACTAAAAAGTTTGTCAAAATTAATTACTCAAACCACTAAATATATCAGTCTCACTCTTATCTAAATAAACATCCAATAAAAATATAAAAATTAAGTAGCCGTTCATCCAACCCATTATTTTTATATTTTCGGTACTGTATTGGATAGATAAAATATTCTTACATCACTAATTAAGAAATCTCAACAAACATCTACGTAGTAAAATGTTATTGAATAATTGTGTAAGACACGTATAATTCTGAAACTCTTGTTTTAATTTAAAATAAATGCAATAACAAACTTTAACACAAAATCCTAACATAACAATTGTCTTTGCCAAACTCAAATTACAGTGAATTATTTAAAGTTGTGCACAAAATGATAATAGAACAAAGAAAGAAAATGCAAGCTCTCTCCCTACCCTAAAAAAGAAGGGTAAGTTTTATATAACAAGGAAATTTTACATTGAAGATCAACAAAGAAAACTTTTGAGAATACACAAAATGAACCTACTTTCGAACGCTTAAGTGGGTACAACGTCCCCAGAATAGAGGGATAACTGTGACAGCCAAAAGAACAACATTAACAACATGAACTGTACTAAAAAATAAAATGACACCTTACATACTTCTCTCTGCAGCACAAAAGATTCTTCAACTCCTAAACTATCACTGGAATACTTTTCCAACTCTTCTGCTTTGTTCTTCAGCACCGAAGCCTTAGTCTCTGCATCTACGAGCTTGTGGAGAACCTGTGCTTGATTTTCAGACAGTTTCTCTTGTTCTTCCAATAAAGCAAGTTGTATATCTGCCCCAACTTTCAAGTTCTGGACCACCTTTGTGATGGCCAGGTATTCAATCTCAGCTTCAATCTTCTTCATAAAAAGGTCCTCAACCTCATACTCTACTTCTCTACGTTTTTGTTCCGATAAACCTACAGTGTTTGCAGATTCTTCCTTAGGAAACTTGCCACTACTCAAGGCTGTTTCAAGTTCAACAATCCTCGAATCCTTCAGAGCAAGTTCGCCTTGTAACTCTTCCTGCTTGCTTTCCAAAAGGTTTACATGTTGTGTCAAATTTGATATTTGAAACTCCAAGGAACTTGAAGTAGCTTGTTTAATTTCTTCTGCACTAGAATGACTAGATAAGTATGACTTATGAAGTCCAAGATCAACAGCGGCGATATCAACAGATACATTGCTACACTTAGCTGAGTCGTCGTCCGGTGAGATAACTTCAGTACCAATTTCCTTGAATTTCTGGACTTCTGCAAGAGCACACACAAATTGGTTATCAGAAATTGCACATACATTATTCTAAAAAATATGCCAATAAAATACATATTTCCCATCATTGTTTCCTATTGTTGGCTCAAGACATGTCGTAAAATGGTTTCCTCAGCCTAACTTAGATTACAACCAACTGACCAAGAAAAATTAGCTGATCTTGGAGTCGTATGATTTCTGATTAAGTATCAAAGACAAAAGAAGAAAGTTTTGAAAATAAAACACAGCAAAAATATATATCCAACTAAAACAAATATGGAGTCGTATGATTTCTGATTAAGTACCAAAGACAAAAGAAGAAAGCTTTGAAAAAAAAACAGAGCAAAAACAAATATCCAACTAAAACAAATAACCTGTAAGTGATATAATTTCTCAATATAGATGAAATCCAATTGAAGAACCACTTGATAATCTTCACAAAGGGAGAATGAGAGATTCAGAATTCTACTAAAAACACGTCAAATACATCAACCATGATAGGCTCCACAGCAACCTAGCACACACTAATATTTGATGGGTAATGCATGATAACAACAATCAAAGTCGTTTTCCAATTGGTCGAGTTAGCTATATGGATCAGACATCATCATAAAGTTCAATCATGAATCGTATCTAAACATCATTTAACTCCAAAATATTTCTTAATGGCTTGATGTATAGTTTTCCTGGTCTTCCTCAACCTCTAGCCAATAGACTATCTCCCATCTGATATGCCCTCCTTACAATGTTTCTAAAAGTCTTCAACTTCACACACATCCTAACCATCAATAACAAGATTCTATCATCTTCTCTACAAAACAGATTACCCTACTTTTTCTCTAATGACATAATTCTTAATCCTATTTGGTCTTGTGTTAGCACTCATCCAAAGTAGCATTCTCATTTCTGTAACATTGATTTTATTTTCTAGTAGCTTTTCACTTCCCAACATTCAGTTCAATACTTCAATCAACATAATGGTGTAACTTTTCTTTAAGCTTGAAATATTTTTTATCATATCACTAATTCAACCTGAAACATTGCTCCATTTTAACCATCTTACTTTGACATCCCTCTCTATAGCCCCATCAAGTCAATGCATGGTATAAAAAATAAAATGATATGGCCAACTGGACCTCTCAAGTTAAGTACAATCCATTCTCAAACAAAATGGAGCAACTACATCTATCTTAAATTTTACGACATTTTTTCCGAAAGACATTCAATTAATCACCCAGCAAAGATCTACAAATGCAGGACAACAGTTTTAAATCTAACATTGTTAGATCACTTGATTAATCAAGTCATCAAGAATGCTTAGTAGACCATCATAATTTAAGGTTCTAAAAAACAAGGAAATTTAAAAGAAGTTGAAAAGAAGGTGATATCTATAATATGTTATCATTGAGGTAAAAATAAACCGTCATTAATTTGGTATATGTATAAGGTCTCAGTAAAATATTTTAAATCAAAATGTTAGAATTATACACCAAAGTTGCAACTGATAGTCAAGTAGAAAGATTATTTTGTTTTTAAAACGAAATATTATTTTGTTATCTTTCAAGCAACAACTTTATGCAGTACACCGTCTAGTATGTGAGCTCAAGGAACCATACCAAACTGATTAAAAATAGAGCCAAATACATGGTTTGGCTTAACGCGATATAAAAATAAGGTTTAAACAGTTATGGAGCTCAAGCCAGACTTATTATATATTAAGTTAGTTCATGCACTTCGATCAGCCATGCTAAAAGCTTTACTGACAATTGAGTTAAATTGAATCTTGGAGCAAAATTCAACGGTAAAAAACTGCTGATAAGGTAATATATGTTACATAAATTTTCTCAAGGATTATAAGGCGACAACAAATATAACAATCTCAATCACAAATGGGCATTAGATTTAGAGTTTCCCATAAAAATAAAAACATATCACGAAGTACGAAGGACAAACCTTCTTCAAGTGCCTCCTGGACAGCCTGAAGGCTCCTGAGAGACTCAATCAAAGGATCTTCAACGCTTGAAGATTGGTTGTTCTGACTTTTCTCTTCAGGAACATCCCAAGACAGATTTGCCGCTGAATTCTCCGGTAGAATATCTTCATCTTCACCATTTTCATTGCCATAACCATCTTCATCTCCCTCGGCGAAATGTTCATTAATGTGAGCTTCAGTGCTGTCACCTCCATCATAAACACGGGGGTTACCACTGTGCTTTCCGTTACTAGTAACCGTAAACACACCTTGCTTAAAGTTGGAGCTTCTTGAATCAGATTCCAAACTAGAAACAGAATTTTCTGTCTCCATTTTCACTCTTCCACCTCCACCAGGTTTCTTAGAACTCTCAATGCGCCCCTTTCCCTGCTGAACCTTTGGACCCGAGTTAACCAAATTCTTCAAACTCGTATTCCTACTACCACGATTTTTCTCGTGCCTCACCTTCGGCTCACTAGCTGCGGTGGAAGACTTACTACTCCGATCCTCACTATTCTCGGAATCAGTCCCAACAGCAAAACCAGATCGAACTGCATATCTAGAATCCGAACTAGAACCACGGATCGCATATCCATACACATTCGAAGATCCATCGTTTTTTTCCTTAACACCGCGCAGATTTTCACTCAAATTGGCATTGCCAGAGCCAGACAACCCTCTCTTCAACACTTTACCCGAATCATCGGCACCCGAATTGTGATCTCTAACAACATCCCTCTTAATTCTCTTCCATTTCTTCAACCCAATCCCTTTTTTTGGTGTTTCTTTGGAATTAACACCCTCCTCACTACCCACTTCAACAACAACTCCCTCGTGATCCGGTTTCGACGCAAAATTCCCATCAAATTGAAACCCTAATTTCTCATCAGAAACAGAATCTTGTTCACCCTTGGTTCCATTTTCATTTCCATCGTTACTCAATTCATTCTCTTCCACAGATTCAGTTCCCAAATCCATATTCCAATTTCAACTTCTTTAACTAAATCTGAGAACAGAAAATCGAAACTCATTGAGATGCATCAAATTAATTGAGCTTGAAGCAAGAAATCAAAGAAAATTCACTTCAAAATCAAAATTATATACACACGTTCAAAACGAAAAAAAGAAAAGAAAGAATATATAGTTATGATTGGAATGAGAATGAATAATAAATGAATGATAATTAAAAAAAATCGAAAGAGAGAGAGAAGATCTATGAGTTACAGTAAATTACCTCATAAATGAAGCCTTGTAATTGACATCGAAAACCTAAAATTTGGGAATTTGATGGATTTGCGATTTTATAGGCTGAGCAAGAACCAAAAGAAAAAATAAAAAAAAAATTTGAAAAATAAATATAAATACAGGGTGAAGTCAATTATTATTTTTTTAAGGGAATTTATTCTAATTTTTAAATGAAATTATTCAACTATTTTAGCTGCAATTTCAACTTAAGTTTAATAAGTTGTGGGAATATAACTTCTTTAGTTAGAGTCAACTATTTTCGCTAAATGTGGATACTAAATATTATTATTTTTAATAAAAGAGTACGTTTTTAAAAAATAAAAATGGTACAGTTGAAATTTTTTATTAATAAAATGGCACTAATAATTAATTTGCGAATATCTTTGACTGAATTTGAATTTGATATCATAAAATTACAAAGCTAAATTTTTATCATTGAAGTAACATATCAAGTATTAGTATAAGAATTCACGGTAATTACTAATTATTATTTTTGTTGGGGTTCTTTTTGCTATTAACTTTAGGTAATATTATTTATTTTTTTCAATTGATGACTTAATAATTAATATTATTTTTTTAATACTCTTATTTATTTATTTATTTATTTTGACAAGTCTTATCTGAAATTTAAATCTTGAGGTTATGTAATTAAAGTTGATGCATTAAATAAAATTTTCTGTGTGTATACTTTCATATTTTAACTTTATATATATATATATATATATATATATATATATATATATATATATAAAGATTACTTTTCATATCACTTAGAGGCTCAAATAGCATGGACTTACTTAGGGATTTAGGGATGGCAATTAGACCCAGACCTAGTGGGTATCCGCAAAAAAATCCATAATAGGTAGGGTAAAAACCCGCATAATGGGTATGGGTATGGGGACGGGTAATTACCCGCAAAATTGAACGGGTATGGGTGCGGGTACGGGTACTATAGTACCCACCCCGCCCCGCACATATAATATTATTATTATTATTATTATTATTATTATTATTATTATTATTAGTATGTAAGTTTGTTTTAGCTTAAATAAAAATGATTTTTGTTTTAAATAATTTAGAGATTATTTTTTAGAGATTTTTTAATGGCTAAATAGCACTCGTGGTCCCTTAACTTAATTTCAATTAACGTTTTAGTCATTTATCTTTTTTTTCTTCCTGATTTATTCCTTTATTTTAATTTTAATTGACAATTTGATCTTTTATGTTTTAAAATGTCAACAATATTATCCTTTTTTTTTACAAAAATTCAAAAAACTTATCAAAATTTTCAATCAAAACCCATAAAATTAATTATATTCTTTAATATAATACAAATTTCATCAAATTCTAAACTCAAATCTTCAAATAAACTCATACAAAAATTTCATTAAATTTCATTCTTTATTTGATGTTGTTAAAAATGGAAATATGAGTTTATTTGAAGATTTGAGTTTCGAATTTGATGAAATTTGTATTATATTGAAGAATATAAATAATTTTATGGATTTTGGTTGAAAATTTTGATGAGTTTTTTGAATTTTTGTAAAAAAAAAAGGATAACATTGTTGACATTTTAAAACATAAAAAATCAAATTGTCACTTAAAATTAAAATAAAGGACCAAATCGAGAAAAAAAAAAGATAAAGGACTAAAACGTTAACTGAAATTAAGTTAAGGGATCACGGATGCTATTTAGCCTTTTTTAAATTATGATTTTTTAACTCCCGTTTGTTTATTATTATAAAAATGATTTTTTTTGTACAATAATTTTTAACATGGTTGTATACAATTTTATAAAAATAATTTTTTTAAACTAAAAAATTACCATAAAAGACATAAAAATGATTTTCAAGAAAACATGTTTGTTTGAAAAAATATTTTTAAATACATGATTTTTCTAAATACACATATGTCTCTCTACTATCTTATGCATCTCTATCTCTCCTTCCAATCTCTAACTACTATTTCTCTCACTTTCTACTATCTCATGTCTTTTTACCTCTCCTTTTTATTACAAACAAATCAACGGATTTAGGTAATTCATTTCATAATTTTCGGATCCTCATGAAAAATAAACATATAAGTAAATCATCACGAAAATATGTTAGTAAATAGTAATAGATTTTGGAGATCTTGTTCTAATCTTAAAAATTGAGCCCTTAATAAAAAAAAGTATAATTTTAATAAGTAAAAAAATTTGAAGAATAAATTTTAGTCCCTATACACATATTTGATTCTGATGAAGAAGTAAATAATTGTGATTTTATATTTAAGAGTTTTTTTTATATTATTAATCATGACTTTATAATTATAAATAACTAATATAATACACATATAAATTTTTTTACATATCTCGGAGATGACTTGCAACTTCATAAAATATTCTTTCAGAAAACATTATTTTTGATGTTTTGATATATTGTAGTAATGTACTAATGTTGGATCATGAAATATTTTGGAAGTTTTGAGTTAGACAATATTTTGGTTTGTAATATTTATGATTTGAATTTAAAATATTTGGGAATTTTTTTAAATTTAATCACAAATTATTTATCGATATATTTTTGTTAAAGTGCGGGTAATGGGTATGGGTACGAGCACTTAAGTACCCAGAGAGCAAGGGTACGGGTATTAAAGTTGATACCCACGAGGGTACGGGCACGGGTACGAGTATTTTTTTAAACTGCGGGTACGAGCACAGGTACTATAGTACCCTACCCATATCTTACCCATTGCCATTCCTAGACTTACTTAAAGGCCAAGTCAATTTGGGCCTTTTTTGTATGTAGATGAGCTACGCTGGACATTATCTCTCTCTTTGAATCAAAATTGTCTTAATGACCATTAATTAAGTTTTTTCAGTTTCATGTTTTTAACGTGTAAGTTAGTTCGGTTAGAATTAGCAACCACTTGTGAGTTGGTTAGAATAAATCAATTCTTGAAGAAACACACAGAGAAAAACAAAGAAAATAAAAGCGAGAGAAAATTCTAGTGGGCTTGGTGAATTGAAGAAAAAGTTATGTCAATTCACAACCATTGTAATCTTTAATATATATTGGAACTTATCTTTCAGATTTTTTCCTCAAATGTAGGAGCATTGCTCTGAACATAGTTAACAATTGTTTGGTGTTTTGTGTATTAGTTCTTGCTTAATTTTGTTTAAATTTATCTGACGCATTTGGGAATTAGGCTTCTTAATTCTGCAACTCATATCAAGTCAAAAAACAACGCAGTTGAATTCAAATTATCTTCACTTTCATTGTTTAATCCATAACAATTGGTATGCGAGCATTGGTTCAAGATCTTGAGGGAATGACAATAACCAAGTTTGATATAGAGAAATTTAATGGCAAGAATGATTTTGGATTATGGAGACTCAAGATGCAAGCTCTTCTTATTCAACAAGGTTTGGGTGGAGCTTTGCAAGGAGAAAAGGGTTGTCAAATACGCTTTCAAAAAAGAAGAAGAAGAAGAACAACAAGTTCAAAAACAAGAAAAGGTGTTTTGTTTGCAAGAAGGAAAAACATTTTAAAAAGGTCCTGAAAGGAAATTCAAAAAGAAGAATTATGATATTGATGATGATACAGGGAATGTATCTATGGCATTAAAAGGATACTATGATGTTGATGTGCTCATGGCTTCCACAACCATTAATGAAGATCAATGTTTCTTAGACTTTGGATGCTAATTTCGTATGACACCAAACAAGGATTGGTTCGTTGGCTACAAAGAGATAGATGATGGGAAGGTGGTGAAAGGAAACAAAATTGTGTGTGATGTAGTTGGCATTGGCTCCATTAAGTTGAAACTTCATGATGGAGTAGAAAGAGTTATTTCAGGGGTAAGGCATATCCCATGTTTAAAAAGAAACTTAGTTTCATTGGGAATGCTAGAGGAGTCTTGATGTTCTTACAAAGGGAGCCATGATGATCATGAAAGGCTACAAGAAGCATGACATTTACATCCCGAAAGGTACACTGTAACAGGTACAAGTGCCATTGTAGTCACTGATGTGTACAAGGATATGCATATATTGGACAAACTTGGAGTATTTGGCAAAGACAAAATTGCAGGGTTGGAATTATATGAACATTGCATTTTGGAAAAGATGCATAGGTTCAAATTCAACACATCAACACATTGTATTATAGGAGTGCTGAATTACATTCATAGTGACTTATAAAGGTTAGCAAAGGTGCCTTCTCATGGAGGTAACAAATATTTCATAAGTTTTCTTGACGATTTCAGTACAAAAGCTTGATGAAGACATCACTAAATTGGATGACTATCAATTGACAAGGGACAAAGAAAGAAGACAAGTTAAAGCTTGATGAAGATATCACTGTATTGGATGACTTATGCTGACATGTTCAATTATGCATTGTACACTAGTGAAGAGATTATCAGTGAAGAGCCTAAATCATATGGTGAGGCAATCAAATGCAAGGACAATAAGGAGTGGATCTTAGCTATGAAAGAATAATTAAGTTCATTAAAAAAATATAAAACCTGGAACTTAATCTCCAGACCACAGGGATCCAAGATTGTTGGGAGAAAATGGATTTTCAAAAGGAAATAAGGCATTCTTGATGTTGAACCACCCAGGTTCATAGCCAAGCTATTGTTTAAGGGCTTCACACATAGAAAATGCATAGACTATAGCGTGATCTTTTCACCAGTAGTCAAGCACTCATCAATTCAAATTATATTATCGACAGTGGCTCAATATGACATGGAGCTGGAACAAATGGATGTGAAGACAACTTTTATTCATGGGGACTTGAAGAAGACCATCCTGATGCAACAACCAAGTGGGTTTGAAGTAAAAGGAAAAGAAGACTGAGTATGTCATTTGAATAAGTCTCTCTATGGGCTAAAGAAGTCCCCAAGACAATAATATTTAAGGTTTGACCAATTTATGTTAAAACCCAATTATGTTAAAAGTAACTTTGATTGCTGCATTTACTTCAAACAGGGGATAAGTCACAATGACCTTTACCTGTTAGTTTATGTTGATGACATGTTGTTAACATGTACATTGGGAGGATAAATATTCTTAAGGAGCAACTTAAGAAAGAGTTTGCCATGAAAGATTTAGGGGTTGTAAAGAGGATGTTGGGAATGGAGATAACAAGATACTGAGAAAAAGGTAAGTTAATCATCTCTCAAGGTGGTTATCTCAACAAATTCATAAGTAGATTTAGTATGGAAAAAGCTAAGCCTACTAATATGCCACTGGCTCAACACTTTGGGCTTTCAACTGCCCTATTGCTTGAAAATCAAGAGAATGAACTGTTAAAGAATATACCATACGCTAATGCCATTGGGAGCATAATGTATCCATATTTTTCTTTCTTTTGACTTTGACTCCCCAAAGGACTATGCTTTATTTTGACTTTTCCTCCCCCTAAGTCTAATGCCCCAGATTCTCTATCAAATACATCTTCTCCCCCTTTGTCATCAGACAAAAAGGATTGAAGGAAGAAAGGAGATCTTCTGACCTTTTTTTTACAGAGTAAAAAATAAATAACAGAAAATAAAAGACAAAAAATAAAAATGTAAAAAATACTTCTCTAAAAAGACTACTTGATCTAGTCATATATGGAGATTATGTTGATATGCTTCTTGATGAACTCAAATCGATCTTCAGGCAATGGTTTGGTGAAGATATCAGTCCGTTGATGATTTGTGTCTACAAACTGGATGCTTATTGTTCCCTTTTGAACATGGTCTCTGATAAAGTGATGCTTGATTTCAATGTGCTTGGCTCTAGAATGTAGGATAGGGTTCTTGATTAGGTTTATGGATGAAGTATTGTCACATAACAAAGGGATGTTGGTTTCAAACATGCTGTAGTCTTCCAACTGACGTTTCATCCAAATTAACTGTGAACTGCATCCTACTGCTGATATGTATTCAGCTTCTACATGGTGGTGGCCATAGGCTTACAATCACCCATCTTGAACTTTTTGAGAAGTTCTTTAGTGTACTTAGATTGGTGAATGAGTATACCTATTTTGCCTTGCTGAATTTGAATTCCTAGGAAGAACTTAAGTTCTCCCATCATGCTCATCTGAAACTCTTGCTGCATCAAATAAGCAAACTCTTGGCAGAGAGTGCCATTAGTGGATCCAAAGATAATATCATCAACATAAACTTGAATGATCAGAAAATCATCTTTAATGGATTTTCTAAACAAAGTGTTATCTCTTTGGCCTTTATCAAACTGATTTTTAAGTAAGAAATTGCTAAGTCTGTCATACCATGCCCTAGGTGCTTGTTTTAAACCATATAAAGATTTTTTAAGTTTAAAAACATGGTTTAGAAAATAAGAACTTTCACAACCTGGGGGCTATTTGACATAGACTTCCTTACTTATATAACCATTTAAGAAAGCACTTTTGACATCCGTTTGATACAAAGTAATATCATGATTTGCAGCAAAAGAGAGTAGGATACGAATTGCTTCTAACCTGGCCACTGGAGCAAAAGTCTCAGTGTAATCAATGCCTTCTTGCTGACTGTATCCTTGTGCCACAAGCCTAGCTTTATTCCTGACTACTTCACCTTTTTCGTTGAGTTTGTTCTTGAACACCCACTTGGTTCCAATGATATTTTTGTGTGGTCTGGACACCAGATCCCAAACATCATTCCTTTTAAACTCATTCAGCTCTTCTTGCATTGCAAGAATCCATCCTTCTTCTGCCAGTGCTTCATCAACAGTAGTTGGTTCAATGGTAGAAAGTAAACCAAACAAACTTGTTTCTTTAAGTGATGATCTGGTTTTCAATGGTTCGGCTGCGCTTCCAATAATCAGTGTTTCTGGATGTGAAGACTTGTACTTCCACCTATTCTTTCTTTCTGGCTTGTCTTCAGGTTCAACATTATCTTCGAATTTGCTTTCATCCTTTTCTTTCTCTAGTTCTGTTGTTTGATCTGCTTTTGCTTCCTGTGCTTCTGGTAAACCTGCAATTTCCTCATCTTGCTTTGACTTTTCATAGTCAAGCTGTTTGTCATCAAACTTTATGTGTATGGACTCCTCCACCGTGTTAGTTTCTTTATTAAACACTCTATAAGCTTTTGATATCTCAGAGTAACCAATGAAGGTACACTTTTGAGATTTGGAATCAAGTTTTGCAAGATTATCCTTAGTGTTTAACATATAACAAATGCAGTCAAACTGTTTGAAATAGGAAGTATCATGTTTCTTACCTTTCCACAGTTCATATGGAGTTTTGTTTAGAATAGACCTGATGTAAACTCTATTCTGGATGTATCATGTAGTGTTGACAGCTTCTGCCCATAGGTAGGTAGCAACATTCATTTCATTCAGCATGGTTCTGGCCATCTCCTGTAGTGACCTGTTCTTCCTTTCAACAACTCCATTCTGTTGAGGTGTTCTGGGGGATGAGAAGTTGTGAGAGATACCATTCTTGTAAGACCCTTAAATTTAAAATTAAATTCAGATTTAATTTTAAGTGTATTTGGAAATATTTGTGAAATATTCAATATATGTATGTTTTGTGTAAATATATATATATATATAAATATTTGTTTTGGAGGTAGAATTAAAATTATTGGATGATGGATGAATTAATTTAATTTCGAGTAATTAAATTATCGGGCCGTTAATTAAGATTTTCTCTGCTAATTGCGACGAGACGGGTTAAGTGCTGGAGGATCAAAAGATATTTTAATATAAGTGTTGGGGGAGGTGGCGTAGATATTTATTAAGAAAGAAACAAATTCTTCTTTCCTCTACTATGTCAGTCTGCATTTATGTGGATATTTAAGTGAGAAGCTTTTTCTTCTTTCCTCCATTGCGCCAGTTTCTTCTTTATTATCTTCTTCTTCTTCTGAGATTTTTGGGGTATTGGCGAAGAAAAACAATTTACTCAAAAGTCATTTTTTCTTGAAAATCTGAGTGTCGAATCAGAAATTTTCGAGTACGAAAGTTATTCCTCTGATCATTAAGGAGCTAAAGAACTAACTTTCGTAGCGGCGAACACGAACGGGAGTTTCGTCGACTTTTGTCGCAGAAGCGTACGAGTTAAGAGAACGTAATTAAGGTAAGGGCACCTTCCAACTTTCTAGATTGCATTTAGGGCTGTAAATGCATGTGGGATGAATGATTATTGGTTTATGTTTGTGAAAAACATTGTGTTAGGGTTTGGAAATCAAACTGTTTTGATGTTCTTGCTGTTCTCAGTGAAGGAATTTATTGTGTTGATGATGTTTGTTTGTTGTGTTGAGTAAGAAATCATTCTGTTGTGTTGAATGATGATTTGTTTGGTGTTGTTTTGGAGATGATCCAAATGCTTGAGTTAGTTTGTGTGGAACTATTTTATAGTTGACTTTCTGTTTTGGTGATTTAAGAAAATCAGTGAAGTTTTTCTGGTAGTGATGATTCTGTTTCTGATATTGTTTTGTTAAAAATCGGTTGTTGATGTTTAATGAAAAATATTCTGAGTTTTGAGGCGTCTAAAGAGTGATAAATATGATCCTGGTGTTGGGTTGGTTTTTCAAAGGAAAAGGTTTTGAAAATGTGTTGAAATTTCAGGAAAATTTCACTGAATTCGAAGGTGTATTCGAATACGGCTTGAGTGTATTCGAATACAGCCTGCAAAGCTTCTGTTTTCTTCAGATTTTTGAACTTGTATTCGACTACGACCCTCTGTAGTCGAATCCAGATTAGCAATTTTTGCTTTTGTGTTAGCATCTGTATTCGACTACGACCCTCTGTAGCCGAATACAGATTTGCAACTTTTGCCACTGACTTCGAATCTGTATTCGACTACGACAACCTCGTATTCGAATACAGAATGCTGATTTTTCACTATTTTAGCTTATGTATTCGAATACAAGGGAGCTGTATTCGAATACAGATTCGTGTTTTTCATAAATTTAAGTTTTAAACATTGTTGTATAAACCTTAAGTGTTGGGGTACCTTGGGAAGGTTTGTGGTTAATAAAAATGGAATTTTTGTGATAGTTTTGAAGTGGTGGTGATGGAGTTTTTGTGACTTTACTGAAGTTGTGGAAATTCTGACTTTTACACTATGAAAGCCTCTGTATTCGAATACAAGGAGTCTGTATTCGAATACAGGGTGTTGATTCTGCCCTATTTGGCTTATGTATTCGAATACAATGAAGCTGTATTCGAATACAGATTCATATTTTTCCAGAAATATCAGTTTTAAACACTGTTTTATGGATTTTAACAGTTGGGGAAAAACTTTTGTTAGTTAAGAGTGGAATCTTGAGGTAATGCAAAGTGATAATGTTTGCTTGAATGATTGGTATTGATTGTGTTGAGATGTTTTGAAAAATGATGGAAATGCATGAATTTTACTGATGTTTGCTTGAATATGTTTGATATTGCTGATATAAATGCTATGTGGTATTTGTTAATTTCGGTCGGTGACCCTTACAATTATTGTGGAAAATTGGGCTTTGCCCTCAGATGTTAATCAAACCCGTACCCCCGACGGTCACACTAACGACAGGGAACGTCGTTAATTTTCCTAGATCTTTACATTGTGGGCTACGTAAAGGGATGGTGAAGATAAGACTTGTGGATGATGCGGTGGAAACCATACTACTGTAGCTTAGTGTATGATCAGTTTAGACTTATGTATAGGGTTTTGAGCTTAGTGGTTGTAAATATTTATTTTGGGAATTATTGTAAAACTTTTCTGCACTCTGATAAATATTTTGGTGGATTGAGAATCCTGTTTTGATGTATTTTTATTTTAGTATATTATAAAGATCAATTTCCCAAAAATATCTCATTCGATTAATCGTGATGTTGTTGTTTAATTACCTTACTATTTTGGATTACGATGTCGAATGATATTTAATTTGAATTGATTTTAATTTCCTTGAACTTAATTCTGAAAACTCTTTTATTATTTGTTCGTTTTTTTAAAAAAAAAAAAATACACTCGCGCTGTGTTTTAAACTCGGGGTGTTACAATTCTCATCTCAAAATTCTTCAAAGTACCTGTTCTCAAACTCACCTCCATGATCACTTCTAATAGTTATGATTTTAAAACCTTTTTCATTCATAACTTGCTTGCAGAAAGAAATAAATACCTTATGGGATTCATCTTTGTTTCTCAAAAACTTTACCCAAGTCCACCTTGAGTAATCATCAACTTTGACAAACCCATACTTCTTACCACTAAGGGATGCAGTTTGAACAGAACCAAACAGATCTAAAATGAAGCAATTCAAGAGGTTGTGAAGTAGAAATACAATTTTTAGGTTTAAAAGAGCTTTTGGTCTGTTTACCTTTTTGACATGCTTCACACAAAATGTTAGATTTGGTACTTAGTTTGGGGAGACCTCTCACTAACTGAAGTTTACTTAACTCAGAAACCAGCCTAGGGTTTGCATGGCCTAACCTTTTGTTCCAAATCAGATTTTGCTCCCTAACAGATAAAAGACACTTAACTTTCTGCTTAACTAGACTAAACAGATCTATCTTATAGACATTATTCTGCCTAACACCAGTGAACAAAATAGATCCATCTTTTTTACAAAACAGCCTTGCAGGTTTTTTGATTAAACACAATATCATACTTGCAGTCACTTAGTTGACTAATGCTTAGCAAATTGTGATTTAGACCTTTAACTAATAAAATATTTTTAATAGATAATGAAGAAGAACCGTTACCAACTGTGCCTGTACCAATGATCTGACCTTTCTAGTTTCCTCCAAATGAAACCTTGCCTCCTTTCTTCAGAGTCAGCTTCTGGAACATTGATCTGTCTCCAGTCATATGCTTGGAGCATCAACTGTCCAGATACCATACTTTGTGTTGTAGATCAGACATTTCTTCTTCTGATACTTCACCGTTAGAGTCAGAGTCAGACTCAGTGCTGTAATCAGATTCTGTACGAGCCATTAGAGCCAGTTCTATTTCTGGCTTGTTCAGACTGGTTGAACTGTTCCATTGGTTCTGCTTCTGCTGATACACCATGTTCCTCTAGTGATTCTGGAACTTATGGTGATTTTGGTAATTCTGCTTCTTCTGGTAATACTGAAGCTGATGTGTGTGATTCTGCTGTTTGTTGCTGAACCTCTGATTCTGATACTGATACTGATTCTGGTTCTGGTTCTGGTTCAGGTTCTGGTTTTGGTTCTGATTCAGGTGTGAATTGTACTGACCAGACCTTCTTTCATCAGATTCATTTTGCTTCTGTTTGGTTGAAACTGGAACATACACCTTTTTTCTGTTTGTGCATTGCCATCATCCATTGACCAGGCACCATGATTGGTGTTTCCTTCTGGTTGCTCAGAATATCTGCAACTTCAGTTTTAAAATTAGTGTTTTCAGTTGCAAACTCAGCATTCTGATTCTTTAAAATTTGTACTTCTTTGGTTAGAATTTTCTTTTCTTCCCTAAGAGTTTTCAGTTTTAAAGACATCTTGTTGTTGACATTTAGAAAGTCTTTAAGAGCAGTAATTAATTCAGATTTAGTAAGATCAGAGAATACCTCTTTGTTTTCATCTTCTGAATCAGTTCTAGAGTCTGTGCTGGATCCAAAAATTGAGTAGGTATGTGCCATCAGAGCCAATACTGCTTCATCTGATGTGCTTCCAGACTTGCTGGAATGAATGATTTGTCCATTCTTCTTACCTTCTGCTTTTCTTCCAGAGCTAGTACATTTATGGAGTCCAAAGGTAAACTTGATGTGAGCCATCATAGCTGTTTCTGCCTCTTCATCATCAGATGATTCCTCTTCTGAGTCAGATGCATCCCATGCTGCCATCAGACCCTTCTTGTTGAATCTGGAACCTTTCTTGTGATGCTTTCCTTTCTCCATGTTTGGACATTTTGACTTGATATGTCTAGGTTCATTGCATCCATAACAGATGATGCTTTTCTTGTCAGCTTATTCTTTTCCGCTGTTGGAGTATTTGCCATTTTTTTGGGAGCTTTCTTCTTTTCTGTTTTGCCACATCTTTGCAATCTGCTTGGTTATGTAAGCAAGATCATTATCTTCACAATCCCTATCTGAAGGTGCAAACATGAGAAGGGGGGTTGAATTGTGTTTGACTAACTTGAATACTTTTTAAGTTTTAAAACAAAACTTGTTATGTATGAATTAAAACAGAGTTAGCAGCGGATATAAAGTAAATAAAAACTTAGAATTTTATACTGATTCACCGTTAACTAGGCTACATCCTGTCCCTTCACTTTGAAGGATTTCACTAATTCAAAACCTTGAATTACAAAGTACCACTGACCCTCCAAGTCAGTCTTCTCAAAAAATCTAACAACCCTAGACTTTTGAGGAAAAGAACCTTGAATCTAATTGCTAAGTAATCTGCTACTCCTTCTGACTCCCTCAGATTGTAGACTCTACTTCAACAACTTAGACCTAACACAAGGGAAAGAAAAACGTAGAGTACTTGCTTCTGGAAAGCAGATAGTCACAATTGAACTAACTGAAAACTCAAGTATTTTGCTTTTGGAAGTGTATGACTCTCAAGTGTTTTCGATGCTAAATCTTCTGCCTTGAGCTTCCTTTTATAGATGAACTTTAGGACTTTACTGATGCTTTACTTCTGGAGTGTATTTCGATTAATTTGTTTTGAGAATATTCTGGAGTAGTTTGCTCAGATTCTTTTTTGAGTCTTTTGCTCACTGATGCTTTACTTCTTGAGTGTATTTAGATTAATCTGTTTTGAGCATTTTGCTCCGCTTCTGTTTCGAGCATTCTTTTAGCTAGATTATGTTTCTCGAGTCTTTTGCTCTAATTCTGTTTTGAGCATTTTTCTCTAACATATTCCTCTGATGAATCATTCTCTGGTGACGCCATCCTCTGATTTTTGCTTTTGGTGACGTCATCTTCTGGTGACATCATCCTCTGATTTATGCTTCTGGTGACGTCATCTTCTGGTGACGTCATCATCTGATTTCTGCTTCTAGTGACGTCATCTTCTGGTGACATCATCCTCTGATTTATGCTTCTAGTGACGTCATCTTCTAGTAACATCTTCTGGTGATATCATCCTCTGATTTATGCTTCTGGTATCATCATCCTCTGATATATTCTTCTTTGATGATATCCTCTGAAGGTGTATCCTCTGGTGCCTTCAGGATGCATCCTCTGGTACCTTCTAGATGCATTATCTAGCCTAACCTTATGGTGACATTTCTATCCTCTGGTTGCTTCCTCTGGATGTATCTTCTGGTGGTGTCATCTTCTCCCTCTGGTGACATTTTATATGATAATTCTAAGTACAAAATAAGATTACATGGAGTGCTTTTGTAAACATCAAAATCCTAAGTATTTAGAACCAACTTGGTTCCAACACTATCCTCTAATTCTGATACAACCTTTGCAGCTTTCTTCTGTTTTGACTTAAGGGCTAAGGTCTTCTTCTTCTTTGGTTCATCTGCATCCAGCTCTATTTCATGAGACCTGAGGGAGCTGATCAGATCTTCAAGCCTCAAGGTATTCAGATCTCTGGCTTCCTGTACTGCAATAATCTTTGGTCTCCATTTGGCTTGTAAGCTTCTGAGGATCTTCTTTACATGATCTGTAGTGGTGTAGCTTTTCTTTAATACTTTTAAACCTGATACCAGAATTTGGAATCTGTAGAACATTGCTTCAGTGTCTTCATCCTCTTCCATCTTGAACATGTCATACTGTTTGACCAATATGTTTGCCTTTGCCTCTTGAACCTGTTGACTTCCTTCATAGGTTAGAACCAGACTGTCATAGATGCTTTTTGCTGTTTCCTTGTTGGCGCATCTATCAAATTCTTTAAATGTGATAGCATTGATTATGATGGTTCTAGACTTGTGATGTAGGTTGTATAACTTCCTCTGGTTGGGATTCATATCTGCTACATCCAGTTCTTGATCAGTTTCATCTCCTGGTATAGTGGGTGCAGTGTAGCCTTTGACTACCAAGGTCCAGAGATCAGGATCTTGGGAGATGAAGAAGCTTCTCATTCTGTCCTTCCAGTATTCAAAGTGATCTCCATCAAACAGTGGTGGCCTGTTGATGTTGCCTCCAAATTCTTATTTGGATTCTGACATGTTGAACCCGCTTGGACCTTTCCTCAAACACTGTTAAGTGCTCAGCCTTGAGACCGAGCTCTGATGCCAATTGAAGGTGCAAACACGAGAAGGGGGGTTGAATTTTGTTGGTAATACTTGAATTCTTTTTCTGTTTTTGATGATTATTTAAAATTTGATATATAAGCAAGCAGAATTAGCAGCGGATAAAGTAAAATAATCAACACAAAGATTTATCCTATTCACCATTAACTAGGCTACATCCAGTCCCTTCACCTTGAAGGATTTTTCCACTAATTCAAAACCTCTGAATTACAACAACACTACTGACCCTCCAAGTCAGTCTTCCCAAACAGTCTAACAATCATAGACTTTTGAGGAACACAACACCTTGACATCACAAGTCAAGTCTTCTCCTACCAATCTGAAAACCCCAGATTGCAGAAGGGATTTCAACACCTTGAATCTAATTACTAAGTCACCTGCTACTTCTTCTGACTCTTCAGATTGTAGACTCTACTTCAACAATATAGATCTGACACAACGGAACAAAAAACAAGAGTACTTGCTTCTGGAAAGCTGATACTCACAATTAACCTCACTGAAAACTCGAGTGTTTGCTTATCGAAGTGTATGACTCTTTTAATGATTTTCGATGACTAAGTTTTCTGCCTTGAGCCTCCTTTTATAGATGAAAATTACGGTTTCTTCCATGTTCAAATTCGAGCTGTATATGTCTAGATTCTCTTGCAAAAATAACTTGGCCAATCGGGTTTCACTTAAATAAAAACCGTATCTTTTTAACTTCATATTGCACTTGAAAATTCTATTGACCAATCTGGTTTCATTTAATTTCAAACCATATTTTTTTAAGCTTCAGATTGCATTTGAATTTCTTCAAGTCTTTAGTGAATTTTTTAATCAAATCCCCTTAATACTTTGATCAAATTTCTATCAAAATTTAATCAAGTCTTCTTCGAATTTTAATCACGTCTTCACTGATTTTCATCAAGATTAAAATCTGGACCGTATGATCTTCTGATCTCGACCAGCTCTGGACTTATGTAATCTGATGTGTGCCAATTCTATGATCCTCTGGTCTCGGCCAACACTGGATCGTATGATGTTATCTGAACTATTTTATGTTCTTCTGATCTCGGCCAACACTGCGCCATGATACTTAAATCTGGACCATTTTCCCTCTGATATGGACCAAGTCTAGACTGAGTCTAGATTGAATCTGAATTAAATATGGACTTTTAATTTGGACCATTGATCTTTTAATTTGGACATTTATCTTCTGATTTGGATCAAATCTAGATTAAATATGGACAATCATTTCTTCTGATCTGGACTGAGTTTTATGTTATGGACCATGCTATCTTTTGGTCTAGACCAAGTCTGGACCAAGTCATTTGTTCTGGACCAGTTATCTTCTGCTCTGGACCAAGTCTGGATTAAGTCTGGACTGATTCTTATATTCACGCCAAAGCTATCTTCTGGTTAGGATTGTGTCTGGACCAAGTCTGACTTATGTTTCCTTTTGGTCTGGAATAAGTCTCCCTTTGACAGGCTTCCTTTTGTCTGGACCAAGTCTCCTTCTGGACTCTTCTTTTTTCTGATCTGGGCCAAGATAGATATCCTCTGATGATGTTATTTGTCCTTTGATATTTTGCCTTTGATGACATCCTATGGAGGTGTATCCTATGGTGCCTTCAGGATGCATCCTCTAGTACTCTCTGGATGTTTCCTCTGGCCGAACCTTCTGGTGACATTTCTATCCTCTGGTTGCTTCCTCTGGATGTATCCTCTGGTGGTGTCATCCTCTGATTTTGCACAGCTTCTGATTTGGTCTTCTAAGTCAAAATACTATTTACATAAAATACTTTTGTTAACATCAAAATTCTAAGTATTGAACCAACTTGGTTCCAACAATGTGGACTCAGATTATGCAGGTGATCTAGACAAAAGAAAGTCATTGACTAATTATGTTTTCACCTTATTTGGAAACACAATCAACTGGAAAACAAGTCTACAACACATTGTGGCTTTCTCGACCACTGAGGATGATTACATAGCTCTCACTAAAATAGTAAAAGAAGGACTATGGATTCAAGGGTTAGTGTTAACTGAGTTACGAACAAAAGAGTTGCCAACAACTTGCATTTACTATGACAATCAAAGTTCCATACATTTGAGCAAAATCTCTATGTTGTTGAGAAAAAATCTCTTTCAAATATTTTAATGATAACAAAATTATCTTAAAGATTATGATTATGTAAATAATCTAATCTGTGCTTTTGAGTTTGAAAGCTTTATTATCTTCGAGAGGATGAATATCAGAGGTTGTAAATTTAAAGCGTAGAGGTTTAGTTGATTACCAAATGATAAAGAGATAGAGAGAAGATAATGACACACACACATTTATACTGGTTCACCAAATGAAGGCTACGTCCAGTCTTCACACACTTGTGAGATTTCACTAAGTATAAAAAACGATTAAACTTTCACTGATGTTGGTTACAATTTGTGTATTATAGAGCTTCACCCAGATTACAATCTTTTCTCTCAAATTTCAACTTCTCTTAAGTGTATCTCACTTGGAAATTACAAGATGATATGATGTAGTTTGGGTTGTTTCTCTTTGTTCACACTTTCTAGAAAGATATTTCAGAGATCTAGTGTAAAATTATAGAAAGTATGATGAGAGGATAAAAATGCTATTGATAGCCTTAAACTTTTTCTTTTTATGCTTAGTTCTGTGTTGAATGAAGAAGAGCAACCTTTATTTTATAGAGATAAAGAAACTTTTTCTTCAATAATGTTGTTCTTTATGACCGTTATCTCACGTTGTAATGGTCCTTGAAGTTTGTCTTGAATTGAAAAAATGCCATTGAATTTGTCCTCATTCAACCTTTCACTTAGGAGGTTGATTTTCACGAAGCTGTCTTGGAGGTTAGATCTTTCTATACATTTTGACAACTGGAAAGTGCTCTTTCTTTTTTTCTTTTCCAAGATATGTAATCTTTCTTTTCGTGACCAGTGCAACCTTTTGTACTTTGGTACTTTTAGTCATTTCCAATGTAAGAGGACGAAGAGGCAGTTTTTTATCTTCTAGTGTTCATCCTCTGGTGTTCATCCTCTGGCGCTGATGGCTTTGTTTCTTTATGCTATTCATCCAGAAATTTGTCTTCACTTAATTTTTGACTTGGATAAGTGAAAATTATTTTGTCTTTATAAATGTTCATCCTCTAGACAGGAGGTTAGAGCTTCTATAAATTAGGACATGACTTGTAGTTTTGCTTTTTGAGATTCAAACATATGGGTTAGCAAAATATAGCTGTTGGAAGCTTTGCTAAGTTTCCTTGGACTTGTCTTTATTTGCAAAGCTGCCATTTAGCCTTTATCCTCATGTTTGAGTTGTAGGAGGATGAAGCTTTCATTTGTGATGTGACTTGTGCTTTTTGACTTTTCCTTTTCCCAACAACTGTAGTGTATTGCTTTATCAATCAAGGGCATTGTTATTTGTGCTTTTTATTACAAAAATGCCATCCAGCTGTCTTGAGTCTTGTTTGAGCGCAGGAGGATGGGAATACAGTCCATCCTCGTATAGGAGGTTCAAACCTCCTTGAAGTTTGGGCCTTAGCTATCTTTTGCTTTTGCGTTCTCCAAGACATGTGAGATTACATTTTGGTCCTGTTCAGTACAACCTTTATGTACTTTGAAAAGGTAGAACCGTTTTCATCATAAGAGGATGAAGAGAGATGGAGGTCCATCCTCTTACACTTCATTCTTCTATGTTCATCCTCTGCCTTTGTTTTCTTCATTTGACTTTATTTTTTCTCTAAACTTTAACACTGATTTAACTTCTCTTTTGACAAGAAATCAATGTTATCGTGATTTTGAAAATTTTGCATAATTGTTGGTTCATCCTCTTTGAGGGTTCATCCTATAGTCCATCCTCCAGTTTGAAAAACTTGTTGGATTGACTCAGATTTTTCCTTTTGAATAGTAACTTGTTTTCTAATATTAATTCACTCAAGAGCACATGTTAGATAACAAACATAATCACAATCTTTGAAATAATTTTGTTATCATTAAAACATTTGAGAGAGGTTTTTTCTCAACAATCTCCCCCTTTTTGATGATGACAAAATTCTTTAGATTATGATTCTATTGAAAGAATTTGTATTAAAGCTTTTTGTAAAAATACTCCTCCTTAACTTATGCATAGTTTTTCTTGACTTCTTCCAAGAGGTTTTATGTGTGATTCAAATGCAACATATTACGATGGTCATCATTGGCTTGAGGATAATCATATTGAATGAATTAGGTTCCTCAATTCTTTCATTGTTGAGTTGATACAACACACTTGTTTATGTGAATGACTTCAAGCTTGACCACTTCTTTTCTTTCAACAAAAACTCAAATGCAAACATTAGTAGATCACCATTTAGAAAACTTAACATTTATTTTATAAGGTTTGTTGTCATTAAAACACATATCAAAAAATTTTTTTACTTCAACAATCTCCCCCGTTTTGATGACGACAAACCTTTAGAACAAATTCTTAGTTTTCTAGATGGATAAAATAACAAATGAAAGAATGTTCATAGATATGCAATTAAACTCCCCCTAAACATATGCAAGAGGTTTAATTTGTTAACATTCTTCATTAATCATTTATATCATATACTTTTCTTTTATATACTCTCCCCCTTTTGACATCTATCAAAAAGTGTGGGAGGGCGAAGGATAATTATAGGTAACAAGAATATGGATTGATCACATAAATATCAGCACGTAGTTGAGAGGTTCATTCTCATATTAAATATGTATTTAACGTTAAACCACATAGTATATAAGAAAGCCATTAATTATTTAAGTCAACGTTGCAATCAAAACATAGACAATGATAACTAAAATAATATACTCAAATCATATTAAAAAATTATACACCCATTTTAGCACATCTAAAGTTTTAGTAATTGACTCTATACTCTCCAAAAATTTTGAAAAAGTGATTTGACCTCAAATTCAATGCATGTTTCATGAAAAATAATATTTTCAAATATATAAAGCTCCCCCTGAGTTTTATGAGATGTATAACCTCTAATATTTTGAAATTCTTGATTTTAGAGGATGTTAACTCTGTTTAAATATATAAAACTCCCTTGAGTTTTAACCACATTTGTATGTTGAAGAATGAGTCAAATATAAGCTCAAGAACACAATATGAGGATTTCAAGCTTTTTGGACCAGATTTGAAATTAATAGAAAATAACACCAATTATAATCATTAATGTCAATCATATATCCTCTTGTTGAATTTCTTTCAAAAATATAAATCCTAAATTAGGATATCCATTTAAAACATGTTAAAGAAGGATATTTGACGTATAATGCATATTAGAATCTCAATTTTTTGAAAAGCCAAATAAAAATTTCATACTTAGGCATCAAACAAAGTATATGTTAATCCATATATGTACACTAAGTTGGATTCATCCAAAATTTATATTGAGATAAATGCACGTGCATAAGACTTATAGAAATAGGATATGCCAAAAACAATTCCCTACATTTCAGGCTTATGCAAAGATAACATGATAATTAAATCATGGATTATTTTGCAATGTGTGAGAAAATATCATGCAATAAACTATGCTTAACAAAATAGTCCTTTTTTTAAAAAAAAAAACATTAAAAAACATCAATCTATTTGAAATGCATTCTTAACTTGTTATTAAAACACCATGCTATAAACAAACAAATCCCTTTATTTATTTATTTATGCATTTGAGTAACAGTATAAGAATGACTACATTAGAGGTTTTGCAAATGGATTTCATTAGGCATAGATATAAGTGATGATAAAAAGTAATGCATTACATTTATCTTTAAATGAATATAATTGCATCAAAATTTATAGCATGTATTCCTAATTTTAAAATCATCCAATCAATCACATAAAATGATTGCATCATAAGATTAACATCATAAAAATTGAGATTGAGTGTACCTCCTTTAGTGACTTTCCTTGTTTGAGGATTAATGAAATGAGAATCTTCCATTTTGTTGTTGGTCCCTCCCCATTCTCATTCATTTTACTGTGAGGACACTTGTTGATGATTATGAATGGATATTTCAACTTTTGTAACATTTTTTAAATGTTGGGTATGTCTATCCTCTTAAATATTCACTAGAGATGATCATCCTCTTGAATAATAGCTTGAGGTGATGAGGATAGAGAGAGAGAGACATGTTCATATTAATTTACTTACAACTCATCATCATAGTAAGAGCATTTGTGGCTCTATCTTTTCAAATTTTCAATTGATGATTATGGAGATTCCATTAAAGGAGTATGAGTTTAAGCAAGCTCAACTTTCAAACATCGATGATCTTCATAATGATATTTTTCTTCATCCTCACGACCATTCTCTGAGTTTGATCTTTTAGGATGCTCCCTTTGAACAAGTTCAAAATCTTATTCATGATTTTGATCACAAACGTTGCCTCAAAGCATTTGACTTTCCTTTGCAACCTTTTTCATCCTCTCTTTTTATTCAAGAGATTTGACTAGTAATCTTGCATGAAGAGGTACAAATACTTTTGGTACCCAAGACATAATGGGTCCTTATAAATTAGTATATCTCTGCTCATGATATATGTTCATGTAATGAAATAATAATCCGTAAGATAAATTACTACATTTTGGAAATACATCTTAGTCTTATGAGTATGAAAGAAACAATACACTAAAATATAAAAATTATTAAAAGATATAAAGAGTACACATACCAAACAATGAAGATAACACAAAAAGTTTATGTTATGAGAAACTAGTGTTAGAAAGGAGATGATTTTTTTTTTTTGGAGAAATAGGATAATAAAATAAAGTTTTTTTTTAAATTAAACTAATGTAAAAAACAACGTTCACGTAGAGAGGATGATATTAAGCATAGAAGATAACAAAAGTATGATAAACAAATATAATAATAATAATTAAAATAAAGTATCATGTGTAGAATGTTAACATAAAAAACAAATATACAAAAAATAGTAATATAGACATTTATACAAGAAAACTAAAAATAAATAAAAATATGTTTCAAAACAGAGGCAAAAAAATCTAATTACAAAGCACAACCAAAACTAATGATAAAGGAAGAACAAAAAGGAAAGAGAAGACAAATTTTCTTTCTTCTCTTTTGAGGATCAACATTAAGAGAGGATGTCCTCATACTTATGCTTTAAAAATAGAACCCAAGTGAATCTTGAATAATCACCAATTATTACAAGACCATTTTTTTTTCAATACTTATTTTCCTTTCACAAATGCTTCAAAAGCTTTTATCCTTTTCAAAACTATTTTTTTTAAGACCTTTCACTTGATAAAGTTTGGATGATTTGCAAGTTATAAGACAAACTCTTTTTAATGTCAAAACCATTTATCACTTTCAAAAGAGATAAAACATGATTTGGATGACAATTTATTTAAATATACAACACAAATGTTATTTTTTCTAAACCTAGGAAAACTAATATTTTATGAGGATATTTGTTTTACCACACACTAGTGGAGATTGAATATAATTTAAAAGCCATTGTCACATAGATGACATATGTCAAAAAATTATTTTTTAAACCTTCCACTTACTAAATTGCCTCAATTTAGAAAAATTATTTTTACCAATGATACATGTACCTTTTATTTGAGCTTTGTCATTATTTCCAAAGGTTACATATCCTCCATATACTTTTCATTGAGATGAAGCACCATCTATCTCCAATCATATGTTTTGAGCATCAATTGCCCAAGTATTAAGGCTTTTTCTTGACTGATAGAGGTCATTCCTATATCACAAGTTAGCTAACTTCGGTACCCATATTGATTTGGGTCCTTGATGGTTAGTGTTTTTCTTTGAAGAGGCTTTCTTCTTATGGTAACATGTAGATTCAAAATGTCCATGCTTCCCACAATAAGAACATATTCTTTTTACTTTCTCAACCTTTTTCTTGAAATAATAATCTTTATGAAGATGTCCAATTTTTTTGCAGTGAGAGCATTTCCTTTTAATCTCAATATTTTGAGGTAAAAAGAAATTTTCATAAAGTTATTGTTTTTGAGAACTTTCAAAACTAATTGCAGCTTTGTCAAATATTTCACTTTGAGATCCCATAATATTTTGAAAGGACTCAGTGGATTTTACAAAGTTAGTAATGTTTTGCATAAGTTCTTCAACTTTATTTTTTAAGACAATGTTTTCTTTTTGAGTTTTTAGAGGTTGAGGATGAGTATCGACTATCCTCTCATTAAGAGTATTTTGTTGCTCAGACATTTTATAATGAGACTGTTTCAAATCTTGAATAATTTTAACATATTCATCATTCTTAGTTTGTAGCTCCTCATTTTGTTTCTTTAACTCAAAAAGTTGGTTTTTTAGAAATATACACTTTTGATATAAACTATTTTAGTTTTTTAAAAAACTATCTAATTCTACTATCACAACATTACTTAAAGAACAAAGTTCATAAACAATTACCTCATTAGTATTTGAATTTGAATTTAGACACATGATAGCTTTTTCCTCTTCTAATTATGAGGATGGATTTTTGTTCGGAGATTTTTGAGTTCTTTTGAGTTCAACCATCTTTCTCTTTTTGTGATGCTTTCCATTACTTTTTGACATCACTTCTTCCTGGAGCTTTTCCTCTTACATTGTTAAGTGCTCAAACCTTAGAGGCCGAGCTCTGATACCAATTGAAGTAGCTGGAATATCACTAGAAGGGGGGTTGAATAGAGATATTCATGGTTTTAAAAATTCTTTTGAGTTTGAAAGCTTTATCATCTTCGAGAGGATGAATATCAGAGGTTGTAAATTTAAAGCGTAGAGGTTTAGTTGATTACCAAATGATAAAGAGATAGAGAGAAGATAATGACACACACACATTTATACTGGTTCACCAAATGAAGGCTACGTCCAGTCTTCACACACTTGTGAGATTTCACTAAGTATAAAAAACGATTAAACTTTCACTGATGTTGGTTACAATTTGTGTATTATAGAGCTTCACCCAGATTACAATCTTTTCTCTCAAATTTCAACTTCTCTTAAGTGTATCTCACTTGGAAATTACAAGATGATATGATGTAGTTTGGGTTGTTTCTCTTTGTTCACACTTTCTAGAAAGATATTTCAGAGATCTAGTGTAAAATTATAGAAAGTATGATGAGAGGATAAAAATGCTATTGATAGCCTTAAACTTTTTCTTTTTATGCTTAGTTCTGTGTTGAAGGAAGAAGAGCAACCTTTATTTTATAGAGATAAAGAAACTTTTTCTTCAAGAATGTTGTCCTTTATGACCGTTATCTCACGTTGTAATGGTCCTTGAAGTTTGTCTTGAATTGAAAAAATGCCATTGAATTTGTCCTCATTCAACCTTGCACTTAGGAGGTTGATTTTCACGAAGCTGTCTTGGAGGTTAGATCTTTCTATACATTTTGACAACTGGAAAGTGCTCTTTCTTTTTTTTCTTTTCCAAGATATGTAATCTTTCTTTTCGTGACCAGTGCAACCTTTTGTACTTTGGTACTTTTAGTCATTTCCAATGTAAGAGGACGAAGAGGCAGTTTTTTATCTTCTAGTGTTCATCCTCTGGCGCTGATGGCCAAAAATGATAAATATGAAAAAAAATCATTTTAGACCTGCAGAAATCTCATAGAAAAATGCTTGAGCAGCAAAAGTTTCTTAATTCAAGAAATGTTAAAATTCATCCTCCTAAAGAGGAAACGGAGAATAAGAGGTTGACAATTAAAGTTGAAGAATTAAAAAAGACATTACCAATTTTGTTAAATCCACTGAGACTTTTCAAAAGATTATGGGATCTCAATATGGAATGTTTGACAAAGCTGGTATTGACTTTAAAAGCTCACAAAAACAAAAATTATATGAAAACTTTTTTCTACCTCAAAAACAAGAGGATAGACCAAAGTGTTCTTTTTGCAAAAAGGCTGGCCATAATATAATAAACTGTCGTACCAAGAAAAGAAATGAAAATATCAAACAAATTTGTTCATATTTTAGTAAACGTGGACACGTTTGAAGGTGCAAACACGAGAAGGGGGGGTTGAATTGTGTTTGTCAAACTTGAATTCTTTTGTTGTTTTGTTGAATGTTGATGCGAATTATTTGATAAATAAATAATCAGACTTAGCAGTGGATAATAACAACATAAGAACGCATCGATTTATCCTGTTTCACTATTAACTTGGCTACATCCAGTCCCTTCACTCGGAAGACTTTAATACACTAATTCAAAACACTTTGAATTACAACACCTGACCCTCCAAGTCAGTCTTCCCAAACAGTCTGACAACCCCAGACTTTTGAGGAACAATAAGAACTCCTTGACCCTACAAGTCAAGTCTTCTCCTACCAATCAAACCCCATATTGAAGAAGGAATCTACACCTCTAACAGGTTTGATTACAAGGGTTTGGAACTTTGCAAAGTTGCTTATGGAAAGCTGATTGTTGCAATGACTTTCACACTCTTTTGTTGCTTATGGAAAAGCTGATTGCTGCACTAAATTTCACTCTCGAAAATCACTTAGAGAATATTTCTTTTGCACTCAAGTGTTTCTCTCTTTTGAACTCTCAGATGATTTTGAATTGAAGCTTTAGTTCTTGTATTTTTGGATGCCTAATGCTGCTTCCTGAAGCCTCCTTTTATAGCTGCAATTAAGGCTTTGTCCAAGCTTAAATTTGAGATAAATCTTGCTCTGATTTCCTTTGAAAATTCTGTTGGCCAATCCCATTTCTCTTAATTTCAAAGCGTATCTTTTAGCTTCATATTTCATTTGAAAATTCTGTTGTCCAATCTTGTTTCTCTTAATTTCAGATCGTATCTTTTAGCTTCAGATTTCATTCGAATTTCCTTAAAGTCTTCAGTGATTTTTTTGAATCAAATCCCCTTAATACTTTGATCAAATTTCTATCAAAAATCAATCAAGTCTTCTTCGAATTTGAAATCAAGTCTTCACTGATCTGCATTATGATTTAAATTCTGGACCGTATGATCTGGACCAAGTCTGGACCATGTGATCTGATATGTACCATTCTGTCTCATGATCTAGATTATGTGATCTTCTGATTTGGACCATTGATCTTCTGATCTGGACCAAGTCTTCTGTTATGGACCATGCTATCTTCTAGTTTGGACTAAGTGTTTTGTTTTGGACCATGCTATCTTCTGGTTTGGACCAAGTTTGGACCAAGTCTGACTTATGTTTGCTTTTGGTATGGACCATGTTTCCTTCTGGACAATGTTTCCTTCTGATCTGGGCCAAGAGTAATATCCTCTGATGATGTCATTGTTTCTTTCTTCTGATGATATCCTATGATTGATGATATCCTCTGATGTTTGTCTTTGATGACATCCTCTAATTCTTGCTTCTGATGGGATCCTTTGGTGATATCCTCTGGTATCCTCTGGAGGTATCTTCTGGTATCCTCCGGTGATATCTTCTGGCCGTATCTTGTAGTGGCATCTTCTGAAGGTATCTTCTGCTGACGTCATCCTCTGGTGTATCCTCTGATTTTTCATACTTCTTCTAAGTCAAAATATGATTTTCATAAAATACTTTTGTTAACATCAAAACTTTAATTGAAAGAACCAACTTGGTTCCAACAATCTCCCCCTTTTTGATGATGACCAAACTTTGTATTTTTATAACTAATTTTCTTTCTTTTGACTTTGACTCCTTCTAAGACTAAGCTCCAATTTTATTTTTCTCCCCCTAAGTCTAATGCCCCAGATACTTTATCAAATACATCTTCTCCCACTTTTTCATCAAACAAAAAGGATTGAAGGAATAAAGGAGATCCTCTGATTTTTTTTCATCTTCTGCTTTTTTTTTCATTTTGGATCACATGAACATATTAAATTACAAGAAAATAATTAAATACATATAAAAAATAAAAAAATTTGCTAAGCTATTTGGTCAGGGATGAAGGTTAAGGTTTTTCTTGATGAAGTCAAAACCTATCTTCAGGTAGTGGTTTAGTGAATATGTCAGCCCATTGGTGGTCAGTGTCTACAAAGTGTATGTTGAGTGTCCCTCTTTGAACATAATCTCTGATGAAGTGGTGTTTGATCTCTATGTGTTTGGCTCTAGAATGTAGAATAAGGTTTTTGGTTAGGTTGATGGCTGAAGTGTTGTCACAGTATAAGGGATGTTGGTCTCCATAATTTTGTAGTCTTCCAACTGATGTTTCATCCAAATGAGTTGAGAGCTGCATCCAGCTGCTGAAGTGTATTCAGCTTTTGCTGTTGACATGGCAATGCTGCTTTGTCTCTGGCTTAACCAGGATATTAGATTGTCTCCCAAGAATGTGCAGTTTCCATTGAAGTAGCAATGTCGATTTACAAAAAAAGGGGGTTGGAATTGTAAATTCGCCCTTTTAAAATTCATGTTAAAAACTTAAGAAAATAACTCAAGATTGATCTTGGTTGTGAAAACATAACGTTTTTGGTTAGTTAAAATCAACAGTTCAATTTATCTATTTAACTTGATAATTAACATACTGAAAGTAAATAGAGATAAAGGAAGAGATATCACACACATATATATCCTGGTTCACCTAACCCGGTCTACGTTCAGTCCTCACAACGGTGAGATTTTCCACTAAGTGTTTAAAACAAGAACCTTCTTGGTTTTACAGCATCTAACTTAGATCAACCTTGATCTTTGTTACAAACTTTAATCTAATTCCACCCAGAAAGAGATTAATCAAATTACCTACCAACCTTGATAGGATTTCTTACAATCTACCCCAAACTATACTTAACTCTTATAGTTTGAGTTTTACAATAGTGATGAGATTGTCTTGTTAGAATATGAGATGTCTCAACTCTTGTTTGAGATTCGATTCTTTACAAAGAATTCAGTACAAATGTATCAGAGTAAATAAGAACTTAATCAGTCTGATTCTTTTAAGTGGTGAGAGATTTTCAAGTATGTGTGTGAGTGATTGATGATATATCTTGGCACTTGAATGTCTTTGATTTTTTGACAAAATCTAAGTGTGCTCAACTCGTGTTTGAGATTAGATTCTTGACAAAAGAATTCAGTAGAATGATTCTGATATGAAGAAGAAAAACAAAACTGAATCTTTTGTTTGTGATTGAGAAGCTTTCAAGTATGTAGATGTATGTAAGTGATGTATTGTTTTGTACTTGAAGCTCTTTTTCCCCCCTGAGTTTTGGCCTTCCTTTTATAGGCATGAGAGCAGTAAATGGAGGTCAATTGAGCTGTTGGTAGTGCTCTGGTAAGGCTTGACCGAAGACAATATTTCTGATTAAAAATAATCCAGCTTTTGACTATTTTTAATTTCTGTTTTGACTGGGCTGAAACCTTTGATTCTTGATCAGATTTCCTTTGTTTAATGATCCTTTGTACTTCAAATATATTTGTTAATATCTTTGATTTGATCTGGAGTTTTGATTATGTCAAAACAACTTTGGAGAATGATGATGAACTTCTGCAGAATGTTAATGAAAATTCTGGAGAATGATAATCAATCTGAAGTCCTAGTATCTGAACTTTCTAGAGATTGATAATCAATCTGGAGGTTTAGTTTTGATCATTCTGGATGTCTTCCTGATCTTTTCTTGGATCTGCTATGATGATAATATACTTCAAGATCGTTCAACGTTCTTGGCAGTCAAGCTGGAGAAGGATGTAACAAGGCTGGAGAATGATGTAACAAGGCTGGAGAATGATGGTCAGTATGCTGGAGAATGATTGTATCATTCTGGATTGATGATACACTGTTGGAGAATGATGTTAAACATGCTGGAGATTTGATTGTCAACATGCTGAAGATTGATGTTTGATCATTCTGAAGATAGTTGTTAATCATGCTGGAGAATGATAATCATTATGGAGATTGATGATCATTTCTGGAGACTGATGACCATTCTTGACAAAAGATCATTCTGGACATTCTGATGTTTAAGAACAAACTTGGTTCTTCCTCTGAATGTATTTTCTGGAGGTAAACTCTGATAGTATTCTGGAGGTATCCTGTGATAATACTCTGGAGGTATCCTATAGAGGTATCCTCTGGTAACGTCTTATGGAGGTATCCTCTGGTATCTTCTGGTGATGTCATCTGGAGGTATCTGTTGGAACCAAGTTGGTTCTAAGTCTTAGGATTTTGATGTTTACAAAAGGACTCAATGTAATCTTATTTTGTACCTTGAATTATTACATTAAATACAACCAGAAAATGAACTTTTCAGAGGCAGAAGATGCATCCAGAATGCATCTTGGAATTACCAGAAGATACTCCAGGATCACCAGAAGATATCTTTGCTTGCCCATATCAGAAGGAAGCAATGTCAGAAGAAGACCTGGACCATACCAGAGGAAAGCCTGCCAGAGGGAGAGTTTGTCCATACCAAGAGGAATCAAATATCAGATTTATTCCAGAAGTTATTCTGACCAGAAGATGGCCTGGAAGTGAGAAGTTATTCTCAACCAGAAGATAAGTTAATGAGTCCAGAACAAGAGAATCAATCCAGATTTGACCCAGATCAGAAGATAACATAGTTCAGGGTATGAAACTAAATCCAAACCAGAAGAAATGATTTTCAGAATTGATCCAGACTTGGTCCAAAATCAAAGGTAAAATGTCCAGACTGAAATATTACTTATCTAGATTTAATTTCAGTTTAATCCAGACCAAGTCCAGAATTGGTCCAGATCAGAGGGAAGATTTCAACATCAATGGTTCAGAATTAATTATTTGGCCCAGTGTTGGCCGAGATAAGAAGATCAGACCATGGCCCAGTGTTGGCCGAAATCAGAGGGTCAGGATGTGTGGTCCAGCAATGGCCGAGATCAGAGGATTGTAGCATATCAGGTGCAAGTCCAGGATGGCCGAAATCAGAAGATCAGAGGGTTAGGAAGTGTGGTCCAGGGATGGCCGAAATCAGAGGATCACAGCATATCAATTAGGTTGGTCCAGATGTGGACTAGCGCAGAAGATTCCAATGGTCCAGATTTAATCAGGAGGAATAACGGTGGAGATTTTAATTTATTTTAATCAAAGTATTAAAAAGATTTGTTACAAAAATAAAAGTGAGGTATTGTGGAATTCAGGAGCTGTGGTGGGATGCAACCAAAGTTTTGATTGGCCAGTTATTTTTGAAAGAAATCTGAAGCTTAAAAAAGATATGTTTTTTATTTAAATAAAGCCCAATTGGTCAAATTAATTTTGCAAGAGAATCCAGCAAGATTCAGCTCGAAATTAAGCTCGGAAGAGGCCCAAATCTGCATCTATAAAAGGAGGCTCAAGGTAGAATACTTATTATCGAAAATCACAAAAGAGTCATACACTTCCAAAGAAAACACTCAAATTTTCAGAGAGGTCAATTGTGAGTTCCAGCTTTCAAGAAGCAAGTACTCGTGTTATTTTCCTTCCACTGTGTCAGATCTAAGTTGTTGAAGTAGAGTCTACAATCTGAGGTAGTCAGAAGGGGTAGCAGGTTACTTGGCAATTAGATTCATAGTGTTGAAATTTCTTCTACAATCTGGGATTGTCAGATTGGCTGAAGACAGGAGCTGTATTCCTCAAGAGTCTAGGATTGTTAGACTGTTTGAGAAGACTGACTTGGAGGGTCAGTAGAACGGTTGTAATTCAAGGTTTGAATTAGTGAAATCCTTCAAGGTGAAGGGACTGGACGTAGCCTCGTTAACGGTGAACCAATATAAAAATTCTGAGTATTATTTTTATTTTATATCTGCTGCTAACTCTGTTTTTAATCATATATCATGTTATTTTTTAAAAGTGTAAAAACAGGAAAAGTATTCAAGTTAAGTCAAACACAATTCAACCCCCCTTCTCGTGTTTGCACCTTCAATTGGCATCATAGCTCGGTCTCAAGGCTGAGCACTTAACAGTGTTTGAGGAAAGGTCTAAGGGGTTCAACATGGCAAAATCCAGAGAAGAATTGGGAGGCAACATCAACAGACCGCCACTGTTTGTTGGAGAAAGGTTTGAGTATTGGAAGGACAGAATGAGAAGTTTTGTCATATATCAAGATCCTGAACTATGGAAGATGATAGGCAGAAGATACATTGCACCTACTGATCCAGAAGATCCAACTATAGAATTAGACATGGATGATATGAAACCATATCAGAGCAGATTACACAAACTTCATCATAAGTCCAGAAACATCATGATCAGTGCCGTCGCATTCAAGGAATTTGACAGATGCACAGATAAAGAAACAGCAAAGAGCATATTCGACAGTCTGGTTCTGACCTATGAAGGAACCCAGCAGGTTCAAGAAGCTAGGGCTAACATATTGGTCAAACAGTATGAGATGTTCAAGATGGAAGATGATGAAAACATTGATGGAATGTTCTGCAGATTCCAGACTCTGATATCTGGACTGAAAGTCTTGAAGAAAAGCTATACAATAGCAGATCATGTCAAGAAGATTCTAAGAAGTTTACCAAAAAATTGGAGACCAATGGTTACTGCAGTTCAGCAAGCCAAAGATCTGAATAACTTAAGACTTGAAGACTTGATCAGCTCACTCAGGTCTCATGAAATAGAACTAGAAGAAGATGAACCAAAGAAGAAGAAGAATCTGGCTCTGAAGTCGAAACAGAAGAAAGCAGCAAAGGTAACATCAAAATCAGAGGATAGTGACAGTGACTGTGATGATATGACTTACTTAACCAAAAAGATGGTTAAGATATGGGAAAACAGGAAGAAAAGAAGCTTCAAGAAGAAACATAACAACAGACGAAAGGAAGAATCTGACAAGAAGAATATTGTTTGTTATGGATGCAATAAACCTAGACATATCAAGTCAGAATGTCCAAATCTGGAAAAAGGCAAACAGCACAAGAAGAATTCCAGATACAGAAAGAAGAGTCTGATGGCTGCCTGGGATGTATTAGAATTAGAAGAAGAATTGTCTGATGAAGAAGAGGCAGAAACAGCAATGACGACACACATCAGGTCTGCTTCTGGACCTCATAAAGGCATGATTTCAGGAAGGAAAGCAGGCAGAAGGAAGAATGAACGAAGCAGTCATTCAAGCAAGTCTGGAAGCACATCAGAGGAAGCAATTTTGTCTCTGATGGCTCATACCAACTCAAGTTCTAGATACAGCTCAGGCTCTGGAACAGAATCAGAAGATGAAGACAGTGAGGTACTTTCTGATCTCTCTAAATCTTAATTAATTGAAACTTTAAAAGACTTGTTAAATGCAAATAATAAGATGTCTTTAAAACTGAAAACTCTTAGGGAAGATAAGAAAAATCTAACCAAAGAAGTCCAAGTTTTAAAGAATCGAAATTCTGAGTATGCAACTGAAAACAAAGATTTTAAAACTGAAGTTGCAAGACTCAAGTCTGAAAACCAAACTCTCAAAAGTATATTTGTTCCACTTCTGAAACTGTTTGTAAATCTGATGTGCATGAGGAATTTTTTCAAAACTTCATTTCAAATGGAATGGAAAGAAGTAAGTATGCATCTATGATTTATGGAAACAGTAACTCTGGAAAGAGAGGTCTTGGTTTTACAGAAACAACTACTGAAAGTAAAGCTGTTCATTCTGATGTTTTATGTATTGTTTGTGCTAAGAAAGGTCACTCTGAACTATCTTGTCCAATGGTAATATCTGAACAAGATCAGAGAGTTGTTAAGACTAACAAACCTGGACCCAATCAGTTCTGGGTACCAAAAGATCAAATTGTCTATGTTGCAGATATTCTGAGCAACTAGAAGGAGACACCAACACTGGTGCCTGGACAATCGATGTTGGCTATGCACAAGCAGAAGAAGGTTTATGTTCCTGCTACAACAAGACAAAGGCAATCTGAGTCTGATGGAAGAAGGTCTGGTCAACTGAACCAGAACTAGAATCGGAATCAGAACCAAAACTGAAACCAGAATCAAAACTGGAACCAGAAATTAAAACAGGAACTAGAACCAGAACCAGAACCAGAACTGGAACCAGTATCAGAAGCACAGAAACTGGAACCAGAACTAGAACTGGAATCAGTATCAGAAGCACAGGAACTGGAACCAGAATCAACTCTGGAACCAGAATCAACTCTGGAACCAGAATCAGAATCAGTACTGGAACCATAATCAGAATCAACACTAGAACCAGAACCAGAATCAGATCAGGAAGTACCAGAATTACAAGAATTACCAAATTCAGTAGAACCACCCGATTCACCAAACTTACCAGAATCAAAACATGTTCCAGAATCATCAGAGGAACATGGGGTATCAACCAAAGCAGAATCAAGGAAACTGCTCAAACAGGCCAGAAGAAGAACTGGCTCTAATGGCTCGAACAGAAGCTAAGTCTGAATCTGAGTCTGACTCTGACAGAGAAAAGGCAAGATCTGATCAGCAACACAAAATTTGGTATCTTGACAATGGCTGCTCCAAACACATGACAAGAGACAAATTTATGTTTCTGGATCTGACTATGAAGAATGGAGGCAAAGTTTCCTTTGGAGGAAACCAGAAAGGTCAGATTATTGGTACAGGAACTGTTGGTAACATTTCTTCTCCCCTTTCTATTAAAAATGTTCTGTTGGTTAAAGGCCTAAAACATAATCTTCTGAGCATAAGTCAATTAAGTGACTGCAACTATGATGTTATCTTTAATAAAAAAACTTGCAAAGCTGTTAGTCAAATTGATGGAACTATTTTATTTACCGACACTAGGAAGGATAATGTTTATAAAATTGATCTTGCTAAGCAACATGTTAAATGCTTATTGTGTGTGAGTGAACAGAATCTGATTTGGCACAAAAAGTTAGGGCATGCAAACCCTAGGCTTATATCCAAACTGAGCAAACTCCAGTTGGTAAGAGGGCTTCCCAAGGTAAGTTCCAAAACTGAGATTCTGTGTGAAGCATGTCAAAGAGGTAAACAAACTAAAAGCTCTTTTAAAACTAAAAAATGTGTTTCTACCTCTCAACCACTTGAACTGCTTCACTTAGATCTGTTTGGTCCTGTTCGAACAGCTTCTCTCAGTGGTAAGAAATATGGTTTTGTGATTGTTGATGATTACTTAAGGTGGACTTGGGTAAGTTTTTTAAAGAACAAAGATGAATCTCACAAAGTATTTATTTCTTTTTGTAAGCATGTTATGAATGAACAGGGTATTAAGATCATAACCATCAGAAGTGATCATGGAGGTGAATTCGAGAACAAGTATTTTGAAGAATTCTGTGATGAGAATGAGATATCTCACAACTTCTCATCCCCCAGAACACCTCAACAGAATGGAGTGGTAGAAAGGAAGAATAGATCACTGCAGGAGATGGCTAGAACCATGCTGAATGATATGAAGGTTGCCACCTACCTTTGGGCAGAAGCTGTCAACACAGCTTGCTACATTCAGAATAGAGTCTATATCAGGTCCATCTTAAATAAAACTCCCTATGAACTGTGGAAAGGTAAGAAACCCAATATTTCCTACTTTAAGTAATTTGGTTGTACTGTTTAATGTTGAACACTAAAGATAACCTAGCTAAGTTTGATTCTAGATCTCAAAAATGTATCTTTATTGGCTACTCTGAGAGATCAAAAGCTTATAGGGTGTTTAACAAAGAAACTAATACTGTGGAAGAATCAATCCACATTAAGTTTGATGATAAACAGCTTGACTCTGAAAAGTCAAAGCAAGATGAGGAAATTGCAGGTGAACCAGAGGTACAGGAACCAGAAGCTGAACCAGAAGCAGAATCTGAGAAAGATCAAGATGAAGAAGAACATGCTGACTCTGAAAACAAGTCAGAAGGAAAGAATGGATGGAAGTACAAGTCTTCACATCCAGAATATCTCATTATTGGTAGTGCAGCACAACCTTTAAAGACCAGATCATCAAGTAGAGAAACCAGTCTGTTTGGTTTACTCTCAACAATTGAACCAAGCAATGTTGATGAGGCTTTGGCAGAGGAAGGTTGGATACTTGCAATGCAAGAAGAGCTGAATGAATTCCAAAGGAATGATGTTTGGGATCTGGTACCCAGACCAAACAAAAACATTATTGGAACCAAGTGGGTTTTCAGGAACAAACTCAATGAAAAAGGTGAAGTGGTAAGGAACAAAGCCAAACTTGTAGCTCAAGGATACAATCAACAGGAAGGTATAGACTACACTGAGACTTTTGCTCCAGTGGCCAGGTTAGAAGCAATTAGAATTCTTTTATCATTTGCTGCTAATCATGATATAATGCTGTATCAAATGGATGTTAAAAGTGCATTCTTAAATGGCTATATAAGTGAGGAAGTCTATGTCAAACAGCCCCCTGAATTTGAAAACTCAGATTTTCCAGACCATGTTTTTAAACTTAAAAAGTCTTTATATGGTTTAAAACAAGCACCAAGGGCATGGTATGACAGACTTAGTAACTTTCTGCTTAAGAATGAATTTAATAGAGGCCAGATTGATAATACACTATTTAGGAAATCCATTAAAAATTATATTCTGATTATCCAAGTCTATGTTGATGATATCATATTTGGATCCACTAATGGCACTTTGTGCAAAGAGTTTTCTGACCGAATGCAGAAAGAGTTCCAAATGAGCATGATGGGAGAACTTAAGTTCTTCCTGGGAATTCAGATTCATCAAGGTAAATCAGGTATACTCATTCACCAATCTAAATACACCAAAGAACTTCTTAAAAAGTTCAAGATGAGTGACTGTAAGCCTATGGCCACCCCCATGCACCCAACCTGCTCACTTGAGAAAGATGAAACCAGCCAAAAGGTAGACCAGAAAACATACAGAGGTATGATTGGATCCCTTCTTTATTTAACTGCTTCTAGACCTGACATCTTGTTTAGTGTTTGTGTCTGTGCCCGTTTTCAAGCTGACCCTAGGGAATCCCATTTAACTGCTGTCAAACGAATTTTGAGATACCTTAAAGGAACCACCAACCTTACTTTGTTATACAAGAAAACCCCCACCTACAAACTCACAGGTTTTTGCGATTCCGACTATGCTGGAGACAAGCTGGAAAGGAAAAGTACAAGTGGCAACTGCACTTTCTTAGGTGATAACTTGATCTCTTGGTCAAGCAAAAGACAAAGCACCATTGCCATGTCAACAGCTGAAGCTGAGTATATATCAGCAGTAGGATGCAGTTCACAGTTACTCTGGATGAAACATCAACTTGAAGATTACAACATCTTTGAAACCAATATCCCTTTGTTCTGTGATAACACTTTTGCTATAAACCTAACCAATAACCCAATCTTACACTCTAGAGCCAAACACATTGAAATAAAACACCATTTCATTAAGCATCCAGTTTATGGACACTGATCATCAATGGGCTGACATCTTCACCAAAGCATTACCAGAAGATAGGTTCGAGTTCATCAAGAAGCATCTCATCATTACCTCCATATCTGACTAGCTCAAGTAGTCATCTTAGGAGTTTTTAAATTTCTTGTAATTTTATTTTCTGTCTTTTATTTTCTGTTTTACTTTCTGTAATTTGTAAAGAGAGAAATAAAAAAATAAAAAAATACCACTTTTTGGCTGATGACAAAAAGGGGGAGAGAGAGAGAAAGGAGAAATAAGTAGAAAAAGAGAGATAAAAAGAAAAAAGGAGCGAAAAAGAAAGAGATGAAAAGAGGAGAAATAAGTAGAAAAGGAGAGGAATCAGGGAGAGAGAAAAAGAAAGAGTGAAAAGGAGAAGGAGTTGAAAAGGAGAGGAAACAGGGAGAGAGAAAAACAAAGAGAGAAAAAGAAAGAGTTAAAAGAGAAGGAGTTGAAAAGGAGAGTATCAGACTTAGGGGGAGAGATTGGTCTGAGGGGGAGTAATTCAAGTCTTCGAGTTACAAGCTAGCAAAATAAGTTAAGGTTTTGTCATCATCAAAAAGGGGGAGATTGTTGGAACCAAGTTGGTTCTAAGTCTTAGGATTTTGATGTATACAAAAGGAGTCAATGTAATCTTATTTTGTACCTTGAATTATTACATTAAATACAACTAGAAAATGAAGTTTGCAGTGGCAGAAGATGCATCCAGAATGCATCCTGAAATGACCAGAAGATACTCCAGGAAGTGAGAAGATACTCCAGAGGAAAGCCTGCCAGAGGGAGAGTTTGTCCAGACCAAGAGGAATCAAATATTTCAGATTTATTCCAGAAGTTATTCTGACCAGAAGATGGCCTGGAAGTGAGAAATTAAAATAGCCCAGACTTGTTCCAGACTCAACCAGAAGATAAGTTAATGAGTCCAGAACAAGAGAATCAATCCAGATTTGACCCAGATCAGAAGATAGCATGGTTCAGGGTATGAAACTAAGTCCAGACCAGAAGAAATGATTTCCAGAATTGATCCAGACCTGATCCAAAATCAAAGGTAAAATGTCCAGACTGAAATATTACTTATCCAGATTTAATTTCAGTTTAATCCAGACCAAGTCCAGAATTGGTCCAGATCAAAGGGAAGATTTCCAGATCAATGGTTCAGAATTAATTATTTGGCCCAGTGTTGGCCGAGATCAGAAGATCAGACCATGGCCCAGTGTTGGCCGAAATCAGAAGGTCAGGATGTGTGGTCCAGCAATGGCCGAGATAAGAGGATTGTAGCATATCTTGTGCAAGTCCAGGATGGTCGAAATCAGAAGATCATAGGGTTAGGAAGTGTGGTCCAAGGATGGCCGAAATCAGAGGATCACAGCATATCAATTAGGTTGGTCCAGATGTGGACTAGCGCAGAAGAATCCAATGGTCAAGATTTAATCAGGAGGATTAACGGTGGAGATTTTAATTTATTTTAATCAAAGTATTAAACAGATTTGTTACAAAAATAAAAGTGAGGTATTGTGGAATTCAAGAGCTGTGGCGGGAAGCAACTAAAGTTTTGATTGGCCAGTTATTTTTGAAAGAAATCTGAAGCTTATAAAATATATGTTTTTTATTTAAATAAAGCCCAATTGGTCAAATTATTTTTGCAAGAGAATCCAGCAAGATTCAGCTCGAAATTAAGCTTGGAAGAGGCCCAAATCTGCGTCTATAAAAGAAGGCTCAAGGCAGAATACTCATTATCAAAAATCACAAAAGAGTCATACACTTCCAAAGCAAACACTCAAATTTTCAAAGAGGTCAATTGTGAGTTCCATCTGGTATCCTCTGGTATCCTCTGATGACGTCTTCTTGAGGTATCCTCTGGTGATGCATCTTGAGGTATCCTCTGGTGACGTCATCATCCTCTGGTGACTTTATTATCCTTTGGTGATGTCATCTTCTGGTGATAGCTTCGGGTAACATTTTCTGTTTTCCAGATTGTGTCAAGAATGTTATTTATTATGCTGATTTTCTTGGCTTTCCTTGAATCAATATTGCAGATATGTGTTGATGCTTTGTCGCTTGAATTTTGAGTCTTGAACTTGATTGAAACAGATTCGAAGAGATCTCATAAAGTTTGTTGTAGAAAACTGAAGTGTAGTTGCCGGAGATTGATGATCAATCTAGAGCTTTAGCTTTTGGGTTTCCTGGAGATTGATAATCAATCTGGACGAGTTTTTGAACATACTAGAAGCTGTCTTGATTCCTTGTATATTGTCAAGATCATTTATCAGTCTTGACAGCAAAACTGGAGACTGTTCATTCTTGTTTGGGTAGCTTGATTCATGGCCTTTTATCTTTGTGATTAGAATGGTTTCTTTTGATTGTAATTGATAACATTTGTGCATTTTGATGAAGTGAATGGATTCTTGCTTTGTTCACTTATGCATTCATGTTCCTTAAACAAAACTTAAGTGAAATCATTAGTAGACCACCATTCATAAAACTTAATCATTTATTTCATAAGGTTTGTTGCCATTAAAACATATATCAAAATGATTTTTTCTTCAACATCCACTTGTACTCTTTCTTTCGAGTTTATCTCCAGCATAATCAGAGTCACAATATCCACTAAGTTGGTATGTAGGAGTTTTCTTGTAGAACAAGGTGAGGTTGGTAGTGCCTTTTTGGTATCTAAGGATTCTCTTAACATCGGTTAAATGGGTTTCCCGAGGGTTGGAATGAAATCTAGCAGATTCGCATACACTAAACATAATGTCAGGTCTAGAGGCAGTGAGATATAGTAGAGATCCTATCATACCTCTGTAGAATTTTTGATCAACCTTTTTGCCTGAGTCATCCTTTTCAAGTGAGCAGGTAGGGTGCATTGGGGTAGTCATAGGTTTGCAGTCACTCATTTTAAACTTTTTGAAAAGCTCTTTTGTATATTTTGTTTGATGAATGTATATACCTTTTTGACTTTGCTGAATTTGAATTCCTAGGAAGAACTTAAGTTCTCCCATCATACTCATTTGAAATTCCTGTTGCATCAATTTAGACAATTCTTGGAAAAGAGTGCCATTAGTAGATCCAAAGATAGTATCATCAATATAAACTTGAATGATCAGAATATCATCTTTAATTGTTTTTCTAAAAAGTGTATTGTCTACTTGTCCTCTTTCAAAGTCATTTTTAAGTAAGAAGTAACTAATTCTATCATACCATGCCCTAGGTGCTTGTTTTAAACAATACAAATTTTTTTTAAGTTTAAAAACATGGTTTGGAAATTGAGAACTTTCAGAACCTGGGAGTTGTTTAACATAGACTTCTGTCAGAACTAAGTTGGTTCTAAGTACTTAGGATTTTGATGTTTACAAAAGCACTCCATGTAATCTTATTTTGTACTTTGAATTATTATATTAAATGACACTAGAAGATGAAGTTATCAGAGGCAGAAGATGAGTTACCAGAAGATAAAATCATACCAGAGAATACACCTCTAGAAGAAAACCAGATAATGCATTCAGAAGGTACCAGAGGATGCATCCTGAAGGCACCAGAGGATGCATCCTGAAGGCACCAGAGGATACACCAGGATGTCAAAACACCATCAGAGGATATCTTTCCTGGCCCAGATCAGAAGGAAGCAGAGTCCAGAAGGAGACCTGGACCATACCAGAAGGAAGCCTGCCAGAGGGAGACTTGTTCCAGACCAGAAGGATTCATAGGTCAGACTTGGTCCAGAATTTATTCTAACCAGAAGATAGCTTGGCAGTGAAATGATAATCAGTCCAGACTTGATCAGAGCATAAATTAATTGGTCTAGAACAAGAGATTTAATTCAGATTTGGCCCAGACCAGAAGATATCATGGTTCAGAGTATGAAACTAAGTCCGGGCCAGAAGAAATGATGTCCAGATTTAATCCAGACCTGATCCAGATCAGAAGGTAAACTGTCCAGATTAAAATGTCATATGTCCAGACTAAATTTCAACTCAATCCAGACCCAGTTCAGAATTGGTCAAGATCAGAGGGAAGATGTTCAGATCAATGGTCCAGATTTAAGCATCATGGACCTGTATTGGCCGAGATCAGAAGATCAGACCATATGGCCCAGTGTTGGCCGAGATCAGAACGTGTGGTCTAGTATTGGCCGAGTTCAGAGGATCACAGCAGATCAGATTGCAAGTCCAGATAGGTCGAGATCAGAAGATCAGAAAGTGTGGTGTAGGGTAGGCCGAGATTAGAGGATCACAGCAGATCAGATTGTATGGTCCAGATGTGGTCTAGAGTAGAAGATCAAACGGTCAAGATTTAATCAAAGTATTAAAAAGATTTGATACAAAAATAAAGTGTAGTCTTGTGGAATTCAGAAGCTATTGGCGGGAAGAAAGATTTGTTCCAGAATTAACTGAAGACAGGATTGGCCAAAGTTATTTTCGAAGGCAATCTGGAGCAGAAAAAGATATGTTTTTTATTTAAGTGAAACCCGATTGGACAAGTTATTTTTGCAAGAGAATCCAGCAAGATACAACTCGAATTTAAGCTTGGAAGAGACCCTAATCTGCATCTATAAAAGGAGGCTCAAGGCTGAAGACTTAGCATCGAAAAATCACAAAAGAGTCATACACTTCCAGAAGCAAACACTCTTGTTTTCGGTGAGGTTAATTGTGAGTTTTAGCTTTCCAGAAGCAAGCACTCGTGTTTTTCTTTCCCTTGTGTTAAATCTAAGTTGTTGAAGTAGAGTCTACAATCTGAGGGAGTCAGAAGGGGTAGCAGATTACTTAGCAATTAGATTCAAGCCGTTGTAATTCCTTCTAGAATTTGGGGTTGTTAGATTGGTAGGAGAAGACTTGACTTGAGAAGTCAAGGTGCTGTATTCCTCAAAAGTCTAGGATTGTTAGACTGTTTGAGAAGACTGACTTGGAGGGTCAGTGGTATTGTTGTAATTCAAGGTTTTGAATTAGTGTAATCCTTCAAAGTGAAGGGATTGGACGTAGCCTCGTTAACGGTGAACCATTATAAAATTCTGTGTTTTAATTTTTACTTTATATTTAGTGCTAATTCTGTTTGATTCATACATCAGGTTTTGTTATAAAACTGCAACAACAGAAAAAGTATTCAAGTTAGTCAAACACAATTCAACCCCCCCTTCTCGTGTTTGCACCTTCAACTTCTTCACTTATATAAACATTTAAAAATGCACTTTTAACATCCATTTGAAGTTATGAAATGTTATTATAAGCAGCAAAGGAAAGTAGGATACAAATAGCTTCTAACCTAGCCGCTGGAGCAAATGTTTCAGTGTAGTCAATACCTTCTTGCTGATTGTATCCTTGTGCACACATCGTGCCTTGTTTATGAAAACTTCTCCTTTTTCATTCAGCTTGTTTCTTAAAACCTACTTGGTTCCAATAATGTTCTTTTCTAGTCTTAGAACTAGCTCTTCTTGCATTGGTAACTCCAACTATATCCTTCTTCTGACTCATCTTCAGATTTATCCTTTGAAGATTTGTCATAATCTTGGTTGTAGTTTCTGCTTTTTCAGGTTCTTTTGCCTGTATCAGCTTCTGGTTCTGGTAAATCAGCTTCTAGTTCTGGTAGATCTGTATCAGCTTCTGGTTCTGGTAGATCTGCATCAGCTTTTGGTTCTAGTAAACCTGCATCAACTTCTGGTTCTAGTAAATCAGCTTCTGGTTCTAGTAAACCTGCATCAGCTTTATCTGGTTCTGGTAAACCTGCATCGGTTTCCTCTAGTTCTGGTAAACCATTATTAATTTCCTCTAGTTTTGGTTAACCTGCATCAGCTTCATCTTGCTTTGACTTTTCAGGTCAAGCTATTTGTCATATAACATAATACAAATCAAATAATTTAAAAATGAACTCAATACAGCCAAACCATTAATTTTGCTTCTGGTGGTTTCTGCTTGTTTTTGAAACCACTAAAATACTATTTCTGTTAAAGTGTTCACATCACTTGGTTCCTCTGATAGTTTGAAAACCTGCATAATACTTATCTAGGTTTGATTTTTAAGATCAAGCTTCTTGTTATCACAATGAACAAAAATATCAAACAATAATAGTATTTACAGTAAGATGTAACCTCTATGTCAACAGTTTCAGTTTTACTATGAAAATCCTCTTGTTTTTGATTTTCAGATTCTGAATCTATATGTTCTGTGATTAGATGGTTTGGGTGAATGGCTTTGCATTCCCTTCCAGATTTGTAGTCTTGATGAATTTCACTGGAGTGTTCGAAGAACTCTCCTGATTCTGATTCTTCTCTTTCTGCTGATATATTAGATTCCTATGATAATTCTGGAACTGATGGTAATTCTTTTTCTTCTGATAGTTCTAGTTTTGTTGATATGTGTGATTCCTCTACCTATTTTGATTTGGTTGATATGTGTGCTTTCTTTGATATTTCTGATTCTTCATATGGTTTTGGTTCTGATAGTTATTTTGTTGACCAGTTCTTCTTCCACCAGAGTCAGCTTGCTTCTGTTTGGCAAGTGCTGGAACATAGACCTTTTCCTTTCATATATTGTCAGCATCCATTGACCAGGCACCATGACTGGTGTTTCACTTTGGTTGCTCAGAACATCTGCAACATAATTTTTTTAATCTTCTGGTACCCAAATCTTGTTGGGTCCAGGTTGTTAGTCTCGAAAGGTTTCTTGTCTTTCCTTGATTGTATCATGGGACAAGACAATTTTGAATGACCTTTCTTAGCACAGACAACACACAAAATATTAGAGGGAATAGGTTTAGCTGCAATTACAGATTCATCAAATCCTAAGCCTCGTTTACCATTGTTACTAACCCCGTAGATCATAGAAGCATATTTACTTCTTTCCATACCCTTAGCAATAAAATCTTGTAACACTTGTTCATGCATATCAGAATTATATATAGTATTTGATGTTGAACAAAGATTACTTTTTAGAGTTAGATTTTTAGATTTAAGTTCAGCAATTTCAGTTTTAAGATATGTATTTTCTGCATTTTGATTCTTGAAAACATTTAATTCTTTGGTTAGAATTGTTTTCTCTTTCATAAGTATTTTCAGTTTTAAAGATAGTTTATTATTGACATTTAAAATATCATTTATTGCATTGATTAAATCAGATCGGGTAAGTTCTACAAATACCTCTTTTTCATCTTCTAATGATTCACTTCCAGGATCAGAGTCTGTATCGGATCCAGAGGCAGAGCTTGTGTGAGCCATCAGAGCCAGTTATGTTTCTGATTCACTTCCAGAATCAGAGTTTGGATTGGATCTAGAGGCAGAATGAGTGCGAACGGTTTGAGCCAATTATGCTTCTTCTGATTCACTTCTAGAGTTGGATCTAGAGACAGAATGAGTGCGAACTGTCTGAGCCACTTCTGATTTTCTTCTAGAGTTGGATTTTATGTGGGATCCAGAGGCAGAATTGATGTGAGCCATGATGGCTAATTCTACTTCTTAATCATCAGAAGATTCATTAGAATCATCTCATGTTTGAAGGTGCAAACACGAGAAGAGGGATTGAATTGTGTTTGACTAACTTGTATACTTTTCCTGTTTTTGCACTTTTAAAACAAAACTTGATGCATGAATAAAAACAGAGTTAGCAGCGGATATAAAGTAAAAATAAAAACACAGAATTTTATATACTGGTTCACCGTTAACGAGGCTACGTCCAGTCCCTTCACCTTGAAGGATTTCACTAATTCAAACCTTGAATTACAACAGTTCCACTGACCCTCCAAGTCACTCTTCTCAAACAGTCTAACAATCCTAGACTTTTGAGGAATACAGCACCTTGACTTCCTAAGTCAAGTCTTCTCCTACCAATCTGACAACCCCAGATTGTAGAAGGAATTACAATGCCTTGAATCTAATTACCAAGTAATTTGCTACCCCTTCTGACTCCCTCAGATTGTAGACTCTACTTCAACAACTTAGATTTAACACAAGGGAAAGAAAATAACACGAGTGCTTGCTTCTGGAAAGCTGGAATTCACAATTAACCTCACTAAAAACTTGAGTGTTTGCTTTTGGAAGTGTATGACTCTTTTGTGATTTTCGATGCTAAGTATTCTGCCTTAAGCCTCCTTTTATAGATGCAGATTAGAGTCTCTTCCAAGCTTAATTTCGAGCTGTATCTTGCTGGATTCTCTTGCAAAAATATCTTGACCAATCGGGCTTCACTTAAATAAAAAACATATCTTTTTAAGCTTCAGATTTGCTTTCAAAAATAACTAGCCAATCCTGTCTTTAATTAATTATGGAACAAATCTTTCTTCCCGCCAATAGCTTCTGAACTCCCATATGACTTCACTTTATTTTTGTAAAAATCCTTTTAATCAAATTTAATTAAATCTCCAACGTTAGTCCTCATGATTAAATCTGGACCGTTTGATCTTCTGCGCTGTCCACATATGGACCATACTAAGTGATCTGTTGTGATCCTCTAATTTTGGCCAACCCTGGACCACACTTTCTGATCTTCTGATCTCGGCTAACTTGGACTTGCAAACTAATCTGCCGTGATCCTCTGATCTCGGCCAATGCTGGACCATACATTCTGACCTTCTGATTTCGGCCAACACTGGGCCATGGTATGATCTTCTGATCTCAGCCAGCATTAGGCCATATTCTTAAATCTGGACCATTTATCTGATTCTTTTCCCTCTGATTTGGACCAATTCTGAACTGGGTCTGGATTGAATTGAAATTAAATATGGAGAAATGATATTTCAGTCTGGACATTTTACCTTCTGATTTGGATCAGGTATGGATCAAATCCGGACATCATTTCTTCTGGTCTGGACTTAGTTTCATACCCTGAACCATGCTATCTTCTGGTCTGGGTCAAATCTAGATTGAATCTCTTAATCTGGACCCATTAATTTATCCTCTGATTAAGTCTGGATCAAGTCTAGACTGTTTATCATTTCACTGCCAGGCCATCTTCTGGGCAGAATAACTTCTGGACTAAGTCGGACATATGGTATCTTCTGGTCTGGAACAACTCTCCCTCTGGCAGGCTTCTTTCTAGTCTGGTCCAGGTCTCCTTCTGACTTTGCTTCCTTCTTATCTGGACCAGGAAAGATATCCTCTGGTGGTGTTTTGACATCCTGGTGTATCCTCTGGTAATTCTAAGATGCATCCTCTGGTACATTCTGGGTGCATTTTCTGGTGTCATCTAGAGGTGTTTCCTCTAGTCTGTTTTTATCCTCTGGTAACTCATCTTCTGCCTCTGATAAGTTCATCTTCTGGTGGCATTTAATGTAATAATTCAAGGTACAAAATAAGATTACATGGAGTTGTTTTGTAAGCATCAAAATCCTAAGTACTGTTGAGGAAAAAACCTTTTTGATATATGTTTTAATGACAACAAACCTTTTAAATTAAATGATTAAGTTTTATGAATGGTGGTCTACTAATGATTTCACTTAAGTTTGTTTAAGGAACATAAATGCATAAGTGAACAATGCAAGAATTAAAGAAAACAGCAGCAGAAAACATTCTCCACATATTCTGGAAAATGGAGAATGTTCGCCAGTCCATGATAGCCTAAAAACCTAACTTTCTCCATCACTTAATCGAAGTTGTTGGCTCTGGAAGTTACATGGATATGATCACTACATGGCAGAGAACACATAGGATCAATTCAAATCAAGAGGACATTCGAATTGAGAAAGATAAAGAATCTCAAACAAGCATGTCCAAACAGTTCTGGAAACAATAATTATTAGACTCCAGAAGATACCTCATGAAGTCAATTACCAGAAGATATATTTTGGAAATTACCAGAGGATACATTCTGGAAATTAACAGAGGATATGTCCTGAATTTACCAGAGGATAAATTCTGGAAAAAACCAGGAAGTCGAAAAACATCATCAGAGGATAACTTTGGAGGCCCAGATCAAACGGAAACAATATTAGAAGAACATCTGAAATACACCAGAGGGAAGCCTGCCATAAGGACAATTGCTTCATACCGTAAGAATTCAAATATCAGAAGCAATCAAGAAGTTATGCTGATCAGAACATAGCCTGGCAGTGAAATATCAAAACTGTCCAGACTTGATCCAGAATGGATCAGAGGATATGTTTTCTGGCCCAGATCAGAAGGAAAAAATATCAAATGAAAACCTGGACCATACCAGGATGAAGACTGCCATGAGGAGAGTTGTTCCAGCTCAGAAGTAATCAAATGTAATAAGTATTACAGAAGGTAATCTGACCAGAACATAGCATGACAGTCAAATTTTACTTCATCTAGAAAACGATATCAGAGGATATCTCCAGAAAAGATCAGGAAGACATCCAGAATGATCAAAACTGAACCTCCAGATTGATTATCAATCTCCAGAAAGTTCAAATACTAGGACTCCAGATTGATTATCAATCTCCAGAATTTTCATTAACATTCTGCAGAAGTTCATCATCATTCTCCAAGCTGTTTTGACATAATCAAAAACTCCAGTTCTGCTGTCAAGATTGATAAACAATCTTAACAATATACAATGCATCAAGATAGCTTCCAGTATGTTTAGAAATCAGTCCAGATTGATTATCAATCTCCAGGATATCCAAAAGCTAAAGCTCCAGATTTATCATCAATCTCCAGCAACTACAGTTTTCTACAACAACATTCTGTGATCATTTTCAATCTGTTTTAAATGATCCAAAACTCCAGTTCAGACCAGCAACATTATCACTTATCAAGAAGCATTAAAGGATCATTAAATATTCAAGAAAGTTTGATTGAAAAAGCAAAATACAGCTCAGCCTAAAAAGTAAAAAGTGTCAAAAGTAGATTACTTTTGATTAAAAATAATGCCTCTGGTCAAGTCAGACAAAGGCATCAACAACGGCTATATTGGCCTTCATTAAATGCTCTCAAGCCTATAAAAGGAAGGCAAAAGTTCAGGAAGAAACACAGCTTCAAGTACAAAGAAAAACATCACTCACATACATCTTCATACTTGAAAGCTTCTCAATCATAAACAAAAGATTCAGTTCTGTTTTTTCCTCTTCATATCAGAATCATCTACTGAATTCTTTTGTCAAGAATCTAATCTCAAACACGAGTTGAGCATACTCAGATTCTGTCCAAAAATCAAAGACATTCAAGTGCCAAGATATATCATCAATCACTCACACACATACTTGAAAATCTCTCATCACTTACAAGAATCAGTTTGATTAAATTCGTTTTACTCTGATACATTTATACTGAGTTCTTTGTAAAGAATCGAATCTCAAACAAGAGTTGAGACATCTCAGATTCTAACAAAACAATCATTATTATTGTAAAACTCATACTATAAGAGTTTAATATAGTTTGAGGTAGATTGTAAGAAATCCTATCAAGACAGATAGGTGATTTGATTAATCTGATACCAGGTGGAATTAGATTAAGTTCTGTAAACAAATATCAAGGTTGATCTAAGCTAGGTGCTGTAAAACCAAGAAGGTTCTTGTTTTAAACACTTAGTGGAAAATCTCACCGTGGTGAGGACTGGACGTAGCCCGGGTTGGGTGAACCAGGATATATCTGTGTGTGATATCTCTTCCCTTATCTCTATTTACTTTCAATATGTTAATTATCAAGTTAAATAGATAAACTGAACTGTTGATTTCAACTAACCAAGAACGTTCTCTGTTTTCTGGTGAAAACCAAGAACGTTCTCTATTTTCTGTATTCACAACCAAGATCAATCTTGATTTATTTTCTTAAGTTTTTAACAGAAATTTTAAAAGGGCGGATTTACAATTCAAACCCCCTTCCTTGTAAATCGATATTGCTACTTCAAGTACTTAGAACCAACTTGGTTCCAACAATCTCCCCCTTTTTGATGATAAAAAAACCTTAACTTATTTTGCTAGCTTGTAACCTGAAGTACTTGAATTACTCCCCCTCAGACCAATATCTCCCCCTAAGTATGATACTGACTTTTTCTTCTCCTTTTCAACTCCTTCTCTTTTCACTCTTTCTTTTCTTCTCTTCTTCTCTCCTTTTCAACTCCTTCTTTATTCTCTCTTTCTTTTCTCTCTTCACATTGTCTCTCCTTTTCAACTCCTTCTCTTTTCACTCTTTCTTTTTCTCTCTTTATTTTTCTCTCTCCCCGTTTCCTCTCCTTTTCAACTCCTTCTCTTTCTCATCTCTTTCTTTTTCGCTCCTCCTTTCTTTTTATCTCTCCTTTTCTACTTATTTATCCTTTTTCTCTCTCCCCCCCTTTTTGTCATCAGCCAAAAAGAGGTCCTACTATTTTTGTATTTTTCATTTTTCTCTTTACAAATTACAGAAAGTAAAAACAGAAAAATAAAAGACATAAAATAAAATTACAACAAAATTAAAACTCCTAAGATGACTACTTGAGCTAGTCAGATATGGAGGTAATGCTGAGATGCTTCTTGATGAACTCGAACCTATCTTCAGGTAGTGCTTTGGTGAAGATGTCAGCCCATTGATGATCAGTGTCCACAAACTGGATGCTTAAAGTCCCTTTTTGAACATGGTCCCTAATGAAATGGTGTTTTATTTCAATGTGTTTGGGTCTAGAGTGTAAGATAGGGTTCTTGTTAGGTTTATGGCTGAAGTGTTATCACAGAACAAAGGGATGTTGGTTTCAAAGATGTTGTAATCTTCAAGTTGGTGTTTCATCCTGATTAACTGTCAGTTGCGTCCTGCTGCTGATATATATTTAGCTTCGGCTGTTGACATAGCAATGGTGCTTTGTCTTTTGCTTCACCAAGAGATCAAATTATCACCTAAGAAGCTCTTCTTGCATTGCAAGTATCCAACCTTCCTCTGCCAAAGCTTCATCAACATTGGTTGGTCTGTATCAACTTCTGGTTCTGGAAGATATGTAACAGCTTCTGATTCTGATAAATAAACTTCTGGTTCTGATAAATAAACTTCTGGTTCTAGTAAATCTGTAACAGCTTCTGATTCTGATAAGTATCCAGATTTCTCTTCTAACTTATCTTGGCTGTTTCTGACTTGATTAGATTTATCTTTTGAATATTTATCATGTGTTGCTGAATTGCTTGTGTCCTCTACCTTTCCAGGTACTTCTGTTTCTTCTACTTCTGCTCCCTTTGGTTCCGGTGAACCTGCACTATCTTTATCTTGCTTTGATTTGTCAAGATCAAGCAGTTTTTCATATAACATAATATAAATCAAATAATTTAAAAATGAACTCAATACATCCAAACCATTAGTTTTGCTTCTGGTGGTTTCTGCTTGTTTTTGAAACCACTGGAGTGCTGTTTCTGTTGAAGTGTTCAATTCGTGTGAATCACCTAGTTCCTCTGACAGTTTGAAAACTTGCAGAATACTTATCTAGCTTTGATTTGTTAAGATCAAGCTTCTTGTTATCACAGTAAACATAAATATCAAATAATAATAGTATTTACAGCAAAATGTAACCTCTATGTCAACAGTTTTAGTTTTACTCTGAAAATCCTCTTGCTTCTGATTTTCAGATTTCAAATATGTATGTTCTATGATTACATGGTTTGGATTAAGGGATTTGAATTCCCTTCTGGTGGCATTTAATGTAATAATTCAAGGTACAAAATAAGATTACATGGAGTGCTTTTGTAAGCATCAAAATCCTAAGTACTTAGAACCAACTTGGTTCCAACAATGTTGCCATCAAATTTTTCTTTTTGGGTCTGGTGTCTTTCTTCTGGTGTTTCCTTTCTCCAGGTTTATGCATTATGACTTAACTACCCAGGTTCATTGCATCCATAGCAGATGATGCTCTTCTTGTCATGTTCATCCTTTTTTCTGTTGGAATACTTGGAATACCTCTGGGGGAACTTCTTCTTTCTGTTCTGCCACATCTTCAAAACCTTTCTAGTTATGAATGCAATTTCTTCTTCTTCTTCTTCTTCGGGTTTCTGATTCTGGGTATCAGAATCACTATATTCTGATTCTGGGTATCAGAATCATTGTATTCTGATTCTGTTTCTGATGGTATCAGAATGCAATTTCCAGGTACTTTTGTTCTTCTTCTTGGGCTCATCTTCTTCCAGCTCTATTTCATGTGACTTGAGGGAGCTGATTAATTTTTTCAGCTTCAGAGTGTTCAAGTCCTTTGCTTCCTGAATGGCAGTGACCTTTGTTCTCCACTTGGTTGACAGACTTCTAAGAATTTTCTTCACGTGGTCAGTAGTGGTATAGCTCTCCTTGAGTACTCTTAATCCTGAAACTAGAGTCTAAAATATGGAAAACATTGCTTCAATGTCTTCATCTTCTTCCATCTTGAACAGCTCATACTTCTTGACTAGAATGTTGGCCTTTGCTTCTTGAACTTGCTTGCTACCTTCGTAAGTCAGAGTCAGACAATCAAAGATGCTCTTTGCTGTTTCTTTGTTAGTGCACTTGTCGAACTACTTGAATGTGATTGCATTGATCATGAACGTTCTGGATTTGTGATGCATCTTGAACATCTTCTTCTAGTCAGCATCCATATTTTTTCTAGGAATTTCAACACCATCAACATCTTCTGGAGCAGTATAGCCATCTTCCACCAAGTCCCAAAGTTCGGAATCTTTTGAAAAAAAGAAACTCCTCAGCCTATCCTTCTAGTACTCGAACCGTTCCCCATCAAACAGAGGTGGTCTGTTGATGTTTCCTCCAACAGCTTCTTCATAGAATTTTGTTGTTTACAAAAGTACTTTTATGTAATCTTATTTTTGACTTAGAATAATAATGAAAAATGCCACCAGAAGATGACGTCACTAGAGGCAGAAGATGAAGTCACCATAAGATAAAATCAGAAGCAGAAGATGAGGACACCAGAGGATAAAATCAGAGAATGACACCAGAGGATACACCTCCAGAAGATATCATACGGTGTCATCAAAGGCAAAACATCAAAGGACAAATAACATCATCAGAGGATATCTTTCTTGCTCTAGATCAGAAGGAAGCAGAGTCCAGAAGGAGACCTGGTCCAGACCAAATGGAAGCTTGTCAGAGGGAGACTTGGTCCAGACTAGAAGGAAACATAAGTCAAACTTGGTCCAGACTTAATCCTGACCAGAAGATAGCTTGGTCGTGATTATAAGATTTAATCCAAACTTGATCCAGATCAGAGGATAAATGTCTAGTTTAAAAGATCAATGGTCCAGATTAAAATATCATAAGTCCAGATTTAATTCAGATTCAATCTAGACTCAGTCTAGACTTGGTCCATATCAAAGGGTAAATGTTCAGATTAAAAGATCAATGGTCCAGATTAAATTATCATGATCCAGTGTTGGCCAAGATAAGAGGATCACAGAATTGGCGCAAATCAGATTACATAGTCCAGAGTTGGTCGAGATCAGAGGATTATACGGTCCAGCTTTTAATCATGATGAAAATCAGTGAAGACTTGATTAAAATTCGAAAAAGACTTGATTAAATTTTGATAGAAATTTGATCAAAGTATTAAGGGGATTTGATACAAAAATAAATTGAAGTCTTGGAGGGAATTTAAAAGCAATTGGAGGGAAGAAAGATACGGTCCAAAATTAAACAAGAACAGGATTGACCAAAGTTATTTTCAGAACAAATTTGAAGCAAAAAGGTTCGGATCAAGCATAAAGCTCAAACCCGATTGGCCAAGTTATTTTTGCAAGGGAATCTGGACAGATACAGCTCGAATTTGATCATGGAAGAAACCCTAGTTTTCATCTATAAAAGGAGGCTCAAGGCAGAAGACTTTGTCATCGAAAATCAGTAAAAGAGTCATAAACTTCCAGAGGCAAACACTCGAGTTTTCAGTGAGGATAATTGTGAGAATCAACTTTCCAGAAGCAAGTACTCTTGTTTTTCGTTCTCTTGTGTCAGATCTATATTGTTGAAGTAGAGTCTACAATCTGAAGAGTCAGAAGAAGTAGCAGGTGACTTAGCAATTAGATTCAAGGTGTTGAAATTCCTTCTGCAATATGGGGTTGTCAGATTGGTAGGAGAAGACTTGACTTGTGAAGTCAAGGTGCTGTGTTCCTCAAAAGTCTAGGATTGTTAGACTGTTTGGGAAGACTGACTTGGAGGGTCAGTAGTGCTGTTGTAATTCAGAGGTTTTGAATTAGTGGAAAAATCCTTCAAGGTGAAGGGAATGAATGTAGACTAGTTAATGGTGAACCAGGATAAATCTTTGTGTTGATTATTTTACTTTATCCGCTGCTAATTCTGCTTGCTTATATATCAGATTTTAAATAATCATCAAAAACAGAAAAAGAATTCAAGTATTACTAACACAATTCAACCCCCCTTTTCGTGTTTGTACCTTCAATTACGGCTTTGTACAAGCTTAAATTCGAGATAAATCCTGCTCAGATTTCCTTTGAAAATTCTATTGGCCAATCCTGTTTCTCTTAATTTCAATGCGTATCTTTTAGCTTCAGATTTCATTTGAAAAATTCTATTGATCAATCCTGTTTCTCTTAATTTCAGATCATATCTTTTAGCTTTAGATTTCATTCGAATTTCCTTCAAGTCTTCAGTGATTTTTTGAATCAAATCCCCTTAATACTTTGATCAAATTTCTATCAAAATTCAATCAAGTCTTCTTCGAATTTTAAATAATGTCTTCACTGATCTGCATTATGATTTAAATTCTGGACCGTATGATCTGCTAATCTGGACCAAGTCTGGACCATGTGATCTGATCTGTACCATTCTGTCTCACGGTCTGAACGGTGTGATCTTCTGATCTAGACCATTGATCTTCTGATCTGAACCAAGTCTTCTATTCTGGACCATGCTATCTTCTGGTCTAGACCAAGTCTACTGTTCTGGACCATGCTATCTTCTGGTCTGGACCAAGTCTAACTTATGTTTTCTTCTCGTATGGACTAAGTTTCCTTCTGGACAATGTTTCCTTCTGATATGGGCCAAGAGTAATATCCTCTGATGATGTCATTGTTTCTTCCCCCTAATGATATCCTCTGATTGATGATATCCTCTGATTCTTACTTCTGATGGGATCCTCTGGTGATATCCTCTAGAGGTATCTTCTGGTTTCCTCTGGATGTGTCCTTTGGTGATATCTTCTGGCCGTATCTTCTGGTGGCATCTTCTGCTAACGTCATCCTCTGGCGTGTCCTCTGATTTTTCATACTTCTTCTAAGTCAAAATATGATTTTCATAAAATACTTTTGTTAACATCAAAACTTTAATTGAAAGAACCAACTTGGTTCCAACAACGTTAACTCTGATTGTTATCACAAAAAGAAAATCCTTACTAAAGGAAAAAATAACCCACAAGGATCAAAAGCAATATGGGTACCTAAGTCACTTTTGAACTCTAACACATGATCATCCTCTGATCAACAAAAAAACCTTGGTTCTTGGACAGTGGATGCTCAAGACATATGAAGGGAGATAAACAATATTTTATTTCCTTGGTGAAAAAGGATGGAGGATCAGTCATGTTTGGGAACAATGATAAAGCTCAAATCAAAGGAACATGTATTATTGGAAAAAATAATTCGGCCAAAATTGAAAACGTTCAATATGTGGTAGGTCTAAAACACAACTTACTAAGTATTAGTCAATTGTGTGATAGTGGGTTTGAAGTAATTTTCAAACCAACGATAGATGAGGTTAGACACTCATTCTCAGGTAAAATTATTTTCTCTGGCATTAGAAGAAAAAATCTATATGAATTATATTTGGATGAATTACCTTATGAATCTTGTTTTATTTCCATTGAAAAGGACAAATGGATTTGACACAAACGAGTGAGTCATACAAGTGTAAACACTATTTCTAAATTATAAAAATAAGAACTAGTTAGAGGCTTTCCAAAAATTAATTTTGAAAAGGACAAAATTTGTGAAGCTTGTACCAAAGGAAAACAAGTTAAAAGTAGCGTTCACTCAAAAGATATTGTTTCCAAAAATCATCCTCTTGAACTGATTAATATGGACCTCTTTGGACCTATCAAAACTCCTAGCCTTAGTGGAAAAAGATATAGCCTTGTAATTGTTGATGACTTCTCACGTTTTACTTGGGTCTTATTTTTAAAACATAAAAATGAAGCTTTTGAAGCATTCATTCATTTTTGCAAAAAAATTCAAAATGAAAAAGGTTTAAAAGTTATCTCAGTGAAAAGTGATCATGGTGGAGAATTTGAAAATGAATTGTTCAAAACATTTTTTGATGAAAATGGGATATCAGACAATGTTTCTTGTCGGAGAACTCCTCAACAAAATGGAGTTGTGGAAAGGAAAAATAGAAGTACTACACTCTTATTTGTGATAATCTTATTTGGCAACCTATATCGACAAATCAATTATCTCTTGATAAATTTGACCACTACACTCCTCATCAGGTTGGCATAAGAAGCAGCTTCAACACATTTTGTGAAATAATCAATAGCTACTAGGATAAACCAATGCTCATTTAAAGCCTTAGGTTCGATGAGCCCAATAACATCCATCCCCCACATTGAAAATGGCCAAGGTGATGTTAAGACATTCAAAGAGGTTGGTGGAACATGTACTTTATCAATATAGATTTGACATTTATGACATTTTGTTTACATAACTAGAACAATTAGACTCCATGTTCAACCAATAGTAGCCAACCCTTAAGATTTTTCTTGCCATTGCGTGCCCATTTGCATGAGTTCCAAAAGAACCTTCATGAACCTCTTGAATAATTTTCTCTGCTTCTATTTTATCCACACATCTAAGGAGAACCATATCATGGTTTCTCTTATAAAGCACATCACCATTTAAGAAGAAGTTCATTGACAACCTCCTCAAAACCCTTTTGTCATTCTCCGAAATACCCAATGGATATTCCTTATTCTTAACATAGGATTTGATATCATAAAACCATGGTTTGCCGTCAAGCTCTTCTTCTATTGATAAGCAATATGATGGCTTACCTTTTGTTGGATTTTTATTACCGACACATCCCGACATGTGCTTATTTTGAACATTGATGACAATGTGACTAGGGCGTCGGCCAATTGGTTTCCTTCTCGAGGGATATGGTGAAAAGTGATATTCTATCAATTCTTTGATATGAGTATGATATAAAATTAATTTGGAATCTCGAGTTTCCCATTCTCCTTTTGTCTAATGGATAACCAACGATGAATCTCCATATACCTCAAGAACTTTTACCTTTGATTCTATGGCTGCATTAATGCCCATGGCACATGCCTCATATTCTGCAATATTGTTTTTGCAATCAAAACACAATCTAGCCGTAAATGGAGTGAGAAATCAAGATGGCTCTAATTCCATGCCCTAACGCATTAGTAGCACCATCAAACATCAACGTCCATTTTCCTTTATCAGATGATTCAATCACTTCAAATAAAGTCATTATGCCTTCGTCGGGGAATTCACACTACATTGATTGATAATCTTCTACAGGTTGTTGGGCTAAGTACTCTGCTAATACGCTTCCTTTGATAGCCTTCTGTGTAACATACAACAAGTCGTCTTTTGATAACAACATTTGCCACTGGGCAATCCTTCCAGTAAGAGCAGGTTTCTCAAAGATGTACTTAATTGGATCCATTTTGGACACCAACCAAGTTGTATGACATAACATGTATTGCTTCAGCCGATGAGCAGCCCATGCTAGCGCACAACATGTTTGTTCAAGCAGTGAATATGTTGTTTCACAACTAGTGAACTTTTTGCTCAAATAATAAATAGCATGCTCCTTTTTACCGGAATCATCGTGCTGCCCCAACACACAACCCATTGACTCATCAAGTACTGTTAAGTACATAATAAGTGGTTTTCCAAGAACTGGAGGTACCAGGATTGGAGGTTTTAACAAGTACTGTTTAATCTTCTCAAAAGCTTTTTGACAATTCTCATTCCATTCAACCTTTTGGTCTTTGTGAAGCAACTTGAAAATTGGCTCGCATGTTGCAGTTAGATTTGATATGAATCTGGCAATGTAATTCAATCTCCCCAAAAAGCCACAAACTTCTTTTTCCGTGCGTGGAGCCGACATTTCTTGTATTGCTCTTACTTTATCTGGGTCCACTTCTATCCCTTTTTGACTAATGAAAAACCCAAGTAACTTGCCCGATCTCACGCAAAAGTGCATTTAGCAAGGTTTAATCGGAGTCTGAACTTCCTTAGTCGAATAAACAATATTTGAAGGTAAACAACATGGTCTTCCTCGGTCCGGGACTTTGCAATCATATCGTCCACATAAACCTCTATCTCCTTATGCATCATGTCATGAAACAATGTCACCATTGCTCTTTGATGGGTTGCCCCAACATTTTTCAATCCAAATGGCATCACTTTATAACAGAAAGTTCCCCATTGTGTAATAAATGTGGTTTTCTCCATATCCTCGAGAGCCATCTCGATTTTATTTTACCTTGAGAAACCATCCATAAAGGAGAAAAGAGAATATTGAGTAGTGCTATCCACTAGGACATCAATAGAAGGCCAGGGAAAATTGTCTTTAGGACTTGCTTTATTTAAATCTCGATAATCAACGCACATTCGAACCTTTCCGTCCTTTTTTAGAACTGGGACAATATTAGCCTCCCATTGAGGATAGATATTTTGCTACTGCTAAGAAACTAGCATCAAATTTCTTTTTGACCTCTTCTCTAATTTTAAGTGACATATCAAGCCCCGTCCTCCTCAATTTTTGTTTAATTGGAGCACATTCAGGCTTGAGTGGTAGCTTGTGTTCAACTATGTTAGTATCTAGCCCAAGCATATCCTGATATGACCATGCAAAGACATCCACATAGTTAAATAAAAGTTTAACCAACTTTTCTCGTTCACTTCCTTTCATAGACATACCAATTTTAATTTTTTTCTTATCATATTCAGTCCCTAAATTGATCACCTCAACAGGTTCTTGATAGGGTTGGATTATTTTAGCTTCCTGTTCCATTAACCTTTCTAGTTCTGGGGGAGGCTCAAAATTGTCTTCACAATCCTCATCAGGGTCATTAGTTGGAATGGGTTCTAGCGCTGCTATTTTCAACGTTTTCATTTTTTACTATGCACCGTTAGAATTAAGAAGAAAAAGGAAAAAAGAAAATATGAATGATGGTTGCAACATTAAGAAAAAAAGAAAAGAAAAAAAAAAGATTGGAGAGTTCTAAAATGCATTTATTGATAATAAATATAGAATTGAATAATTATCCTTATAGCCTTGGGCATAGCAAAAGGAGTTGAAATACATAATTACTTTGAGCATGAATTAACAAACACGAGAAACTTGATGATCTTCCAATTGTTGAGGATGGTATTCGGAAAACAAGGGTACACTAATTTGAGGGTATCATCACCAACATGCTCTTCTTCCACCACAGCCACCTGGTCAACATAAATTATTTTGACGTTTTGATAGGTTTGGCGAATGTCACAAATAGGAATCTTCTGTGAATGGTTTTCCAGACATGCCATCCTGCTTTCCTTTTTTTCTTCTTTCATTGCCTTTTCTTTATCAACTTTGGTAGGTACATACTCCAACCCATATCGATCCTTTTTTGGTATATCTAACAATTTCCCCAACTAAGCAAAAACTCCTCCTTCCAACATGGATTTGGTAGACTTCAACGTTGTGGTAGACAATTTTGGTTCCTTTCAGTGAGATCCTTCACCTATGAAGACAACATTGGCGATTTCTAATGCTTGAAAGGAGATTTCTATGGCTTCCTCTGTATCTTCAATGTAGCCTATAGAAGATAGATGACTCACTATCATATCTTCTTCCCCATATATTATTACCAGCTTATTGTTCACTATAAACTTTATCTTTTGATGGAGAGTGGATGTCACTACTCCAACAGCATGAATCCACGGTCTCCCTAAAAGACAACTGTACGCTGGTATAATATCCATCACTTGAAAGGTTATCCCAAAGTTATGAGGTCCAATTTGAACTGGTAGGTCAATCTCGCCAACAACTTGTCTCCTGGATCCATCAAATGCTTTCACCACCATAGCACTAGGCTTCATACATGCTCCATCAACAAATATTTTTGATAGTGTCGATTTCTGCATGACATTTAATGATGAACCATTATCAACTAGCACTCGTGCAAGAATATGATTGTGACACCTCACAGAGATATGTAGTACTTTATTATGCCTTATCCCTTTAGCTGGTAATTCGCCATCGCTAAAACTCAAACAATCATTAGCGGTGATATTACCAAAAACTCCATCAAACTGGTCGACCGTGATATTGTGAGTAACATGGGCCTTGTTTAAAACTTTCATCAGTGCCCTTCTATGTGCTTCAGAGTTTAATAACAAAGAAACAACATCTATCTTGGAAGGGTTTGATTTAGCTCGTCCACCACCTTATATTCACTTTACTTGATAAACTTCAAAAATTCGTTAGCTTCTTCTTCAAGCATTGTCTTTTTGCTAGTCTATGGCCCTTTTATAGCTTCTTTACCATTTTCCCCACAGTCTTCCTTTTTCCTAGGTTGTTTGGGGGCGTATACTCAACCACTCCGAGTCATCCCATCAATCCCTGAAATGTTGGTGACATCAATTTCTTTAGGTTCACAGCTATCACTTGATCGATGATGGGCCAAATGAGATGTAACTTCATAATTCCATGGTACCGCCTTGGTATTTTCATAAGGAAAAGGGGTTGGTGCTCGGACAATTATTGAATTTTACCCGTTTGGAGTTGCCTTAAGATTTTCTTTTCTATAGAGGATTTCCAATGATCTTGGGAAATATCTATTATTCTCCACGCACATCTCTATGGTTAGCGCATGATCATCTTTTGCACAACCTACCTGTATGAAATTCTTGTCCATTAATTCTTGAAGGAATTCCTTGAGCTCTTCAGAATTTTGTATGGAACATGAACCAATAGGGTGAACACCACAAACTCAAACCTCATTGTTAATTGTCTCAATCAATTTTAACTTGCATAACTCAGCAAAAATCATTTTCATTGGGTTTACACATGTTCCATACTCTTAATTGCACATTGGTCTACCTTGTTGGAACCAAGTTGGTTCTAAGTACATAGGATTTTGATGTTTATAAAAGCACTTCATGTAATCTTATTTTGTACTTAGAATTAATATATTAAATGCCACCAGAAGATGAAGTCACCAGAGGCAGAAGATGAAGTCACTTGATGCAGAAGATGAGTAACCAGAGATTAAAATCAGACTAGAGGATACACCTCCAGAAGATACCAGAGGATGCATACAGAAGGCACCAGAGGATACACCTCAAGAGGATATCAGAGGATGTCAAAACTTCATCAGAGGATATCTTTCCTAGCCCAGATCAGAAGGAAGCCTGCCATAGGGAGACTTGTTCCAGACCAGAAGGAATCATAAGTCAGACTTGGTCTAGACCAGAAGGAATTAATTCTGACCAGAAGATAGCCTAGTCGTGAAATATCATAAGTCCAGACTTACTTCAGACTTGGTCTAGAGCAGAAAATAACTGGTCCAGAACAAGTGACTTGGTCCAGACCAGAAGATGGCATGGTTCATAGCATAGAACTCAGTTCAGATCAGAAGAAATGTTGTCCAAATTTAATCCAGACTTGATCCAGATCAGAAAATAAAATGTCCAGATTAAAAGATCAACAGTCCAGATTTAATTCAGATTCAATCCAGACCAGAAGCTAGCATGTCCAGATCAGATGATAAGTGTCCAGATCAAAAGGTAAAATTCATGTCCAGATCAAATAATAAATTTCAGAGGATAAATGTAAAATGATCCAGACTTAAGTATCATGGTCCAGTGTTCGCCGATATCAAAAGATCATAAAAAAGTCCAGATCAGATCATATGGTCCAGTGATTGGCCGAGATCAGAAGATCAGAAGATATGGTCCAGTGTTGGCCGAGATCAGAGGATCACAGCAGATCAGATGGCATGGTACAGATGTGGACGAGATCAGAAGATCAAACGGTCCAGATTTAATCATGATGATAATCAGTGGAGACTTGATTAAATTCGAATAAGACTTGATTAAATTTGATCAAAGTATTAAAAAGATTTGATACAACATAAAGTGAAGTCTTGTGGAATTCAGAAGCTATTGGTGGGAAGAAAGATTTGTTCCAGAATTAATTAAAGTCAGGATTGGTCAAAGTTATTTTCGAAGGCAATCTGGAGCAGAAAAAGATATGTTTTTTATTTAAGAGAAACCCGATTGGACAAGTTATTTTTGCAAGAGAATCCAGTAAGATACAACTCGAATTTAAGCATGGAAGAGACCCTAATTCACATCTATAAAAGGAGGCTCAAGACTGAATGCTCAGCATCGAAAAATACAAAAGAGTCATACACTTCCAAAAGCAAACACTCAAGTTTACAGTGAGGTTCATTGTGAGTTTCAACTTTCCAGAAGCAAGTACTCGTGTTTTTCTTTCCCTTGTGTTGAATCTAAGTTGTTGAAGTAGAGTCTACAATCTGAGGGAGTTAGAAGGGGTAGTAGATTACTTAACAATTAGATTCAAGGCGTTGTAATTCCTTCTACAATCTGGGGTTGCCAGATTGGTAGGAGAAGACTTGACTTGAGAAGTCAAGGTGCTGTATTCCTCAAAAGTCTAGGATTGTTAGACTGTTTGAGAAGACTGACTTGGAGGGTCAGTGGTATTGTTGTAATTCAAGGTTTTGAATGAGTGAAATCCTTCATAGTGAAGGGACTGGACGTAGCCTCGTTAACGGTGAACCAGTATAAAATTCTGCGTTTTTATTTTTACTTTATATCCGCTGCTAACTGTGTTTGATTCATACATCAGGTTTTGTTATAAAACTACAAATTTTGAAAAAGTATTCAAGTTAGTCAAACACAATTCAACCCCCCTTCTCGTTTTTGCACCTTCAATTGGCATCAGAGCTCGGTCTCAAGGCTGAGCACTTAACAGTGTTTGAGGAAAGGTCCAAGGGGTTCAACATGGTAGAATCCAAAGATGATTTGGGAGGAAACATCAACAGATTACCACTGTTTGATGGAGAATGGTTTGAGTATTGGAAGGACAAAATGAGAAGTTTCTTCATATCTCAAGATCCTGAATTATGGAAGTTGGTAGTCAAAGGGTACACTGCACTTACTGTTCCAAGAGATCCAACTAAAGAACTTGACATGGAAGATATGAAACCAGACCAGAGCAAAACATACTAATTGCATCACAAAGCCAGAACAATCATGATCAGTTCCATTACATTCAAGGAATTTGACAGATGCACATATAAAGAAACAGCAAAGAGCATATTCGACAGTCTGGTTCTGACATATGAAGGAAGCCAGCAGGTTCAACATGCCAGGGCTAACATACTGGTCAAACAGTATGAGATGTTCAAGATGGAAGATGATGAAGACATTGATGGAATGTTCTGCAGAATCCAGACTTTGATATTTGGACTGAAGGTCTTGAAGAAAAGCTACACAATAGCAGATTATGTCAAGAAGATTCTAAGAAGCTTACCAACCAAGTGGAGACCAATGGTTACTGCATTTCAGCAAGCCAAAGATCTGAATAACTTAAGATTTGAAGAACTGATCAGCTCACTCAAGTCTCATGAAATAGAACTGGAAGTAGATGACCCAACGAAGAAGAAAAATCTGGCCCTGAAGTCGAAACAGAAGATAGCTGCAAGGGCAGCACCAGAATCAGAGGATAGTGACAGTGACTGCGATGATATGGCTTACTTAACCAAACAGATGGTTAAGATCTGGGAAAATAAGAAGAGAAGAGGTTCCAAGAAGAAACATAACAGCAAAGGAAATGAAGAATTTGACAAGAAGAGCATCATCTGTTATGGATGCAATGAACCTGGACATATCAAGTCAGAATGTCCAAATCTGGAAAAAGACAAACAACACAAGAAGAGTTCTAGATTCAGAAAGAAGGGTCTGATGGCAGCCTGGGATGTATCAGAATCAAAAGAAGAATCGTTTGATGAAGAAGAGGCAGAAACAACAATGATGGCACACATCAGGTCTGCTTCTAGACTTCATAAAGGCACAATTTTAGGAAGGAAAGTAGGCAGAAGGAAGAATGATTAAAGCAGTCATTCAGGCAAGTCTGGAAGCACATCAGAGGAAGCAATTCTGGCTCTGATGGCTCATACCAACTCAAGTTCTGGATACAGCTCAGGTTCGGGAACAGATTCAGAAGATGAAGACAATGAGGTATTTTCTGATCTCACTAAATCTGAAAATAATTGATGCTGTTAAAGACTTTTTAAATGCAAAAAATAAGATGTCTTTAAAACTAAAAACTCTTAGGGAATATAAGAAAAATCTGACTAAAGAAGTCCAAGTTTTAAAGAATCAAAATTCTGAGTATGCAATTGAAAACAAGGATTTTAAAACTAAAGTTGCAAGACTCAAATCTGAAAACCCAACTCTCAAAAGTGATATTTTTTCCACTTCCAAAACTGTTTGTGAATCTGATATGCATGAGCAATTTTTTCAAAACTTTATTTCTAATGGAATGGAAAGAAGTAAATATGCATATATGATTTATGGAAAAAGTAACATTGGAAAGAGAGGTCTTGGTTTTACAGAAACTATTGCTGATACTAAAACTGTTCATTATGATGTTTTATGCATTGTTTGTGCCAAGGAAGGTCACTCTAAATTATCTTGTCCAATGGTAAAATCTGAACAAGATCAGAGAACTTTTAAAACTAACAAACCTGGACCCAATCAGTTTTGGGTACCAAAAGATCAAATTGTCTATGTTGTAGATATTCTGAGCAACCAGAAGGAGACACCAACAATTGTGCCTGGACAATGGATGTTGGCAATGCACAAGCAGAAGAAGGTTTATGTTCCAACATCTACCAAACAGAAGCCAATTGACTCCGGTAGAAGAAGAAGTGGTCAACACAATGCCCATCAGAACCAGAACCAGAATCATAGGATGAACAGGAAATACCAAAGAAATCACACATATCAGAGGTACAGGAAATGGAACCAGAACCAACGCTGGAACCAAAATCAGTACAGGAACTAGAACCAGAACCAGAACTGGAACAGTATCAGAGGCACATGAACTGGAACCAGAATCAACACTAGAACCAAAATCGGAATCAGTACCAAAACCCGAACCAGAACCAGTATAAGTATCAGAATCAGAGGTTCAGCCATAAACACCAAAATCATACACATCAGCTTCACTATTACTAGAAGAAGCAGAATTACCAGAATCACCATAAGTTCCAGAATCACCAGAGGAACATGGTGTATCAACCGAAGCAGAAAGAGAAGAATCAGAATCAGGAGAATTCTTCAAACACTCCAGTGAAATTCATCAAGACTACTAACATGGAAGGGAATTCAAAACCCTTCATCCAAATCACTTAACATACAGATTCGGAATCTGAAAATTAGAAGCAAGAGGATTTTCAGAGTAAAACTGAAACTTCTGACATGGAGGTTACATCTTGTTGTAAATACTATTATTATTTATGTTTACTGTGATAACAAGAAGCTTGATCTTAAAAATCAAAGCTAGATAAGTACTTGCAGGAACTAGGTGATCCAAATAATCTAAACAAGTTCAGTTGAAACAGTAAAACCAGTTCAGTGGTTTCAAGCAGAAACCACCAGAAGCAGAATTAATGGTTGACCAGAATAAAAGGAAATTGATGCTGGAGGAAACCAATGCTGGTTACTAGAACCAGAAACAGATGCAGGTTCACTAAAACCAGAAGCTGATCCAGACTTAACAGAACCAAAAGTTGTTTTACTAGAAACATAATTGACGAACTAGCTGTATTTACTTTCATTATATGAGTTTTATTATCATTAAATCTGATGACAAACTGCTTGATCTTGACAAATCAAAGCAAGATAAATACAGTGCAGGTTCACCCGAACCAAAGGGAGCAGAAGCAGAAGAAACAGAAGTACCTGGAAAGGTAGAGGATACAAGCAAGTCAGCAACACATGACAAATCTTCAAAAGATAAATCTGATCAACTCAGAAACAGTCAAGATAAGTCAGAAGAGAAATTTGGATATTTACCAGAATCAGAAGCTGTTACAGATTTACCAGAACCAGAAGCTAATTTATCAGAATCAGAAGCTGTTACAGATTTATCAAAACCAGAAGTTGATTTATCAGAATCAAGAGCTGTTACAGATCTTCCAGAACCAGAATTTGATGCAGACCAACCAATGTTGATGAAGATTTGGCAGAGGAAGGTTGGATACTTGCAATGCAGGAAGAGCTGAATGAATTCCAAAGGAATGATGTTTGGGATATGGTATCCAGACCAAACAAAAACATTATTAGAACCAAGTGGGTGTTCAGGAATAAACTCAACGAAAAAGGTGAAGTGGTAAGGAACAAAGCCAAACTTGTAGCTCAAGGATACAGTCAACTGGAAGGTATATATTACACTGAGACTTTTGCTTCAGTGGCCAGGTTAGAAGCAATTAGAATTCTCTTATCATTTGCTGCTAATCATTATATAATTTTGTATCAAATGAATGTTAAAAGTGCATTCTTAAATGGCTATATAAGTGAAGAAGTCTATGTCAAACAGCCCCCTGGATTTGAAAATTCTAATTTTCCAGACCATGTTTTTAAACTTAAAAAATCTTTATATGGTTTAAAACAAGCACCAAGGGCATGGTATGACAGACTTTGTAACATTTTGCTTAAGAATGAATTTGATAGAGGCCAGATTGATAATACTCTATTTAGGAAATCCATTAAAAATGATATTTTAATTATTCAAGTTTATGTTGGTGATATCATCTTTGGATCGACTCATGGCACTTTGTGCAAGGAGTTTTCTGACCTAATACAGAAAGAGTTTCAAATGAGCATGATGGGAGAACTTATGTTCTTCTTGGGAATTCAGATTCACCAAGGTAAATCAGGTATAATCATTCACCAATCTAAATACACTAAAGAACTTCTCAAAAAGTTTAAGATGACTGATTGTAAGCCTATGGCCACCCCCATGCACCCAACCTGCTCACTTGAGAAAGATGAAACTAGCCAAAAGGTAGACCAGAAAACATACAGAGGTATGATTGGATCCCTTCTTTATCTAACTGCTTCTAGACCTGACATTTTGTTTAGTGTTTGTGTTTGTGCCCGTTTTCAAGCTGACCTTAGGGAATCCCAATTAACTGCTGTCAAAAGAATCTTGAGATTCCTTAATGGAACCACCAACCTTACCTTGTTGTACAAGAAAACCCCCACCTACAAACTAAGAGGTTTTTGTGATTCTAACTATGCTGGAGACAAGTTGGAAAGGAAAAGTACAAGTGGCAACTGCACATTCTTACGTGATAATTTGATCTCTTGGTCAAGCAAAAGACAAAGCACCATTGCCATGTCAACAGCTGAAGCTGAGTATATATCAGCAGCAGGATGCAGCTCACAGTTAATCTAGATGAAACATCAATTTGAAGATTACAACATCTTTGAAACCAATATCTCTTTTTTCGGTGATAACACTTCAGCCATAAACCTAACCAAGAACCCTATCTTACACTCTAGAGCTAAACACATTGAAATAAAACACCATTTCATTAGAGACCATGTTCAATAAGGGACTTTAAGCATCCAGTTTGTGGACACTGATGATCAATGGGCTGATATCTTCACCAAAGCATTACGTGAAGATAGGTTCGAGTTCATCAAGAAGCATCTCAACATTATCTCCATATCTAACTAGCTCAAGTAGTCATCTTAGGAGTTTTTAATTTTCTTGTAATTTTACTTTATGTCTTTTATTTTGTTGTTTTTACTTTCTGTACTTTGTAAAGAGAAAAACAAAAATACAAAAATAGTAGGACCTCTTTTTGGCTGATGACAAAAGGGGGGAGAGAGAGAAAAAGGAGAAATAAGTAGAAAAGGAGAGATAAAAAGAAAGGAGTGAAAAAGAAAGAGATGAAAAGAGAAAGAGAGGAAACAGGGAGAGAGAAAAATAACGAGAGAAAAAGAAAAAGTGAAAAAAGAAGGAGTTGAAAAGGAGACGCAATGTGAAGAGAGAAAAGAAAGAGAGAATAAAGAAGGATTTGAAAAGGAGGGGAGAAGAGAAGAAAAGAAAGAGTGATTTAAGAAGGAGTTGAAAATGAGAAGAAAAATTAGACTTAGGGGGAGAGATTGGTCTGAGGGGGAGTATTTCAAGTACTTCAAATTTTTTTTAAAAGTCTTTTTAAATAAAGTTATAAGCTAACAAAATAAGTTAAGGTAGTGTCATCATCAAAAAGGGGGAGATTGTTGGAACCAAGTTGGTTCTAAGTACTTAGGATTTTGATGTTTACAAAAACACTCCATGTAATCTTATTTTGTACTTAGAATTAATATATTAAATGCCACCAGAAGATGAAGTCACCTAAGAAAGAAGATGAAGTCACCAGATGCAGAAGATGAGTAACCAGAGATTAAAATCAGACCAGAGGATACACCTCCAGAAGATACCAGAGGATGCATACAGAAGACACCAGAGGATACACCTCCATAGGATATTAGAGGATGTCAAAACATCATCAGAGGATATCTTTCCTGGCCCAGATCAGAAGGAAGCAAAGTCGAGAAGGAGACTTGGTCCATACCAGAAGGAAGCATGCCAGAGGGAGATTTGTTCCAGACCAGAAGGAATCATAAGTCAGACTTGGTCCATAATTAATTCTGACCAGAAGATAGCCTGGTCGTGAAATATCATAAGTCCAGACATACTTCAGACTTGGTCCAGAGCAGAAAATAACTAGTCCAGAACAAGTGACTTGGTCTAGACCAGAAGATGGCATGGTCCAAAGCATAGAACTCAGTTCAGAAAAGAAGAAATGTTGTCCAGATTTAATCCAGACTTGATCCAGATCAGAAAATAAAATGTCCAGATTAAAAGATCAACAGTCAAATTTAATTCAGATTCAATCCAGTCCATATCAGAGGATAAGTGTCCAGATCAGAGGATAAGTGTCCAGATCAAAAGGTAAAATTCATGTCCAAATTAAATGATAAATTTCAGAGGATAAATGTAAAATGATCTAGACTTAAGTATCATGGCCCAGTGTCGGCCGAGATAAGAAGATCATAAAAAAGTCCAGATCAGATCATATGGTCCAGTGATTGGCCAAGATCAGAAGATCAGAAGATGTGGTCCAGTGTTGGCCGAGATCAGAGGATCACAGCAGATCAGATTGCATGGTACAGATGTGGACAAGATCAGAAGATCAAACGGTCCAAATTTAATCATGATGATAATCAATGGAGACTTGATTAAATTCAAATAAGACTTGATTAAATTTGATCAAAGTATTAAGAGGATTTGATACAAAATAAAGTGAAGTCTTGTGGAATTCAGAAGATATTGGCGGGAAGAAAGATTTGTTCCAGAATTAATTAAAGTCATGATTGGTCCAAGTTATTTTCGAAGGCAATCTGGAGCAGAAAAAGATATGTTTTTTATTTAAGAGAAACCCGATTGGACAAGTTATTTTTGCAAGAGAATCCAGCAAGATACAACTCGAATTTAAGCTTGGAAGAGACCCTAATTCACATCTATAAAAGGAGGCTCAAGACTGAAGGCTCGACATCGAAAAATAAAAAAGAGTCATACACTTCCAAAAGCAAACACTCAAGTTTTCAGTGAGGTTAATTGTGAGTTTCATCTTTCCACAAGCAAGTACTCGTGTTTTTCTTTCCTTTTTGTTAAATCTAAGTTGTTGAAGTAGAGTCTACAATCTGAGGGAGTCAGAAGCGGTAGCATATTACTTAGCAATTATATTCAAGGCGTTGTAATTCCTTCTACAATCTGGGGTTGTCAGATTGGTAGGAGAAGACTTGACTTGAGAAGTCAAGGTGTTGTATTCCTCAAAAGTCTAGGATTGTTAGAATGTTTGAGAAGACTGGCTTGGAGGGTCAGTGGTATTGTTGTAATTCAAGGTTTTGAATTAGTGAAATCCTTCAAAGTGAAGGGACCGGACGTAGCCTCGTTAACGGTGGACCAGTATAAAATTCTGCGTTTTTATTTTTACTTTATATCTGCTGCTAACTCTGTTTGATTCATACATCAGGTTTTTTTATAAAACTACAAATTTTGAAAAAGTATTCAAGTTAGTCAAACACAATTCAACCCCCCTTCTCGTGTTTGCACCTTCATACCCTACCTTCAATAACATTGACAGAGGAATTTCTATGGCCCAGCAAAGGATTGCTCCCCACATTGGGATTGTCTTCCTTGAAGGTAAGCCATTTTGTAATAATCAACTCTTGCACTTTTGATTTCAGTGATGAGCAATCTTCGACGGAATGCCCTACGGCTCCTGCGTGGTACTCACATTTGGCGTTTGGGTTGTACCATTTTGGGAATGGTGGTTCCAGAGGTTTCATGGGTCTCGGGACTACCATTGAGTTCTGGAGTAGGTGAGGCAACAATTGGTTGTATGTCATAGGAATCGGATCAAAACATGTTATCTTCTTTTCTCGATTAACTGGTGGTTTGTATTGATTCGGGATTGGATTTTGGTTCCATTGGTTTTGTTGGGGAAACGTAACAGGGGGTGGCTGGACCATGGGTTGTTGATAATAAGGTGGCCTTGAAGGGTGATATTGGGGGTATGGAGCTTGTGAAGTCGTAGCCACATATGGATAGGGAATGTATGGAATTTGAGGTATCGGGATTTGAAAATTTGGAGGTCGATAAGAATTCATGGATGAAGAATAAGAGACCCTTGGGTTTGCCATTACAGCGTTAGCATCCCCTTCTTTCTTCTTTGTGAATCCCATCTGGGGCTTCTTCACACCACTCGTCCCACATACAATCTTACCACTCCTCATCCCACTTTCTACTCTTTCTCCTATCATGACCATGTCAGAAAAGTTTGATGACATACTTCCAATCATCTTATCATAAAAGGGCGATTGGAGAGTATCCATAAACATACCAACAATTTCTCTTTCGAATAAAGGAGGATCTACTTGCGATGCCACTTCTCTCCACCGTTGTGCATATTCTTTGAATGTTTCATTGTCCTTTTTCAACGAATTTTAAAATTGCATCCTGTCAGGGGCCATATAAATGTTGTACCTATATTGTTTCAAGAAGGCATCAGCCAAGTCTTTCCACTAACGGATTCGATTTCGCTTGAGATGCATTTACCAATTTAATGATGCTCCATTCAAATTGTCTTGCAAAAAATGAATCAAAAGTTTGTCATCATGAGCATGAGAAGCCATTTTTCTACAATACATGGTCAGATATTTTTAGGACATGTGGCACCTTTGTACTTTTCAAACTCAAGTACTTTGAATTTTGAAGGGATTGCTACATCGGGAACCAAACACATATCAAAAGCATCAAGACCATAGGCATTACTACCTTCCATTTCTTTTATTCTCTCTTCTAAAACATGTAATTTTTTTTCGACTGTGTATCGTCCTTGAAAAACTGAGGTTGTTGCCAATTTCCGTTAACATCAAAATAGGGTGCTTGGGGTGCGCTTAATGGAATATTTTTTGAGGGTAGAGGGTTTTGGGGTGGCACGTAGCTGAGAGGAGATGGGATTTGTGGTTGGTTTAAGCTTTGGGAGTTGATAGTTGAGTGATTTGGATTGCTTTCCATGGGGTTGATGACTAAAGGCGGAGTATAACCAGGTGGCAGGTCGTACATAAGAAATTGCATAGTTGCCGAACGAAACTGTTGGGTAGTCGGGGTAAAGCTTGGTGGGTGAGAAGGGGGTGGTTTGGTGTTCTTCATTTGCAGTTGGAGGATTCCCATCTGTATTGTCCTCTCTTGCCAAAGCCTGTATAACCTCTAGTTATCGATCAACCTTGTCCTTCAATTGGCTAACATATGCTTTCATCACTTCTTAGTTTTGCTCAAGTTCATCCATGATCTTGGAGTTTGCGCGAGTTCGATAAGGATGTCTGGGAAACAACTTTATTGAATTTTTGTGTTTTTTAAATAAATTAAAAATTTATGAGTATGTATGAATGGAATGAAGATGAAATTATTTAGTTAATTATTTATTTTTTACATTATAGTTGGATGTTGGGGAATCATAAGCCTTACGTGAATATTCTTAACAAAACGAATTATAAGTGAAGAAAATATGGGGATCGATAAACAAAACAAGCAAATCCTTCATTGATGAGAAAAGAGTACATCACATTTAAATTAAAAACTACAATATCTATGGTATTTCAATATTCTCTTTTGATAGAACAACCAATCTTCTCGTCCAATTCTTCTACCAAATTTTTGCAATATTCAACAAACTTGTAGACTTTGACTGGAGTATTGAGCAGATGGATTACTGCATCAATCTCTCTTAGATGCTTTGTAATTTTTATGATTGCTTGATTAGCTAGCATTGCCAATTTTGAAAAGCAGTCTTTCCAATGCTTGCCTTTATCTTCCAGCTCTTTATAGACCTCTTGATTCTTCAATTATCCAAGCAACATCATAAAAAGATCCTCCCAATATATGGTTTCATCCTTTAAGTTATTATAGATCTTTTCTTGATAATCAATGTAATTCTTCAACTCACTAGAAGTCTCCATTTATGTTCTTAGCGCATCTTGGTGTTTTGAGAGTAATTCTTCCATTTCTTCCTTGTGTTGCCTCTCATTCTTTACTTTTCTCTCGTACTCAGCTACCATCTCTTGAAGTTGTTTCTTTAAATCTTCAAAATCCTTTTTTATATTCCTCTCAGAGCTTGCTGATTTCACCCATAATTGCTTCCACATATAGGCTTCTTCAATAGCTTCACTCCTTTCTTGCTTTCACACATCTAATTCTTCATTTGCACCTCTCAAACAATCTTGTATGTCCATTTTATTTTCCTTTTCAATTTTCAACCTCTTGTTGCTTCTCTCAATAAACTAATTCTTACAGGTTTTTTTGATCGCAAGTTCTCATTATCTTGGGAGACTTTTTCTAACTTCGCCTGTAGCTCTTTTTTTTGCTCTTCAGACTTTAACAATAGTGCTTTGAGTTCTTCTATTTTTTCATTTGTAACAAAGGTAGGTTCGGGTTTTTCTGATCACTCGAGGGTATACTGTCGAAAGGCAGCTTGATTTGTTGGACTTTTTCTTTACCCATTGTTGATAGGGTTCCTTTGTGCCGCAACTTCTACATCCGAGTACTTTTCCTTTTTTAATAATCACTTCCCAAGCTCGACTTATCCTCCGCAACATCAGTGGGTCTATTATACCCATATTATGCAAAACAAAAGCTTCTAATGACTTATCATCTAGTTTCTCCAACATAGGGTAACCAAGTTGTCTCGTAGCTATCATCGAATTGTAGTTAATACAACCTTTGGTTCCCATGAGAGGTACATTTGGAAAATCTCTGCATTGGCATATTATTTCTTCTACCCCTTGTTCTCTATGATACCATGAAATTATGTCCCCGGTAAGGCTAGCTATACTATGAGCCCATTCATGGTTATTTTTAATTCCAACATGATACCCTTTCTTGAACATGTGAGACATGAACCAAGTATACAACACTGGGACACAACACAAAATTGTTCTCCCTTTCTTCTCATGCCGCATATGCAGAGAGTAGTAAACATCAGCAAGAACCACAAGAACTGGATTTTGTTTATTTTTGTTAAAAGCCAAGAAAACATTGATGGCAGCAAAATCAACAAAATTATCAAGGTTTGTGATACCGTTTCAGCAAGTGTACAGAATCGTTGCAAGTAATAATTAAAACGGTAATACCGAGTGTTGAACTCAAGGATTGCGTTTTACTATCGAATTATCTTTAATTACTAAAATTGAACAAAAAGTTTCCGAATTGATTTAAGTAATATTTAAAATAACAATGGTAATGAAATTGAACTTTTATAATGAGAAAAATGCTAGGGATGAGTTTCACTTTGAATCCAACCTTGGTTTCTAATTTGATCCTAGTTACTGAATTCCTTTATTGAATTATTACCGAATTCTCTTTAGTATTCTTGCCCTAATGTCTTAGTGATAGAACCTTTAATTCCAAAATAACCCCTAATTGCTTAGTGGGTTTAAGATTAGGATTAAGCTTTACAGTACAAAAATTCTCTTTTTAAACTATTGTCTCTACAACTAATTCAATTGGTTTCATGACCTGCATCTATCCCTAGACTATAATCTCATGAATTTCTCATCTCAAGCATTCGTAAAGTCCACTTCCGTTTCAAATTACAAATCATAGAACATTTTAAAGTTGATCAGGCAATAAAAAGCATTAAGCACAGAGATGAGAAAAATAATTCAATAAATTTATTCATATAACCAGGAATCAATTCAGACAAATAAAGGTTTCATTTTGTTCCACTCATCCCTAAGAAATAGGGTTTAGTTGCTCATTACAGAGATTAAAGAGATAGAGATTAAAGGGGAATTACAAGAAAGATTCATGAATGATTCTTGATAAAACTCCTTCAATGGTGTAGAACAGCCGTCTCTGAGCTTCTCTGCTAGGGCACGAGTCTCTAAGCTTCCCAATTGACCAAAAGATCCCTCAAAATTCAGAAAAACTTGATTTTATGCATTCTTCTGTGCGCCACGCGCTCCAGGCGCAAGACTTGCACTTCAGGCGCATTAAAACAGAAGCAGTAGTGCTAAAATGCGCTTCGGGCGCGTGCTTTGCGCTTCAGGCGCACGACATCTGATGTCTGGCATTTATTGTATTTTTCTCCTCTTTTGATTCCGAATTTGGTTCCAGTGTCTTCATGAAAGTTGTAGCTATGGATCTTAGCTTTCATTTGCACTTGGTTTGACTCCAATTGGACATCTAAAACTCCAGATATGGTAGAAATACTCCATGTAGGTCATGTTGATTTCTCACCAAAATTCTGCACTGCACGGAAAATAAAGAAATAACATAAAACCATAGAAAATATCTACTTAATCAAGGAAATACGAACATAAACATGTTATTAAATCTAAAAACTAACATCAACAAAATATATTAAATAACTTCTTAAATTAACTAATGATTTCCTATAAATAAGGCTAAAAACAGTGACAAATATGCATATGATGAAGAGTTATCAGTTTAGGAATAAAACAATACCATAGATAATGAGAGCCAAAACATCTATAAAAGTACCTCATTTCTTTTTTAACGGCTAAATCTTGTGCCTTTTGCTCTAGATATTTTCTCGAGAAACCATGAATAGCCCATTTTTCCTCTTTTTTACTTACCAATTCTCTTATGTCAATTTTCAATACTTCAACAATTACGCTCAAATTTGGTGGTCGCCCAATATATCGATAAGGATTTCCTTTCTCTAGGCAGTAACCCTATATTCGCTCGAATTCTTCTAATGTTGGGGCCAACTAAAAGTCTTGAAAAGTGAAACATCTTAAGAAAGGGTTGTAATACTGAGTCAGTGTTGTGAGGGCCCCTATTTGCACATTTACTGCCAATAGGTTTAGGATTTTTCCATATTTACTAAAGAAACTCTCACGTTGTATGATTTTCATTTGATTGCTGATGTCTCTTGAACTTTTCAAATTAGGTTGCTTGAACTTTAAATGTAAAGTTTTTTTTTCGATCCCATTATCCACTCAACACGTGACTAAGGTTTGTATGATTCCCCAAAAATCCTGAAAATTTATGCAAAATGTCATTATGTATTTTATTTTTAGAAAAAAGCGAAGAAAAAAATGAGATATGAATGAAACTATGTAGAATAATTATTGTGAATATATATATATATATATATATATATATATAGTTTTGAATGTATGAGTTATTTTTGGTTTATATGGATGTTCTTATGATGAAAGGGACTATTGGTTTATGTAGTGAAACTCTCACAAGGGTGGCTCTATGATTCTAAATGTGGTTCCTTGAGCCAATAATCCTATTTTGGAATATTGTCAACAACAAAATAGGTAAACTATTTGGAGTGACAATACCCTCAACAGGATCAAATTCTAGGTGCATATTCATGTTAACCAAACAGGATGTACATCCAGAGGCTATCACTACGCAATCTCAAAACTAAACTTAAGTTTTGTTCAAACCCGGGTATAAGGTTCCACTCATAAGTGTATGTCTTAGTAAAAGTGTAGGGTGTGGAATAAATATATATCTACAAATAAGTGTATGTCTTAATAAAACATATATAAGTGTATGTCTTAATAAAACATATATACATGTACAAATAATAATAATAATAAATAAATAAAATAAAGTAAATTATTGACTAGCTTAAAAGAATATTATAACGACATCTAATATTTATTAAAAAATAATAAACCCATAAAGTATTAGAAATGAAAATCAGACAAAATATAGAAAAAAGTTAAAACTAAGCACAATTAATTATGTTAGGCTTGACTTTCTAAGAGTCCCCAGTGGAGTCGTCAGCTGTCGTAGCCTAAAATTTCGAGTGTTTCTCAAATTCAATGAAGTCGCCACCAAAGTTTATTTTAAAATAGGGAAAATATTCGAAAACCCTTAAAAAGAAAAATGGTCTTTAAAACCAATTTTGGGTTCGGGAGTCGATTATTCGTAGGGAATGTATTAGCACCCTACGGTATCCGTCAAAATACAGTTACCTATAATTAATTGTGCAAAATTAATATTAACTTAAATATATTTATTTCTCCTCATTGTTAAATATGAATATCAATTATTTATTTTTAATGTGATTTTGAAATAAATATGTGCTTAAAAAAAAAGAGAAGAAAAAAAAAAGAATTTTTTTTATTAATGTGGTTGACAAGAGTGTGATCTTGCTCCTACGTATCTCCTGGTGCGATGGAGAAATCAAAACTACATAGTTCTTGGGTAGAAAATGCGAATGAGTTGACTATTTTTTTAAAAGAAATTTGTTTTGTTGTTGATAAATAAAATTATTTTGACAAAAGAAAATGAGTTTATTTAATTTGAACAATTATTTAAAATACGAATTTTAAGGCTACTCAGTTGTACAACTCGTATCTCGACAATTCAAAGATTAAAAAGATGTCTCATCTAGTTAATCTATTTAAGAATAGTTTTATTATTTTGGTTATAAACATGAGCTTCAAAACCCCAAGTTGTACTACTTGTGTTATAACCACACCAATATTAAGAAGTTGTCACATCTAATTAACCATTTTAAAATAAATAAATAAATAAAATCGGTTTTAGAACTGTCAAATTATTATAATTTATGTAACTTATTTTAAAGTAATATTTTATTTATTTTCTTTTATTTTTTGAAATAAAAACAAAATTAAATAAATAAATGATATAATAAGATAATGTGGAGGTATATGTGATGCAACGCGCTATTTCAAGTCTAAAGACTATTGACATGGCAGCAACAACAGACCTCACATCACGCATCATCGCTTTACAAGCACAACAGCTAGCAAGGCAGAAAGCCATCAACAACAGTTAGCTAGCATGGCAGAAAGCTATCAGTCAGCTAGCATGGCAGCAACACAGACATTACATATCGCATAGTTTCTAAGCAAAAATTTTGTTTCAAGACATCAACTACCGGGCTGCCCATTGTTAAGCCAGCATTGCTATAAATAGAAAGTAAACACAGCCAAACATCACTTAAAACAAGAAATTGAGTTTACATAACTTAACCCAACCAAAATCTTTTTTTTTTTTTAATATAAGCCTTATGTAGTAAAGAGATAGAGCAAAACAACAAACATGAGAGTGATGTGAATATGTGGTATGCTGCGAAGGATAGAGCGGCAGTGGTGTACTGTTGACGGTGGTTGGCGACGGTTACCGACGGAAGTTGAAATGACGGTAATGACATCTGTTTCTCGTTTTCTATTTTTCTTTTTTGTTTAAAAAAATATGATTTTGAGGATGATATAGTATTGTTGTTTCTCTACTCCCATTTCATTTTTGTTTCAGAATCTTTTCTTCTCTTTTGAAAAATAAAGCTTCTCTCCTCTGAAAAATAAAGCTCTCTCTTTTCTGAAAAAATAAATCTCTCTCTTTTCTGAAAAAATAAAGTTTCCCTTTTACTGATTTTTTAGTCTCAATTTAAGATAAAAATGAAGCAAGAAACCAGTTTGTAGAAGGCATGCAAACAAGACAAGGTAATATACATAGTGGAAACAACTGAAAATGAAAGATGGACACATGGGAAAGAAGAAAATGTGTACTACATAAATATTTTGTGATTATTTTTTTTTGTTAGTGCTAAATGAGAACATTTATGTAAATTATGGATTTAAAATTGGGTCAGCTTTATAAAACTATTATTTTTAGATTTTTTTTTAAATATTTATTAAATATATTATTACTTTTTTTATTAGTTGGACAAAATTGGGGTACTACAACTTCTCACGTTTTACTTGGGTCTTATTTTTAAAACATAAAAATGAAGCTTTTGAAACAAAAAAATTCAAAATGAAAAAGGTTTAAAAGTTATCTCAATAAGAAGTGATCACGATGGAAAATTTGAAAATGAATTGTTCAAAACTTTTTTTGATGAAAATGGGATATCACACAATGTTTCTTGTCCAAGAACTCCTCAACAAAAAGGAGTTGTGGAAAGGAAAAATAGAACTCTTCAAGAAATGGCTAGAACAATTTTGAGTGAAGTTAACTTGAAAAATATTTTTGGGCTGAAGCTATCAACACCGCTTGCTATGTGTCAAACCATGTATCCATCAGAAAAAATTGAAACAAAAACTTCTTATGATTTGTGGAAAGGAAGAAAACCCAACATTTCTTATTTTCACATATTTGGATGCTACTGTTGCATTATAACCAATAAAGAAAACTTGGGAAAGTTTGATCCTAAATCTGATAAAGGCATATGTTTAGGATACTCCACATCGTCAAAAGGTTATAGAATATATAACCTTAGGACTCAAACTATGGAGGAATCCATGCATGTTATTTTTGATGAGTTTGATGACTTGTGTTTAGAAAATATGGATAAATTTGAAGAAGATGAAAACTCATCATCTAGAGTACACAGTCCAAACGAAGAGGATGATTCTGATCCAACCTCTCAGAAACCTCCTAGAGGATGGAAGGTGGTAAAGCATCATCCTCCTGATGTAATCATTGGGAATACAGCCGATAGTGTTACGACCAGACAATATTATAAAGGGAATCCAAACAACGTGACCATGATATCACAAGTTGAACCTAAAACGGTTGATGAAGCAATTAGTGACAAATCATGGGTTGACGCCATGATGGAGGAACTGTCACAGTTTGAAAGAAACAAAGTGTGGGATCTTGTGCCCCATCCTCTGGACAAATCCATCATTAAAACTAAATGGATCCTTAGAAATAAACTTAATGAGGATGGAGAGGTCATTAGAAATAAAGCAAGACTAGTGGCACAAGGTTATATCCAACAAGAGGGAATTGCTTATGATGAAACATTCGCGCTGGTTGCTAGACTTGAAGCAATTAGAATCCTCCTATCTTATGCCACTCATAAAGGTATCAAACTATACCAAATGGATGTCAAAAGTGCCTTTTTGAATGGTTTCTTAAACGAGGAGGTTTATGTTCACCAACCTCCTGGCTTTGTGAATGAAAAGAAGCCTAATCATGTGTTCAAACTCTCAAAAGCTCTTTATGGATTAAAACAAGCTCCTCGAGCTCGGTACAAGAGGTTGAGCTCTTTTCTAAAAGAAAATGGTTTTTCAAGAAGCGAGATTGATACCACTCTCTTTAAGAAAATTCTTCAAGAGGATCTATTAATTGTTCAAATATATGTTGATGACATAATCTTTGGATCTACAAATGAAAATATGTGCAAAGACTTCTTGAACCTCATGCAAAGCGAATTTGAAATGAGCATGATGAGAGAGTTAAATTTCTTTCTTGGTTTACAAATTAAACAATTGAAAACTGACATCTTTATCTTTCAAGAAACATACACCAAAGACTTTCTAAAGAAATACAACATGAACCTAACCAAAGTTATGAGCACTCCTATGCACCCATCCTCCGCGCTCCACAAAGATGATGAAGGAACTCCCATATCTGAAAAGGAGTACAGAGGAATGATTGGATCATTATTATATCTAACAGCTAGCATACCAAATATAGTATTTGCAATTGGTATGTGTGCTAGATTCCAATCATCTCCTAAGGAATCATATTTGACTTCCGTAAAAAGAATATTCGGATATCTGGCAGGAACAACGGACATTCGAATTTGGTATAAAAAATGCTCAAATTTGGATCTTATAGCATACTGCGACGCAGACTATGAAGGAGACAAAATGGAAAGAAAAAGTACAAGTTGAGCCTGCCAATTTCTTGGTAAATCCCTAATCAGTTGGTCATGCAAGAAACAAACTACCATTGCCCTATCAACAACTGAGGTTGAGTACGTATCAGCTGCACAATGTTGCTCTCAAATACTTTGGGTAAAGAATCAACTAGAGGATTATTCTCTAAGGTATGCCAAAATTCCCACCCTTTGTGATAATACAAGTGCTATAAATCTTTCTAAAAACCCAATTCAACACTCCAGATCTAAACATATAGAATTAAACATCATTTCATAAGAGATCATGTTAAAAAATGAGATGTTGAATTAATTTTCATTGAAACAGAAAATCAGCTTGCTGATATTTTCACTAAACCTCTCCAAGAGGATCGATTTAAAAATATTTTAGAAAAACTTTTCATCATCAATTTCTCAAAAATAGAATAATCTGATTTGTTTAATTTTTCTTTCTACATGAGTTTTTTAAATTTTTTATCGTTGATTTTCATAAAATCTTAGGATGGACAACTCAGAATGAGCCTGCCAATTTCTTGGTAAATCCCTAATCAGTTGGTCATGCAAGAAACAAACTACCATTGCCCTATCAACAACTGAGGTTGAGTACGTATCAGCTGCACAATGTTGCTCTCAAATACTTTGGGTAAAGAATCAACTAGAGGATTATTCTCTAAGGTATGCCAAAATTCCCACCCTTTGTGATAATACAAGTGCTATAAATCTTTCTAAAAACCCAATTCAACACTCCAGATCTAAACATATAGAATTAAACATCATTTCATAAGAGATCATGTTAAAAAATGAGATGTTGAATTAATTTTCATTGAAACAGAAAATCAGCTTGCTGATATTTTCACTAAACCTCTCCAAGAGGATCGATTTAAAAATATTTTAGAAAAACTTTTCATCATCAATTTCTCAAAAATAGAATAATCTGATTTGTTTAATTTTTCTTTCTACATGAGTTTTTTAAATTTTTTATCGTTGATTTTCATAAAATCTTAGGATGGACAACTCAGAATGAGCCTGCCAATTTCTTGGTAAATCCCTAATCAGTTGGTCATGCAAGAAACAAACTACCATTGCCCTATCAACAACTGAGGTTGAGTACGTATCAGCTGCACAATGTTGCTCTCAAATACTTTGGGTAAAGAATCAACTAGAGGATTATTCTCTAAGGTATGCCAAAATTCCCACCCTTTGTGATAATACAAGTGCTATAAATCTTTCTAAAAACCCAATTCAACACTCCAGATCTAAACATATAGAATTAAACATCATTTCATAAGAGATCATGTTAAAAATGAGATGTTGAATTAATTTTCATTGAAACAGAAAATCAGCTTGCTGATATTTTCACTAAACCTCTCCAAGAGGATCGATTTAAAAATATTTTAGAAAAACTTTTCATCATCAATTTCTCAAAAATAGAATAATCTGATTTGTTTAATTTTTCTTTCTACATGAGTTTCCTAAATTTTTTATCGTTGATTTTCATAAAATCTTAGGATGGACAACTCAGAATGCGCCTCTATCCCCTCAAGGGTTTTGAAAAAGGCTAAAAAGTTAAAAGCTGAAAAAACTTGCACGGTTATCGCTGCTGATTGGTCTCTCTCTCTGTCAACTCCTTGTTATTCGCTGCCAAAAAATGGCTCAACGGCTAGTTTTTCGTGCATGCATCACTCTACTCTAGTTTGAAATGATTACCACCTAAAGTCTCTTTCATCTTCCTTCTAACGGTAAATCATTTATATAAGACATTCACGAACTTATTCATACTCATCCAAACAACAAGCTCTCTCTCTCTCTCGTTTTGTTCTTCAAAAAATACCTTCAAATTTGTAATCCATGGCCAGAACAAAAGTTTCTGGAAAGAGGAAACTCTCTACAAACTCATCTGAAAGTCCTTCTGAGTGCTCCTCTAGTGACTCATCCCATGGAGATGAACTCTCACCTGATATTGCCTCTCCTAAACCAGTTAGCATCATTCATCCTCCCTTGTTCACTGCTACTCGACCTATCCTATCATCTCCTCCTCCTCATCTTTCTCTCTCTAAACCCAGAAAAACCACATCACCAAAATCATCTTCATATGCGCCCTCTAGACAATCCTCATGCATTATGTTTGGCATTCTTTCATCCAAGAAAACTCCCCAAAATGACATCACCCATGTCATTGATTCAGATGATTCTGAAGCCACTAAATCCGACTCCACAAGATCTCATACTTTCAAAATCTCCAAACCTATATCCAAAAAACCCGTATCCTCCAAAAAACCTGTAACCTCCAACTCATAGCTTCACCCAAAAACCCAAAATACCCATATTCGAATCAAACGTTCTTGAAACCAGGCACTTAGAAAAATGGCAGGATAAATCTGTCATTAATGGAAAAACCATTGATGTTGAAGGATTAAAGAAAGAGGGAGTAAACGTTGAAGAGATATTTGATCAGTTTGGATGGAACTCCTTTTATGCTGCTGCAAATGTGTCCAAGGGAGACACATACATCAGTGTCATTCTTAAAGGAGCTCATATTGAAATTACTCCCACATCACTATGTCAAATCTTTGACATATGTGACGAAGGACCGCACATCTTTTCTGAGGCTTGGTTCTCACACTATAATATTTCTCGTTCCTCCGTCCTCGCCAATATCCTCATCCACCCACCAAAACCCCAAGTTGCCTCCAACCTCATTCCCATGTGTAGAGTGCTACACAATATTTGTGTACACTCTGTTGTACCTCAAGCTGGAAGTTACGAAAAGGTCACCGAGTTGGACCTCCTCATCATCCATCATCTTATATCCGACACTTTTCTCCATCTAGGAAATATCATCTTCTACTTCATGTTAAATGATGCCCGACTAGGAATATCAGCTTCGTATGGAATGATCCTCACTAAAACATTTAAAATTTTCAAGGTCCCCCTGGAGGACATATAATCTGTGTATTTTAACAACATCTTTTCTTCTAGAAACGTGAATTAAATGAGACTTGACTCTACAAAAAAGGCTTATTCTCATGTTCCCACTAAAAAACATTCAAAAAAGGCCCCAAAAACTACCTCAACCCCCCAACCTCTTATCACAACTACTCCTCACTCTGAAGATAACCCACCTACTCCAAATAGAGAACCCTCTACAAACATCATTGCTTCTGCACGTCATTCCTCTCCCAAACTCCACCACTTATCCCAAGAAAATGAAGTTCATCCTCCTGCAGAGGACATGTTGGGAAACTCGCCTCCTCAAACCCTGAACGAGGTGAAAAGCTTTACTTTGATCTAAATCTTACCTCCCACCACTTTTCCCCACCAGAAGCTCCTCCAGCAACTGAGGCTCAGGAAACGTCCCAAAATCTGCAGGACACCTTTTTATTCCCTTACCCTCATGTGATCCCCTCTCAATCTGCCCAACTTTATTGCACAATATCTCAAATCTTTTCATCCCCTACCAAGGTCTGTACTTCTCCTACTTTCACTACTTCCTTCGTTCCTCCTCCAGTCTTCGGCGAAACATCAATTGCTCATCTTCCAAAGGTCACTGGACGTTTTAGTTCCATTGACTCTTTCTTGGAAAAAACTGATGAAAACTCCTTCCAAAACAAAGGAGTGAGCTCCCAAAATAAGAGCACAAGTGTAAATGAGGTACCTGAAGTAGAAATGTTGCTTTACAAGGAAGGGGGGTTGAATTGTAAAGCTGTCTTTTAAAATTTTCCTATTAACACTTACAAAATAACTCAAGAATAAGCTTGGTTAATAAGACAACAAATGGAGAACGTTCTTGTTTCTAGGAACAGAAAGAGAAGAACGTTCTTGGTTAGTTTTAAAAGGCAGAACGATCTTAATAATAAAGGCAGAAAACGAAGAACGTTCTGGTTTGTTTTAAATAAACAGAAAATTGTTTTCAACTTAAGTAAATAAAGAGTTGAATTTAAATGGAGATAGAGTAGAGATAACACACAGAGATTTATCCTGGTTCACCCAACTTTGGCTACGTCCAGTCCTCACACCAATGAGATTTTCCACTAAGTGTTAAAAACAAAGAACAATCTCGGTTTTACAGCACCTAGCACAGATCAACCTTGATCTATCACAGTTGTCAATTCTTTCCGCTCAAAAAGAGTTTCAATCAGATCGCCTATCAACCCTTGATAGGATTTTCACAACACACCTTTTAACCTTAAAAGGATTTTTCTAAAATGATTCACTCAAGTTATAAACAAGCCTTATAGTCTTGAGTGTTATATGATAATGATGGAATTTATAACAGAATCTGTTTTGACTGAACTCTTGTTTGAGTTTAGATTATTTACAAGATGTTTCAGTAAACTATTGATAATGAATTCGAAACGGAGGGTTAGTGATTTCTTTGAGAGGCTTTCAAGTGTTAATGTGAGTGGTTGATGGATTTCTTTGCACTTGAATGTCTTGTTCTTCTCTTGACCAATGAGGTTCCTTTTATAGATTTTTAGGAAGTCCTTGTAGGCTCAATATTACCGTTTGAGGAGGTTCCCTTGGTCAAGGGGCAGAATAAAATAATCAGTCCTTATTTTAATCCTTTTCACTGAACTTTTCTGCCTTTTGACTTCTTGACTTTCTCATATTTGTTTATTGTCTGCAATCTGATATGTGTACACTATAGGTTTAATTTGATCATGAGAATACGTGTCAGAATGTGATGATGTACCACAAATAAAAGCGTTCTTGGTCTGGTTCAGAACTTGGAGAATGTTCTGGTGCAGAATGGCAAAAACAGGAGAATAATGGTTTTTAGCTGTTTCTTCTGTTTTGCCTTGCTCTAAATCTTTTCTCCTTATCTTTTAGAGTGTTTCTTTTGCTATCTTTAAAGCTTCATATCCCATGATGATGCACTGGAAATCCGTTTAAAATAAGTATGATTTTTCCTTGCATAAAAATCAGGTTCAAACAGTCTTGATGAAGTGAAAAGAATCTTGGAGAACGTTCTTGGTTTTTCTAGAAAACGTCCAGAACGTTCTTGGTTCTTTTGCAGTCCATTTTTTTGCTTTCTTCTTAAAACTGATTCTTCTTAGTACCTATCTTGGATTAATACAATCAAATACACATGTTAAATAACAATTAACATAGAATCATAATTAGAGTCTTTAAATTAATCTTTGTTTGTTTTCATCAAAACACTTTAATTGAGATTTTGTTTTAACAGTACCTGCTAACTCCTTCCTCCCTGCTTCTGACCTGAGGACAGAGGATCGTCTTTCCCAGAAAGAGCTCCACGCACTCAAGAAGATCCGTAAGGATCAGAAGAAGCTATTTGCCAGCATCAACACCTTTCATCAAACCCTAGCGCAATTCAGCGTTCTTCTTTAGTGGGTTACCAAAAATCTGGTGAACATTGTTGCTCCAAATGCTCAACTCCCTATGCCTTCTATTCAACCTCCTCCACCTCTTCCTCGTCCTTCCACATCATCCTCATCTAACGATTCCTCGTCTTCTAAATAGACTGCAGAACTCCGGCCTCACACTTTTTTGTTGTTAACAAACTTTGGGGGAGAAAGATTATAGCTAAAAATTGTCAACGTTTAGGGTAGAGGATGCTTTTCGAAACTCTCTAGTTCAATCTTCTCTGTAGTTTTTTCTTTTTGAACCATATTTTGTATTTTCTATATTTATTCAATATGAAGTATTATGTTGGTTCAAAATTTAAATTGTCTCAATCTTTTATGCATATTCCGAGGGGGAGCATGTTTTTAAAAGTATTTAGATTTTTTTAAACTGAGCATATGTTAAGGGGGAGCATTATGACAAAAATCACCAATACAATTTTTTTCAATTCATAATCTGAAGAAATTTTGTCATCATTAAAAAGGGGGAGATTGTTGAGAAAAAATCTCTTTCAAATATTTTAATGATAACAAAATTATCTCAAAAATTATGATTATGTAAAGAATCTAATACGTGCTTTTGAGTGATTTGATAAGAAAGGAACAGGTTCATTCTCACAATGATCCAAAAAGAAAAAGAGTTGAGTCAAAGAAAACACAACTTCCAAGCAAGAAGACAAACCAATATAGGTCAAAACCTTAAACCTCCAATCAAGAGGATGAACATATACTACAACAAAAATTGTCTCTATGACCAGGTCAAGAAAGATGTTTCTGTACCCAAAGACAAATAAACAACAAAGACAAAGAATCAAAAGAAAATCATTAGAGGTTCAACGAAAGAAGACAAAAAGAATGATCTTCTCAGTCCATTCATCCTCCTACGAAAGATATAAATAATACTTTTCAAGTAAAAGTATTGTCCTTTACATAGAAAACAAGATTGTACTGTTCCTAGAAAAGAAAACATCAAAAGTACAAGTCTTATCTCAATGAAGAAAAGTTCAACCTCCAAGGACAAATCCGTGAAACTCATCCTCCTACGTGCAAAGCAGTATGAGGACATGCTTAATGGCATTTCAGTAATTCAAGTCAAATATCATGGACTATTAAATCTTTGTCCAACGGTCATAAGGCACCTTTTTTTGAAGAAAAAGTCTCTTCACCTCTATAAAAGGAAAAGATCTCTTCATCATTCCACACAGATTCACTCATACAAGAGCAAATATCACAAAGCTAAGAAGAGCAAATTTCATCATCTCTTAAGAAATTTCTACTTGTTTTAAACTATATCTTTGAGTCCATCCTCCTAGAAAGTTCATCAATAGAGAAACTCATAATCACTCACATTGTATATTACAAGTTAGTGTCAACTTGTAATAATTGTAATCCAAGAGGATAATATTGTGTAAGCTTGGTGAGGCTAAAGAATATACATAAAGAAAAGAGTCCTAGATGAGGACAAAGCATATTTTAACACTAGTGAAACTCACAAGTTTGTGAAGAATTGGACGTAAGCCATTTTGGGTTAACCGGTATAAATTTGTGTGTGTCTTATTTTTATTTTACTCATTTTGTCTTGTGACTTATTGTTTATCCTCTTTTGCTAATCATCCTCTCATAAAGGATACGTTTTTAAACATATTTCATAGAAAAAATTTAAAACACTAATATTCCTATTCTACCCCTTTCTAGTGATATTTTAGTCACTTCATATGTATCATGAAAGGACTAAACACATAGATGTAAGGTATCACTCCGTTAGAGATATCATTGAATGAGGTGACATGGAGGTAAAGAAATTGCACACTAGTTAGAATTATGGTGATATGATTACTAAAGTTGTGCAAGTCAGCAAATTTATGCATTGCTTGGATTTGCTACAACTCAATGGTAAATGAAGCGGATATTGGTCAAAATCCTAGGTGATGGAGGTTCCACTTCCATGACTCTGTATACCAAGGTGGAGATTTGTTGAAGGCTTTGGCACAAATAGCACGAACTTACTTAAAGGTCAGGTCAATGTAGGCCTTTTATATGCAAATGGGTTGTGTTGGACCTTATCTCTCTCTTCAAAAGAATTTTCATAATAAAAGTTAATTCAGTTTTTTGTTTTTAGTGTGTAAGTTAGTTCAGTTAGAATTAACAACTTGTGATATATAATCACTTGAGAGTTGGTTAGAATAAATCGATTCTTGAAGAAACACACAGAAAATAAGAGTGAGTGAAAATTCTAGTGAACTTGGTGAATTGAAGAAAAAGCTCTATAAATTCACAGCCGTTATAATTTTTAATATATATTGGAACTTATCTTTCAAATTTTCTAAATTGGGTTAACAATTGCTTGGTGTTTTGTGTACCGGTTCTTGCTTAATTCTTTTTAAATTAATCTTACTCACTTGGGAATTGGGGCTCTTAATTATGCAACTTGTATCAAGTCAATTTCAATGCAATTGAATGCAAATAATCTCCACTTTCATAATTGTTTTATCCACAGTAACTCGTCTGTATGTATGCCTTTAGAAATAATTATAGTTAAAGCCAAACATTTTTATAATTTGATGGTTTTGATTAACTAATAATGCAACAACCCACAATCACACTCAATATCATCAAGAAGTACAACAAGAACATCTCACAAATTCAATTCACTTCACATAAATATACAAGAGAGGATATCATGTTTAAATTATATATTTGTATACATTTTAAAAAGCTAATAATTATATATATTAGATAATTTGTTGAGTTGCAACTATTCCTCAAATTTGAACACAAACCGATAGAAGAACAATTTATTAGCTATTGATTGTTACCATATATTTACCATAAATTATATTGGGTGCAAAATTGAAAAATGAAATAAATAATATGACAATTATCCAACATACAAAACAAATACAAAAAATATACATCGTTAATTTATCACACTAAAAAACATGAATAAAATTTAAAAGTAATAACAATTACGGTAAAATGTTTTTACTTATGCAATTCTCGTGATTAAATGAGGGTTAAAATAAAATTATTTAACATTAATAACATAAATGTATTTAAAAAATTTATTGTTGTGATTATTTTATATATAATTTAGATTAAATTATACTTTTAATCTCTTAAATTAATTTTAGATTTCAGTTTAGTCTTTTGAAAAAATTTCGTTTTATTTTGGTCCTTTAAATAAAAGTTAAACACTTTAATACCTCAAACTTTTTTGCCTCCATTTTAGTCCATGAAGTTATAAAAAAATTAATATTTTAGTCCATTAAATTACAAATTATAAACACATTGGTGTCTTAAGTTACAATAAATAGATATTTTGTTTCTATCTACAAGAGTTTGAGGGACCATATATTAATATATTATAGGCTTAATTTTTGTTTTAGTCATATATTATTACCAATTCATAAAATTGATCCACTTATTTTTAAAGTCGATACTTTTGGTTCTCCCTCAAATTTTTAAACTAAAAAAATGACAATTTGACATATTTTAAATGATGTGACATACAATTCTATAATGTAAAATTATCTAGATGCATTAATTATTCATATGTAATTAATTAAATTAAAAATGTGAAAAATTTATGAAGATGAAAACTAAGTTTTTACAGCATTTTATCCTTATTTTATGGGTGTTAATGACTCTATATCATTGTATTATATGTCACGTTATTTAAAAACATATCACGTTATTATTTTTTAGTTAAAAAAATTGAAAGAAAGACTAAAACTTTCGACTTTTAAAGTAGGGAGACCAATTTCATAAATCAGTAAAAATATAAGACTAAAATTGCAATTAAACCTATATTTTATGGATATATAATAAATTTTTAAAAAATTGTCTAAAGTGCGTCTTTCTTATTTTTAGTAAAATATTAAATTTATAATAATAAAAAATTGAAAACAAATATAATATATTTTATCAAAATGTATTAAAAATATCTAGATCTACCTTATGATCGGATCTATATAAGACGGTGCTATATTATATAAACAAAATAAAAAATTAATTTTACATTTTTACAAAAAACAATTAGTCCTATTTAAATTTTTTCTTTTAAATTAATCAAAAAATAATTGTATTTTTCAAATTACGCTCGTAGAAATTTGTTCCATAAAAATAAAATATAAATAAATTAAAGGGTAATAGAATTAATTAACACTTGCTTATATATCATCAAACAAAATTCTTTTGTGCTTATATTTGAGAATCCATCATGGTAGTTACTCAGTTGCAAGCATCTCCAAATTATAGGCAACAAATTATGCCTGTGCCAAAAGAAAATGCTTACAACATCAAACATAATAATAATATCAACACAATGAACATCAGGGAGCTAGAATTAATATTGTAAATAAATATTAATTCTATTTCAAATAAATATTAATTCTAGAGTATAACAAATATTGTAAATAAATAGTCAATGAAATAAATATTAGAATTATTTCAAAATAGATCAACACACTTTTAAGAGGGGGGGAGGGGGGATTTAGCAACAAATTTCAATAGAGAAATAAATATTAGATGAATTAGTGATACACAACAAAATTATAATAAAAATAGGAAGAACAAACACAGCAACAACAAAAAATTGCCTAAAAATTATGTAAAATGAAACCCTCTCACCATCTCAACAACAAAAAAGAAAGACATAATCAATGGAGGAAAAAGCTGAAGCCCTCTCACCATCTCTCCCTCTTTGCAACTTAATTATATAGAAAAAGTTTATTTTTAAAGAAGACAAAATAATAAATTAATAAGCCAACTATTAATAAAAGCCTATGCTAGTTAGATATCATTATTATGCCTATGCCATAGTTCATTATTATTTCTATGTCAATGCCATGGTGTTTTATGATAAATATTTTTAATAAATTTGGCAATATGAGTAGACTATTCTTCGCTACAAACGTAGGAGTACTGCTCCCATAAAAAGTAGGAGTTTTTTTTTTGTCACAACAAAAATAAAAGTATTTGAATGCAATAATAAATGTCATTTTAATAAATAATTTTTTTTAATTAAATATTATTCATAATTTTTAATATAATTTTAATTTTTTTTTAATATTCTTTAATGTTTATTATATATACAATTTCTAAAATATTATTATATTTTGTATTGATAATAGTAAAAAATGCACTAATAATTAAAATTACTTCTTGTTAGTTTTATATTAGATAATTTTATTAGACCTTTATTCTTAGTTGTTATAGCTATTTTTTGAGTTTACATGTTTCTTTTTCTTGTTACAGGACTACTATTACTATTATAAATAGATCTATGTTGTATTTATTTCTCAATTAATGGATGATATATAATCAGTAAAATAGTCTCCATTATAGTATAAGAGGTTTTTTTCCTTTATCTCTTATACCTTCAAATCCAATTTTTGTCAAAACCCTAAAATTCCAACAAAAATGAAGGCTTCTTCCTTCTTTTATCTCTCGTTCTCACCTTTCTGTACCTTTCCTTTCCTTCAATCAACTCTTCAATGGCAAGTTCTGATGATGATTCATCCTAAAATCCATCATCACCGTATTACCTTCATCATAACAAAAATCTGAACGCATTGCTCATAAATCAGACTTTACAAGGTCGACCTATTACAATTGGAGTCATTTGATGAAGCGTGCATTGATCTCAAAGGATAAAGTGAATTTTTCAATGGTAAGTTGCCAATGTCAATAGAGAATGATGCATTATTTGATGCTTGGATTACTCGAACTCTCTCCCCTTCTATTGCTTAAAGTATTATATACATTGAGAATTCAAAAAGTTAATGGAATCATCTACAAAATCTATTTTCTAAAGGAGACCATTTTCATTTTTCCAATCTTCTTCAAAATTTACACTCTATTAAATAGGGTGACAAATCAGTTACTGATTTCTTTACTGAATAGAGTATTCTTTGGGAGGAGTTAGAGGTTTTACGACCCATCATTGATTTTTCTTGCTCTAATTCATTTGAGTGTAGTTTACAAAATTAGTCTTAGGCTATCCTTCCTCTGAAGGCCTCACCTGTTTTTTAAAGAGAATGACAATTTTAATACGATAAAAACTCATATTCTGATGATGGATCCTTTACCTGATATAACCACAACATTTTCTTTAATTTTACAACAAGAATGTCAAATTATTGGTCCTTCTATTGATGCCAAGGTTCTAATGAACTCTTCCAACAATGGTAATTATAATGCTAATCCTAGAAATGGTTCAGGTTGTGGTAAGGGTCGCGAATTTGGTCAGGGAAAAGGTGGAGATCCTCAACTATAATGTACTTTTTGCAATAGGCTAGGATATTGTAACACCCCGAGTTTTAAGCAACGCGAGTGTATTTTTTTCAATCAATAAAAGAATTTCGACTTAATTCAAAAGAATTAAAAATAATTAAAATTTAATATGAATTAAACATACAAAAATAGTATTGCATTGTAATTCAAAATACAAAAGTGATTAAACAACCACATCATAATTATAACCAAGTAATTTAATTTTGGGAAATTGATCTTCAAAATATACCAAAACAAAAATACATCAAAAACTGTATCCTGGACCCACCAAAATATTATCAGAGTGCGGAAAAGATATACAGTTATCCCAAAATAAATAAATACAGCCATTAACACTAGGCCCTATACAAAAAGTCTAGTCTGATCTGATCATGCACTAAAACTACAGTAGCACGGTTCCCACCGCATCCTCTACAAGTCTCGTCTTCACTCCAGTTGTCCGTCCATCTGCGATGTCCACAAATACTCCGTGCATGAAGATCAAGGAAAACTAACAGCGTCTCCGTCGTTAGTGTATCCGTCGGTGGCACGGGTTTGGGTATCATTTGAGGGCAAAGCCCAATTTCCACAATATTGTAAAGGTCACCAACCGAAATTAACAATTACCACATAACAATTATGAGAAAAGATAAAAATTATATTTATGGCATATTTCAATGCTATAACAACAATGATAAATAAGTATGTTCACTTACTAAAATGGATAACATCTACATCTTTGCAAAATAGTCAGTTTACATATAAATCAGGTTGCAAGTACAAATACGATTAACAATCACAACAACTTATTTGGCACTTAGAATTCATAAAATACTTGCACACTTCAATCTCCACTCATCAATTCATATCAAATCATGACTCACAGGTCAACCATCTCAATGCAATATGTATATGTCAATGTACTCAACTCTTGGAATTACCAAGGTACAGTCTCTCACGGACCAGCACGATTTACAGATAGAATGGACCGTCGAATACACGCGGAACCACTCCGTAGCCCGGATAGAATGGACCGTCTAATACACGCGGAACCACTCTGAACCCGGATAGAATAGACCGTCTAATACATGCGGAACTACTCTATAACCCATCACGATCACGACATTTATGTGTATTAGCCTCTCACAGGCCAAATACACAGAAATTAAATCCTCGCACAGATAGAATGGACCGTCTAATACACGTGGAACCACTCCGTAGTCCGGATAGAATGGATCGTCTAATACACACGGAACCACTCTGAAACCCGGATAGAATAGACCGTCTAATACACGCGGAACTACTCTATAACTCATCACGGTTAGTACTTAACTTCGCGGCCCATCACGGTCACCGCATCAACTCTGTGGCCCATCGCGGTCACCACCTGACTATGCAATGCATGAACATGCTGTGTTTTCTCTTCACTGAAAACAGAATGCGATGCAATCTGAAACCCAGAACGTCCTAAACACAACATTAATGATTTTACTCATCAACACAACAACAAAAGCATCATCAATGCATCAACCAAGTCAACAATAAAAACAGCAAGGACAACAACATCAATCACAACAACAACAACACAAACATAACAGCAACAATAACTGCATCCAACATGCATCATCTCTACAACATGCATTTTAATCTTCAACAACATAACAATGATCATCCATAGCAACATGCAAGGACATCAATATCTCAGCAACAAGACAACAACAACAGTCCCCACAAACATGCATGCATCTTAACCCCAACAACATAACAATGATCATCTCCGGTTTTTAACAACATAACATAATAATCAATCCATCAAACATGCATTTACAGCCCTATATGCAATCTAGAAAGTTGGAAGGAGCCCGTTACCTTCGTTACGTTTTCTTGTTTGTTTACATTACCGCAACTAAAACCGGCGAAACTCCCGCTCGCGTCGTCGCTACCAAAGTTGGTTCTCTAGTACCGTAAAGATGAGAGGAATAACTTTCCTTCTTAACACTTTCTTATTCGAGGCTTGGATTTCCAGGTAATCTGAGTTTTGAGTATCCCTTCTCACTACCAATACAAATAGAACTGAACAGAGGAAGAAGAAGAAAGTCACGCGGGCAGGCGAGGGAAAGGAAATAAACTGTTTTCTCTTTCTTTCTGATTCTGATTTTCTGTTTTTCCCTTTTTTTCCTTGCTTCTCACATGCAAACATATATATAGACACATACTTTTGCCACCTCATATATATATATATAATAATTAAACTTGACCCTCAAGTAACTAATTACTCCCGTCGTAATTACGTCGACAGATAAAATCTTAATTAACTGCCCGATATTTAATTACTCGTAATTAAATTAAATAATCCTTCGTCCAATAATTTTACTCAATCTCAAAAATATTTATATATATATATATATATAAATATACATATATCAAATATTTTACAAATATCCCAAAATATACTTGAAATTAAATCCATAATTTCATTTTAAAATTAAGGGTCTTACAGATACACTATTGATCATTGCTATTTTAAACATGGTTTTCCGCATGGATACAAGAACAACAAATCTATTAATTCTTCAATTATTGCTTATGATTCTGGAACTACTCCTAACAATCATAGTTTTGGAACCAAATTGGTTTTCCACTTATAATTTTGATGTTAACAAAAGTATTATATGAAAACAATAACTTTGGATTAATGGCTTCATTAAGTATACAAAAATTGGAAGAAGAAAATCAGAGGAATGTACCAGAGGAATAGATTAGAGGAACACAAAGTATATGTGTCTGCCTTTGAACATATGCCTCTGAAAATAACGTACCTCTGAATGTTACGAAGATTGTCTTTGATGTCTGGGTCTAAAGACTACCTCTGAAGAATGGCTCTGAAGACTGCATCTGGAGACTAAATTTGAAGCATGCCTCTAAAGCCCTTGCATGTCTCTGATGTGCACAAACCCAACATGCATCTGAAGAATTTGTATTAAGGTATAATTAACTCTGAAGAAATTGTTTAAATCAAAAATTCAAAGCTCATAATCCTCTGATCAAAATGGTGCAACACACTTCAAATGATGCATCTAATATACAACCTCTAATGTTGCACTGACTCTGAAGTTACAACAAGGTGATTTTCCCAATGCCGCTTATTCTAAGTCGTGCAATTCTGCCTCTAACTATCATTATTCAAGAAACACAACATTTCACTCCAACAAGAAAGTCAATGCCTCTTATGGAATGTCAACGATTGAAATGGAAATAATTAAGTACGAAAAGAAGACTTAGCTAAATAAAAGACTTGTGAAGATCCAATAACAACTCGAATCCATTCAAACTCAAATCAAGAAAGAGTATGAAAGAAGATTCGTGTTTTTGAAGACAATATAAAATAAGATTTGATTCAGATTTATAATTGAAGAAAATCTTTGACCAAGTTGAAAAAAAGATATGATCAAGATTTGAAGGAGATATGATCAAGATCTTATCAACAAGAAGATATGAATTATTTACTAAAAGATTTGGTCAAGATTTATCACAAGAAGATATGAATTATTTACAAGAATATTTGATCAAGATTTATCTACAAGAATGTATGAATTATTTTCAAGAAGATTTGATCAAGATTTATCACAAGAAGATATAAATTATTTACAAGAAGATTTGATCAATATTTATCTACATTAAGATATGAATTATTTACAAGAAGAGTTGATCAGAATCTACAAGAAAATATGAATTATTTACAAGAAGATATGATCAAGAATTGTTTACAAGAAGATACATTTATTATTTGCAAAGATATGATTTAGATTTTGCGAGGACAAAGGAGAAACATTAACCTATTCTATAAATAGATAATCAAGGCTGAAGAAGAAAATAAGAAAACTCTCAAGAACAAAATTTCCTAAGTCATTAGAGTTCATAAGGTTAAGGTCTAGAGAAATACTTGCTCAAAAGAAATATTTTCTAAGTGTTTTCTAGTGTGAGAGTCATTGTTACAATCAGCTTGTTAGAAGCAAACCAATGTGTTCCAAACTCTTGTAACCTAGCCTGATAGTGGCTTTCTTGTTCCTCAAGCAATTTGTAGGATCAAGGTGTTTTTGTTCTTAAAAATTCTATAGGTGTTACGCTATTTTGAGAAGACTGACTTGTAGGGTCATGTATTGTGTAATTCAAGTTTTGAATTAGTGGATCAAATCCTTCTAAGTGAGGAGACTAGACGTAGTTACCAAGTCGATGGTGAACCAGAATAAATTCTTGTGACACTTTAATTCTACAATTCTTGTTTTATTTCTGCCTCTAATCACTTTATTCTAAGTAAGTCATCAAACTCGAACCAGTTTTAAATAAATTAGCAAAAAGAATGCAACTTAGTCAAATACATTTCAATCCGTTTCTCGTGTTTGCACCTTCACATAGTTCTCCTAAATTCAATCTATATGATGGTAATGTCTCTTAATTCACTGTTGACCAAATTAATCAACTCAAATGTTTACTTCAACAATCTACTTCCTCTTCTGGAAATCAATCTTAACCTACAAATCCAATTTCTCAAATTATTGAAGTTTCTTCTAATCAACAGAATTATGTTTTAGATATTATTGCAAGAGAATTCATCAAGATACAGCTCAAAATTAAGCTTGGAAGAGACCCTAATCTGCATCTATAAAAGGAGGCTCAAGGCAGAAGACTTAGCATCGAAAATCACAAAAGAGTCATACACTTCCAAAAGCAAACACTCAAGTTTTCAGTGAGGTTAATTGTGAGTTCCAGCTTTCCAGAAGCAAGCACTCGTGTTATTTTCTTTTCCCTTGTGTTAGATCTAAGTTGTTGAACTAGAGTCTACAATCTGAGGGAGTCAGAAGGGGTAGCAGATTACCTGGCAATTAGATTCAAGGCGTTGTAATTCCTTCTACAATCTAGGGTTGTCAGATTGGTAGGAGAAGACTTGACTTAAGAAGTCAAGGTGTTGTATTCCTCAAGAGTCTAGGATTGTTAGACTGTTTGAGAAGACTGACTTGGAGGGTCAGTGGAACTGTTGTAATTCAAGGTTTTGAATTAGTGAAATCCTTCAAGGTGAAGGGACTGGACGTAGCCTCGTTAACGGTGAACCAGTATAAAATTCTGTGTTTTTATTTTTACTTTATATTCGCTGCTAACTCTGTTTTATTCATACATCAAGTTTTGTTTTAAAACTGCAAAAACAGAAAAAGTATTCAAGTTAGTCAAACACAATTCAACCCCCCTTCTCGTGTTTGCACCTTCATGAACAACATACGATACCTTTCCTAAGATTGAAAGAGCAATGTACGACACATTTAGGGTTTGCCAAACAAGCTAAACCCCAACTATATATTCGAACACATTGAAGATGTTCCAACAGGGAGAGGTATATTAAATGAACTATATTTCAAAATTTGTCAGGGATTGCCAGACCCCCAACCAAGCACAATAGGTACGCTCTACAATGTTGTTGTACCTGCTCAACTGTTGCAGTATCCGGAATATGAGCATATGTGTCTTTCAACCATTTTAGCTTGACGGATTGCCCGCAATCAAACGCAAGATATGTTTTTGTCCTAGTATATTATACTAGACATGTTGAGAGGACAAGCACATAAGGTGTTGTCTTTGCATGCACCAATATATCCTTGTTCAAAGTGAAGAAAAATATCAAACTTTATGGACTTATCCAATGTATCCAAACAAATATTCAACCAGACAACTCAAAAGGGTGGTCGATGTTATTTATTGATACTCTATAACTCTTGCGTCAGGACATGTTCGGTATGAGTCGTTAAATTTTGTTGGATATGACGACGTGCAAATGATGTTTGACGTGTTCATTGTAAGTAACTATCTTGGTATTTCAAAATTGAAGTTTACGCAAGGTTAATAGATGATCCCAAGGACGAAACACAAGTAATTTCACAATATATTGAGCCAACACTCTATTCAATCCCTCCCTCCATACCCTTTTCAAATCCCAACTCCATACCCTCTTCATACCCTTTTATTGAAACACAATTCCACCATCAATCCATACCCTCTTCGTTAGCACATCGACCATCAACAAACACCCATGGTATTGACCTTAACACACCATACGATGATCGTCCTATCAGTGTTGTGGCTAGTGTCCACAATGAAGAAGTTGACGATTTCAGTGAGAATGAGGATGACATTCTTGCTGAAGTTGTTGTCGATGAAGATGTTGACCAGGAACGCGTAATAGAATGTCCATCTACTACAATTTGTTTCTCTGACCCCCTCACAATTTTGCAACTTGATCTCCGACAACATGAATTACGTTGATGATGAATTTGTCCATTCTATGTCCTGAAACCAATCTTAACTTGTTTCAGATGCTGACAATCTCCAAGTAAGGATGACATTTCCCACAAATGATATGGCAATGCAGTGTGTAAAAGAATATCTTATGGACAATTCCATGAGCTTTGTAGTAGCGCATTTTGATAGCACTAGATTGATTGTCCATTGTAAAAATAAAAATTGTATGTGGAGATGTAGAATCTTGAATGTAAAGAAATTTAACATATAGTATATCACAAAATTAGAAGGGCCACACGCATGTTCATCAACAATGGTTTCACAAGATCACTAACAACTCTCCTCGACTGTTATTTGTGAAAGCATCCTACAAATGTTAATGGTGAATATCAGCTTCAGCGTTGATTGTACATATATGATCACGATACACATATTCCACTACTTACAAAAAGGCAAGGATTGCAAAATAAAAGGCTATTGAGAAAATATACGGGAATTAGGAGGAATCAAACAAGGAGCTTCCAAGGTGGATCCTTGCTTTCAAACATTATCTTCCAGACTGGTACAAATATTGAAGTGCCATACCATTCCTATAGCATACACCTTGTTGAGAGTGAAATATATAATGCATGATTTTTCTTCCTCAGTCGTCTACGAATGTTTGTCACACCTCATCCCAACCTCTAATTGATTTCATATAAACATGAGTTGATTAAAAGTGTTGTTAGGCGTCTAAACAATAATTGCATCATGCCTTCTGAATTCGACCAATATGGGTTAATATTATATATATATCACATATATTTTTGTTTGTAAATTGTCCACAACAACATCAACGTTTTTTCTTTTAAGACACACTAAGACTCAACCGAGCATCGCATACTACAAGAGACAAATAAGTGGTTGGAGTCAAGATACAATGATATAGATCGATGATATTCCAAAGGAATAATGGCTACAAGCATATGTTGAAGGGAAACATTGGGGGTACATGACAACTAACATTGATAAGTGCAAGAACAATGTATTAAAGGGTACACACAATCTTCCAATAAGTTCTTTGGTGCAAGCAACATACTATAAAGTGACAACAAAATTTGTAGAAAGAAGGAGATAGGTCCAAACAATGATGGCATCTGGTTTGATTTTCTCATATACAATCATTCAAAATGTTGACAAGGAACAAGCACTATCGAACTCCCATGAAGTTGTTATTCACAATTGAGCACATAATGTCTTTAGAGTTAAGGACTTGGTTCGTCCACCAAGCGGTCGTTCTATAAGGACATTCAAAATAAACCTCGACAAACGATGGTGTGATTGTGGTGAATTTCAAGCATTACACTACCCATGCTCACATGTCATCACCGATTGCTCGTTTATTCATCGTGACCGCATGATGTATGTGCTTTTCAAGTATACATTGCAATGTACTTTCGACACTTACAAGGAAAAGTTCCAAGCAAGGGGAGAAAAGTACATATCCCAAGAGTCTACTCGCATCCATATTGAAATGGATCAAGGGGAGAAAATTACGTATCCCAAGAGTCTACTCGCATTCATATTGAAATGGGTCAAGGGGAGAAAAGTACATATCCCAAGAGATGTGGTTTGTGTCAGAATGAAGGATATAACAAGAATAAATGTCCTTATCATATTGATGCTTCCGATGAAAATTAGATCTTTGTAATAAAATTTGTGTTTATTTTGTTTGCAGTCATTTTGTATTTGTATTTTTAATTAATTAAATTTTATTATTTTTATGGGCTCTATTTTATTTAAATTTTTTAATACTTATTTAATAAAAGTAAAATTTAATTAGATAATTATTATAAAAACAATTAACTTTGTATTTATTTAATTAAAATAATAATTAAGAAAACTTACCTTAATTATTTAATTAAAATAAAGAAAGAAAAATGTTTTCTTATTATGAAATAGAAGAATAATATTTGATATTATCTTACACTTACAAATTATAACTACACACTTTCACCTATGATTATGTCATCGGTCAAACTCACTATATTTGACCATTGTTCTTTCGTACTAAATAACACTACTAATAAAAACATTTATACAAATAATAAACAAATACCTATATTTCATAATTAAAAAAAATGCACATTAGAACATCGGTCCGATGAGAACCTATTTCCCTTCTTTTCTTAAAAACAAAATTCATGAGGTATCATGTGTCTACAAATCCGATTTTATATCGTTAAAAATAAAAAATTGACAATCACGATATATTGGTACTTAATTAATTATAAAAGAGTGGTAGTTTGGTATTTAAATAATGTTTCAGCACTATTATAAAAAAATAAACCATCATCGGGTTCTTCCAGATTTTTTGGAGATATTTTTGGATATTTTGTTTCTATATCTAATTTTTTATTTAAAATTCTCTATTATACTATATTTTAAAATTTATATACTAAATAATCTTTTATTTTATTTTATTTTTAATTTTTTTATTTTTTTTAATTTTTTTTTAATTTTTTTTAATTTTTTAATAATTTTTATTTTTATAAATAAAAAATAAAAAAATAATTAAAAAATAAAATTATATTAATAAAATCAAAAAAATATATTTAATAGAAAAAAAAAATTAAAGTATATGCATCAAAACAATTAACACGCTATATTATTTTAACAACTTTCTCCTATTTTATAGATAAATTAGCAATCTATTTGTTAACAATTTCCTCTTATTTTGCATCCAGATCTAATCAATAAAAATACTAATAAAAAGAGGACATCAAAATCTACCATGAAGTCGAAAAAATAGGAGGGTGTTGTTATTTTTATTATTTTTTGAGTTATTAGATCACGGAAAGATACGAGAGAGTTGCTAACAAAATGAAGTTCTTAATTTATCTACAAAATACGATGGAGTTGTTAAAATAATATATCACGTTATTTGTTTTGAAACATACTACATTAACTGTATTTTTTTGTATTAAATGTACTTTGTTTGATTTTATTAATATAATTTTGTTTATTTAATTATTTTTATTATTTTTTATTTATTAAATTAACAATTATTGATTTGTTAAAAAAAAAGGTTATAAATGGTTGCATATTGGGGATGCCCTCCTGCATAAAAAACAATTATCATAATAGTAGGGCGGGGGTGCAACCTAAAATATTTTAATATATAAATTTCAATGCAAGGTATAATGAAAAGATTTAAATAAAAAGAAATATAAAAGCAACATATCGATATTTTGTATTACAAATTCAAAAAAAAAAGTACAAAACATAGATATACAGTTATACGTACTTGAGATTATTTAGCAAATTGTGTTGGGTTAAAACTTTGCCTTGCCATATCATAGTTGTGTGCGTCCAATGTCATAAACTAGGCACTAAAGTTATATAATAAAATATTAATTAAATAGTACTCTCGGTCTCACAATGAATATTGTTTAAGGTTTTTGTACATATATTAAGAAATACAATAATTAGAAGAAAGAGAGAAGTAATGAAGATTATTTTGTACTGAGTATACATCATCCATTAATTGAGAAATGAATACAACATTGTCCTATTTATGACAGTAGCCTTGCAACAGAAAAGAACAAAAAAACCTGAAAGGCTAAACCAAAAAATAGCTATCACAACCCAAGAATAAATTACTAATAAAACTAACTAATTTAAACTAGCATCCTCCTCAAGATGAAGAATGTATATAAAGAACTCCCAACTTGTTAAGAATTGAATTAAATGCTATAGGTTCAGTGACTTAGTAAAGAAATCTGTTAGCATATTTGATGAAGAGATGGGCAAGAGTTTGAACAACTCGGTTTGCAGTTTTGTCGCAAACAATGTGACACTCAATTTCTATATGTTTGTTCTCTCATGAAAGGTTGGATTTGATGCAATGTTCCTAGTTTGTAGGGGCAGAAAAATATGTGTTTAATTCTTGCAAAAGAAATGTTATCGATTGATTTTCCCAATTTGTTGACACTAATGCTCTAAACTCCGCTTCTGAAGATGAATGAGATACAATGTTTTGTTTCTTACACCTCCAAGAAATCAATGATAATCCAAGAAATATACAGATTCTAGTTACAAACCTTCTTGTTTCTGGGCAGGTTGCCCAATCAGAATCGCTAAACGCTCGCAGTTGAAGTTTGGACACTGATGAGTAAATCAATCATTGGGCTTAGTTGCTAAAGGTGATTGCATAAATTGACTAAGTTGTTGCACGACGAAAGTGATATTAGGTCGTGTGTTAGTCAAGTAGATAAGACGCTCAATAATTCTTCTAAAAGAGATTAGGTCATGAGGTTGTGCGTTTGAGTTGTATAGAAATTTGCAGTCCTTGAATGTAGGTGTATTGCAAGGTTTGGTGCCTAATAATCCAACATCTGACAAGATATCGAGAGCATATTTATGTTGACATATGTGAATACCCTCCCTTGAACGAGATATCTCCAATCCAAGAAAGAACTTTAAGTCCCCAAAGTCTCTAATTAGAAAAGAAGAATCTAAAATGCTTTAAATCATATTGATCTTCAATTCAAAGTTACTAAAATAATAATATCCTCTACGTAAACCAACAAAATAGTAAAAGAATTTAACTTCTTGAGAATGAATAAGGAATGATCATGTTTTGAATGTTGAAAATCAAATGATATGAAGGCGAAATAGCGTTTGGGAAACCATTATCGACTCGCTTGTTTTAAACCATACACAGATTTTTTTAAACGACAAACCTTATTACTATTAAGACTCAGATAACCAGGGGGAAGTTTCATATAAACTTCTTCATGAAGGTCACACCATGAAGAAAAGTGTTACTAACATCTAACTGCTTTAGAAACCAATTATTAGTGGCAGTCAAAGTAAGAAGTAATCTAAAAGTCTCTAGAAAATCAACATCTTCCAATTAAATGAAACTCTTAGTAACAAGTATAGCCTTGTGCGTTTCAATAGTACCATCATCCCTATGCTTAATCTTATATACCCACCTACATCATATGACATGTTTATCATTAGGAAAATCTACTAATTCCAAAGTGTTATTAGATTCTAAAGCTGTAATTTCATGTTGCATAACAATGACCCAATACTTAGATTTAATGGCTTCATGATAAGTTTGGGGTACAACAGCACGAGTCATGGCATGTCATGAATGTATTTTAAATGAGTAGAAGAAAGAGATTTTATAAGACAAAACAAAAGATAAATAATATAAAACAAAATCGGCTGCAGAGTTAGTAGCAGTATCTGAAGTGTTTAAAAGATTGCAATCAAAATCTTGAAGAAAAACGTGATGATTTATTGGCCTTGTTGATTTGCGAATACTAGGTTGTATAAAAGGTTCTTCATGTACAAAATTACTTTCATCACAAGTAGGCATGACATTAATATTATTCAAGTTCAACAAAGAAATTAAAATTGCTCAAATAACCACAAGAGTACAAATCACTTTTACAAGAATCATAACTAGATAAGTATGGAAAAAAAATTTCATGTAAAATAACATGTCTAAAACTATGGCCAAATGTTTTTGAAGAAACACTTGTTCGAATAAGAAATATTTTCGAAGTGTTTTTCTTAGAGTGTGATAGTCATTGCTATAATCAAATTGTTAGAAGTAACTACTCAAGTTCCAAACCTTAGTATTAAAACACGGTAGTTGTGTTAGTATGCCTTCAACAATCTAGGGTTGTCAGATTGTGTGGAGAAAACTTGGCTAGTAGATGAAGGTGCAAACACGAGAAAGGGGTTGAATTGTGTTTGTACTACTTGAATTCTTTTTCTGTTTTTGATGATTATTTGAAATATGAAATATAATCAAGTAGAGTTAGCAGCAGATAAAGTAAAATAAACAACACAAGGATTTATCCTGGTTCACCATTAACTAGGCTACATCCAATCCCTTCACCTCGAAGGATTTTTCCACTGATTCAAAACCTTTGAATTACAACAACACTACTGACCCTCCAAGTTAGTCTTCCCAAATAGTCAAACAATCCTAGACTTTTGAGGAATACAACACCTTGACTTCTCAAGTGAAGGCTTCTCCTACCAATCTAACAACCCCAGATTGCATAAGGAATTACAACACCTTGAATCTAATTGCTAAGTCACATGCTACTTCTTCTGACTCTTCAGATTGTAGACTCTACTTCAACAATATATATTTGACACAAGGGGAACGAAAACAAGAGTGCTTGCTTCTGGAAAGCTGATACTCACAATTAACCTCATTGAAAACTCGAGTATTTGCTTCTGGAAGTTTATGACTCCTTTACTGATTTTTGATACGAAGTCTTCTGCCTTGAGCCTCCTTTTATAGATGAAAATTAGGGTTTCTTCCATGATCAAATTTGAGTTGTATCTGACTAGAATCTCTTTAAAAAATAACTTGGCCAATTGGGTTTCACTTAAATAAAAAACGTATCTTTTTAGCTCCATATTGCATTTGAAAATTCTGTTGACCAATCTTGTTTCTTTTAATTTCAAACCATATCTTTTTAAGCTTCAGTTTGCATTTGAATTTCTTCAAGTCTTCAGTAATTTTTGAATCAAATCCCCTTAATACTTTGATCAAATTTCTATCAAAATTTAATCAAGTCTTCTTCGAATTTTAATGAAGTCCTCACTGATTTTCATCATGATTAAAATCTGGACCGTATGATCTTCTGATCTCGACCACTTTTGGACTTTATGATCTCATCTGCACCAATTCTTTGATCCTCTGATTTCGGCCAACACTAGAGCATATGATCTGATCTTCTGATCTCGGCCAATCACTGGACCATATGCTCTGATCTTCTGATCTCGGCCAACACTGGGCCATATGATCTGATCTTCTGATCTCGGCCAACATTGGGCCATGATGCTTAAATCTGGACCATTGATCTGAACATTTTCCCTCTGATCTGGACCATGTTTGGACTGAGTCTGGATTGAACCTAAATTAAATCTAGACTTATCATATTTTAATCTGGACATTTATCCTCTGATCTGGATCAGGTCTGGATTAAATTTGGACAATCATTTCTTCTGATCTGGACTGAGTTTCATGCTCTGGACTATGCTATCTTCTGGTCTGGACCAAGTCATTTGTTCTGGACCAGTTATCTTCTGCTATGGATCAAGTCTGGATTAAGTCTGGACTGATTCTTATATTCACGACCAAGCTATCTTTTGGTCAGGATTAAGTCTGGACCAAGTCTGACTTATGATTCCTTCTAGTCTGGAACAAATCTCCCTCTGGCAGGCTTCCTTCTGGTCTGGACCAAATCTCCTTCTGGACTCTACTTCCTTCTTATCTGGGCTAAGAAAGATATCCTCTGATGATGTTTGCCTTTGATGACATCCTCTGATATCCTCTGGAAATGTATCCTCTGGTGCCTTATGGATGCATCCTCTGGTATCTTCTGGAGGTGTATCCTCTGGTCTGATTTTATCCTCTGGTAACTCATCTTCTGCTTCTGATTTTATCTTCTGGTGACGTCATCTTCTGATTTTGCACAGCTTTTGATTTGTTCTTCTAAGTCAACATACTATTTACATAAAATACTTTTGTTAACATCAAAACTAAGAATAGAACAAACTTGATTCCAACAGTAGAGTCAAAGTGTGTGTTCGTCAAAAGTCCGGGGTTGGCAGGTTATCTGAGAAGATTGGCTTAGAGGGTCAGGTGCTTTGTAATTCAAGTTGTTGAATAAGTGGATTAAATCCTTTTGAGTGAAGAGACTAATTGTAACCAAGGTGCTCATGTTTGCACCTTCATTAAGATCATGGAGGTGTTTATATAACAACTCACAAGGCCTATGATTATCATTGGATGTTGATGGTAATCTATCAATGAGATAAATGGCATGTTTGACAACAAAAGACAAAAATATATTTGGAAGATAAGTATGAAAAAGCAAGCATCTAGTAAAATTTAAAATGTGCCTATGTTTTCTTTCCACAACATAGTTTTGTTGTGGAATTTCAACGCAAGATGTTTGATCTAGAATTCCAAATTTTGCATAAAATTCAGGATATAAGAACTCAACACCATTATTAGTCCTTATAACTTTGATAGCTTTGCCAAATTGATTTTTAATTAAAACAACAAAGCTCATTTTCAACTCCTTCTCTTTTCATCTCTTTCTTTTTCGCTCCTCCTTTCTTTTTCTCTCCCTTTCTACTTATTTCTCTTTTTTCCCTCTCTCCCCCTTTTTGTCATCAACCAAAAAGAGGTCCTACTATTTTTGTATTTTTGTTTTTTTCTTTACAAAGTACAGAAATTAAAAACAAAAAAATAAAAGACATCAAATTAAAATTACAAGAAAATTAAAAACTCCTAAGAAGACTATTGAGCTAGTCAGATATGGAGACAATGTTGAGATGTTTCTTCATGAACTCGAACCTATCTTCAAGTAATGCTTTGGTGAATATGTCAGCCCATTGATGATCAGTGTCCACAAACTGGATGCTTAAAGTCCCTTTTTGAACATGGTCCCTAATGAAATGGTGTTTTATTTCAATGTGTTTGGCTCTAAAGTGTAAGATAGGGTTCTTGGTTAGGTTTATGGCTGAAGTGTTATTACAGAACAAAAGGATATTGGTTTCAAAGATGTTGTAATCTTCAAGTTGATGTTTCATCCAGACTAACTGTGAGCTGCATCCTACTGCTGATATATACTCAGCTTCGGCTGTTGACATAGCAATGGTGCTTTGTCTTTTGCTTGACCAAGAGATCAAATTATCACCTAATAAAGTGCAGTTCCTGCTTGTACTATCCCAGAAAGAACTTGAGTTCTCCCATCATGCTCATTTGAAACTCTTTCTGCATTAGGTCAGAAAACTCCTTGCACAAAGTGCCATTAGTTGATCCAAAGATGATATCATCAACATAAACTTGAATAATTAAAATATCATTTTTAATGGATTTCCTAAATAGAGTATTATCAATCTGGCCTCTATCAAATTCATTCTTAAGCATAAAGTTACTAAGTCTGTCATACCATGCCCTTGGTGCTTGTTTTAAACCATATAAAGATTTCTTAAGTTTAAAAACATGGTCTGGAAAATCAGAATTTTCAAATCCATGGGGCTGTCTGACATAGACTTCCTCACTTATATAGCCATTTAAGAATGCACTTTTAACATCCATTTGATACAACATTATATCATGATTAGCAGCAAATGATAAAAGAGTTCTAATTGTTTCTAACCTGGCCACTGGAGCAAATGTCTCAGTGTAATCGATACCTTCCTGTTGACTGTATCCTTGAGCTACTAGTATGGCTTTGTTCCTTACCACTTCACCTTTTTCATTGAGTTTATTTATGAACACCCACTTGGTTCCGATAATGTTTTTGTTTAGTCTGGATACCAGATCCCAAACATAATTCCTTTGGAATTCATTCAGCTCTTCTTGCATTGCAAGTATCCAACCTTCTAATTCAGATTTGAAGATTTGTCGTTTTCTTGCTTGAAGCTTCTACTTTTTCAAGTTCTTTTGCCTGCAACAGCTTCTGATTCAGATAAATCAGCTTCTGGTTCTGGTAAATCTGTAACAGCTTTTGATTCTGGTAAACATCCAGATTTCTCTTCTGACTTATCTTGGCTGTTTCTGACTTGATCAGATTTATCTTTTAAGATTTGTCATGTGTTGCTGACTTGCTTGTATCCTCTACCTTTCCAGGTACTTCTGTTTCTTCTGCTTCTGCTTCTGCTTCTGCTCCCTTTGGTTCTGGTGAACCTGCACTATTTTTATCTTGCTTTGATTTTTCAAGATCAAGCAGTTTGTCATATAACATAATATAAATCAAATAATTTAAAAATGAACTCAATACAGCCAAACAATTAATTCTGCTTCTGGTGGTTTCTGCTTGTTTTTGAAACCACTGGATTGTTGTTTCTGCTGAAGTGTTCAATTCGTGTGAATCATCTGGTTCCTCTAATAGTTTGATAACCTGCAGAATACTTATCTAGCTTTGATTTTCAAGATCAAGCTTCTTGTTATCACAGTAAACATAAATTTCAAACAATAATAGTATTTACAGCAAGATGTAACCTCTATGTCAACAGTTTCAGTTTTACTCTAAAAATTCTCTTGCTTCTGATTTTCAGATTTCGAATCTGTATGTTCTGTGATTACATGGTTTAGATGAGGGGATTTGAATCCCCTTCCAGGTTTGTAGTCTTGATGAATCTCACTGGAGTGTTTGAAGATCTCTCCTGATTCTGATTCTTCTCTTTCTGCTTTGGCTGATACACCATGTTCCTCTGGTGATTCTAGAACATGTTTTGGTTCTGGTAACTTTGGTGAATCTAGTGATTCTGATAACCTTGATGGTTTGGTGATTCCGATAGTTCTGGTTTTGATTACAGTACTGATTCTGATTCTAATTCCAGTGTTGATTCTGGTTCCAGTTCCTGTGCCTTTGATACTGGTTCCAGTTCTGGTTCTTGTTTCTGTTCTGATTCGTGTGATATCTTTGATATTTCTTGTTCCTCATATGATTTCGGTTCTGGTTCTGATCAGTATTGTGTTGACCAGTTCTTCTTCTACCAGAGTCACTTGACTTCTGTTTGGTAGATGTTGGAACATAAACCTTCTTTTGCTTGTGCATTGCCAACATCCATTGTCCAGGCACCATTGTTGGTGTCTCCTTCTGATTGCTCAGAATATCTGCAACATAGACAATTTGATCTTTTGGTACCCAGAACTGATTGGGTCCAGGTTTGTTAGTTTTAACAACTCTCTGATCTTGTTCAGATATTACCATTGGACAAGATAATTCAGAGTGACCTTTCTTAGCAAAAACAATACATAAAACATCATAATGAACAGTTTTACTTTCAGCAATCGTTTCTGTAAAACCAAGACCTCTCTTTCCACTGTTACTGTTTCCGTAAATCATAAATGCATATTTACTTTTCTCCATTCCATTAGAAATAAAGTTTTGAAAAAATTGTTCATGCATATCAGATTCACAAACAGTTCTGGAAGTGGAACAAACATTACTATTGAGAGTTTGGTTTTCAGATTTGAGTCTTGCAACTTCAACTTTAAAATCCTTGTTTTCAGTTGCATACTCAGAATTTTGATTCTATAAAACTTGGATTTCTTTAGTCAGATTTTTCTTATCTTCCCTAAGAGTTTTCAGTTTTAAAGACATCTTATTGTTTTCATTTAAAAAGTCTTTTACAACCTCAATTAATTCAGATTTAGAGAGATCTGAAAATACCTCACTGTCTTCATCTTCTGAATCTGTTCCAGAGCCTGAGTTGTATCCAGAGCTTGAGTTGGTATGAGCCATAAGAGCTAGAATTTCTTCCTCTGATGTGCTTCGAGACTTGCTTGAATGATAGCCTCAATCATTCTTCCTTCTGCCTACTATCCTTCCTAAAATCGTGCCTTTATGAGGTCCAGAGGCATACCTGATGTGTGCCATCATTGCTGTTTCTGCCTCTTCTTCATCAGACGATTCTTCTTCTGATTCAGCTACATATCAGGCTGCCAAAAGACCCTTCTTTCTGAATCTGGAACTCTTCTTGTGTTGTTTGTCTTTTCCCAGATTTGGACATTCTAACTTGATATGTCCAGGTTCATTGCATCCATAACAGATGATGCTCTTCTTGTTAGATTCTTCCTTTCCTTTGTTGTTATGTTTTTTTTGAAACCTATTCTCTTCCTGTTTTCCCATATCTTAACCATCTGTTTGGTTAAGTAAGCCATATCATCACTGTCACTGTCGCTATCCTCTGATTCTGGTGTTGCTCTTGCAGCTTTCTTCTATTTCGACTTTAGGGCCAGATTCTTCTCCTTCTTTGGTTCATCTGCTTCCAATTCTATTTCATGAGACTTGAGTGAGCTGATCAGATCTTCAAGTCTTAAGGTATTCAGATCTTTGGCTAGTTGTACTACAGTAACCATTGGTCTCCATTTGGTTAGTAAGCTTCTTAGAATCTTATTGACATGATATGCTGTTGTGTAGCTTTCCTTCAAGACCTTCAGTCCAGATATCAGAGTATGGAATCTACAGAACATTTCATCAATGTTTTCATCATCTTCCATTTTGAACATCTCATACTGTTTGACAAGTATGTTAGCCCTTGCTTCTTGAACCTGTTGGCTTCCTTCATAGGTCAGAACCAGAATGTCGAATATGCTCTTTGATGTTTCTTTATCTGTGCATCTATCAAATTCTTTGAATGTGATGGCACTGATCATGATGTTTCTGGACTTGTGATGCAGTTTGAATAATTTGCTCTGGTCTAGTTTCATATCTTCCATGTCCAGTTCTTTAGTTGGATCTCCTGGAACAGTAGGTGCAGTGTATCCTTCAACTACCAGCTTCCATAATTCAGGATCTTGAGATATGAAGAAACTTCTCATTCTGTCCTTCCAATACTCAAACCTGTCTCCATCAAACTGTGGTTGTCTGTTGATGTTGCCTCCCATATCATCTTTAGATTCTGCAATGTTGAACCCCTTGGACCTTTCCTCAAACACTATTAAGGGCTCAGCCTTGAGACCAAGCTCTGATGCCAATTGAAGGTGTAAACACGAGAAAGGGGGTTGAATTGTGTTTGACTAACTTGAATACTTTTTCTGTATTTGCAGTTTTAAAACAAAACTTGATGTATGAATAAAACAGAGTTAGCAGCGGATATAAAGTAAAAATAAAAACACAGAATTTTATATTGGTTCACCGTTAACGAAGCTATGTCCCGTCCCTTCACCTTGAAGGATTTCACTAATTCAAAACCTTGAATTACAACAGTTCCACTGACCCTCCAAGTCAATCTTCTCAAACAGTCTAACAATCCTAGACTCTTGAGGAATACAGCACCTTGACTTCTTAAGTCAAGTCTTCTCCTACCAATCTGACAACCCCAGACTGTAGAAGGAATTACAACGTCTTAAATCTATTTGCCAAGTAATCTGCTACCCCTTCTGACTCCCTCAGATTGTAGACTCTACTTCAACAACTTAGATCTAACACAAGGGAAAGAAAATAACACGAGTGCTTGCTTCTGGAAAGCTGGAACTCACAATTAACCTTACTGAAAACTTGAGTGTTTGCTTTTGGAAGTGTATGACTCTTTTGTGATTTTCGATGCTAAGTCTTCTGCCTTGAGCTCCTTTTATAGATGCAGATTAGGGTCTCTTCCAAGATTAATTTCGAGTTGTATCTTGCTGGATTCTCTAGCAAAAATATTTTGACCAATCGGGCTTCACTTAAATAAAAAACATATCTTTTTAAACTTCAGATTTGCTTTCAAAAATAACTGGCCAATCCTGTCTTTAATTAATTCTGGAACAAATCTTTCTTCCTGCCAATAGCTTCTGAACTCCCATACGTCTTCAACCTAATTTTAAATCAAATCCTTTTAATACTTTGATCAAATTTAATTAAATCTCCACCGTTAATCATCATGATTAAATCTGGACCGTTTGATCTTCTGCGCTAGTCCACATCTGGACCATACTAAGTGATCTGCAGTGATCCTCTGATTTCGGCTAACCCTAGACCACACTTTCTGATCTTCTGATCTCGGCCAACCTGGACTTGCAAACTGATCTGCTGTGATTCTCTGATCTCGGCCAATGCTGAACCAAACATTCTGACCTTCTGATTTCGTCCAACACTGGGCCATGGTCTGATCTTCTGATCTCGGCCAACATTTGGCCATATACTTAAATCTTGACCATTGATCTGAACCTTTTCCCCCTGATCTGGACAATTCTAAACTGGGTCTGGATTGAACTGAAATTAAATCTAGACAAATAATATTTCAGTCTGGACATTTTATCTTCTAATTTGGATAAGGTCTGGATCAAATCTGGACATCATTTCTTCAGGTCTGGACTTAGTTTCATACCCTGAACCATGCTATCTTCTGGTCTAGGTCAAATCTGGATTGAATCTCTTGTTCTGGACCCATTAATTTATCCTCTGATTAAGTCTGGATCAAGACTGGACTGTTTATCATTTCACTGTCAGGCCATCTTCTGGTCAGAATAACTTCTGGACTAAGTCTGACTAATGATTCATTCTGGTCTGGATCAAGTCTCTCTCTGGCAGGCTTCCTTCTGGTCTGGTCCAGGTCTCCTTCTGACTTTGCTTCCTTTTGATATGGGCCAGCAAAGATATCCTCTGGTAATTTCATGATGCATCCTCTGGTACCTTCTGGATGCATTATCTAATGTCTTCATCTTCTGCCTCTAGAAACTTCATCTTCTTGTGGCATTTAATGTAATAATTCAAGGTAAAAAATAAGATTACATGGAGTGCTTTTGTATACATCAAAATCCTAAGTACTTAGAACCAACTTGGTTCCAACAGTTCATTGCCCCACATTGTTGGAACCTAGTTCGTTTTACATTTAGAGTTTTGATGTTAACAAAGGTATTTTATGAGAACAATATATTTGACTTCAAAGAGTATGAAAGAAGATATGGTCAAGATTTGTAGAAGATTTGAAGAAGATTTAATTAAGATTTGTAGAACATTTAATCAAAATTTGAAGAAGATTTGAAGAAAGATTTAAAGATTTGATCAAAATTTGAAGAAGATTTGATCAAAATTTGAAGAAGATTTAATCAAAATTTGAAGAAGATTTAATCAAAATTTGAAGAAGATTTGATTAAGATTTTAAGAAGATTTGATCAAAATTTTGAGAATATTTGATCAAGATTTATCTACAACAAATTACAAACATAATCAATTTGAAGAATTTACAACCTCAATCTAAACAAAAAAGAAACATAATCAATTTGAAGAATTTACAAACGCAATTTGAACAAATACAATTTAGAATTAAACAAGGACCAAATTGAAGCCCAAATATTAACTATAAATAGATACTCAAGGCTGACGAAGAAAATATCGAAAAACAGAAAAGAGTAGTCTAAAAGTTCAAAGAAAGAAATACTCGTTTCAAGTTAGACATATTTTATGAGTGTTCTTTTCTTAAATAGTGAGAGTTATTATTATTATCATCTTTCTAGAAGCAACTACTCAAGTTCCAATCTCTTGTATCCAACTCGCTAGTGGTTTGGTTCCTTCTTCAATCTCGGGTTGTCAGGTTGTTAGGAGAAGACTTGGCATGTAGGGTCAAGGTGGTGTTGTTCCTCAAAAGTCTGGGGTTTTCAGGCTATTTGGGAAGACTGGCTTGGAGGGTCAGGTGTTTTGTAATACAAGGTATTTGAATTAGTGGATTCAAGCCTTCTAAATGAGGGGAATGGATGTAGCCAAGTTAGTGGTGAGCCACGATAAATCTATGTGCTAGATTAATTATGCTTTCATTGCTTGTTGCCTCTGAATCTGATTGCTTCTACTCCAAGTAAGTAACCAAAAACCAAACTAGTTTTCAATTTATTTATAAATTATCAAAAAGTTATCAACTTTGGCAAACACAATCCAACCCCCCTTCTCGTATTTGCAAGGTTATCTTTTAATTGAAAAAGTTAATGTTTTAAAGAATCAAAGTCCAGAATTTAAAACAGAAAATGCAACTCTGATTACTGAACTTAAAACAGAAAATACAACTCTTAAAACTGATATTATCGAACTTAAGACAGATAATGTAACTCTGAAAACTGATATTACTGAAGTTAAAACAGATAATGCAAATTTGAAAATTGTATTGATGAACTTAAGGCTGAAAATCTAACTCTAAAAAGTAATCATAGTTCAACATCAACTGAAAATACCACATGTAATTATGATATGCATGAACAAGTATTTCAAGACTTTCTTGCTAATGGTATGGAAAGAAGCAAATATGCTTCTATGATTTATGGAGTTAGTAGAAATGGTAAAAGAGGTATAGGATTTGAAGAAACTGCAACTGAACCTAAACCTATTCCCTCTGATATCTTGTGTATTGTTTGCTCTAAGAAAGGTCACTCCAAATTATCTTGTCCAATGTTAAATACAAGGAAAGACAAGAAACCTATCAAGACTAACAAACAAGGATCCAACCAAATTTGGGTACCTAAGAACAAAATTATTTTTGTTGCTGATGTCCTCGGCAATCAAGTTAAAACACCAATCATGGTACCAGGACAGTAGATGCTCACAATATATGATGGGAGAAAAGTCTATGTTCCAAGAACTAACTTTGAGTAAATGAGGCACATTGACTTTTGGAGGAAAGCAAAAAGGCCAGATTATTGGTCAAGGTACAGTTGGTAATGGTACTTCCACTTCTATTAAAGATGTCTTGTTTGTTAAAGGTCTTAAACATAACTTATTAAGTAATAGTTAGTTGAGTGATAATAATTATGATATTATATTCAATCGAAAAACATGCAAGGCAATTAGTCAGAAGGATGGATCTGTACACTTACAGGTTAAGTGTCTTATGTCAGTAAATAAAGAGAAACTAATTTGGCACAAAATATTAGGTCATGCAAACCTTAGAACAAACAAAAAGATTAGGTCATGCAAACTAGCAAGAGGTCTACCTAAGCTTAGTTACAAAACTGAAATTATGTGTGCAGCTTGTCAAAAGGGAAAACAAACATAAAAACTCATTTACCCTAAGAACTCAGTCTCTACCTCAAAGCCCATTGAGCTCTTACATATAGAAAGATCCAAGACTTATAGTGTGTTTAATAGGGAAACTCATATTGTGGAAGAATCCATACATGTTAAATTTGATGACAAACAGCTTGACCTTGAAAAGTCAAAGCATGATAATGATAGTGCAGGTTTACTAAAACTAAAGGAACAAGATGTAGACAAACGAGAAGAACTTGAAAAAATACATGATACAAGCAAATCAGAAGAATGTGACAAATCTTCAAAGGATGAATCTGATCAAGTCAAAAATAGTCAAGATAAGTCCGAAAAAAGATATGGATGGAAGTATCAGTCATCTCATCCTGAAACTCTAATAATTGGAAGTGCAAGTGATCCTTTGAGGACCAGATCATCACTTAAAGACACTAGTTTGTTTGGCTTGCTCTCATCAAATGAGCCTACCTCTATTGATGAAGCATTGGCAGATGATGGATGGATTCTTCCAATGCAAGAAGAGTTAAATGAATTTGAGAGGAACATCGTTTGGGATCTAGTACCTAGACCAGATAAGAACATTATTGGAACCAAGTGGGTTTTCGGAAACAAGTTAAATGAAAAAGGTGAAGTGGTTAGAAACAAGGCAAGACTTGTCGCACAAGGCTACATTTAGCAAAAGGGCATTGATTATACTGAGACATTTGCTCCAGTAGCCAGGTTAGAAGCTATTCGTATCCTACTTTCTTTTACTACAAATAATAAAATTACATTATTTCAAATGGATGTTAAAAGTGCTTTTCTAAATGGTTATATAAGTGAAGAAGTCTATGTTAAACAACCCCCAGGTTTTGAAAGTTCTGAATTTCCAAATCATGTTTTTAAACTTAGAAAATCTTTGTATGGTCTAAAACAAGCACCTAGGGCGTGGTATGATAGACTTAGTAACTTATTTCTTAAAAATAACTTTGAAATAGGACAAGTAGACAATACACTTTTTATAAAATCAATAGAAGATGTCATTCTTATTATTCAAATTTATGTTGATGACATTATTTTTGGATCTACCAATGGCACTATTTGCCAAGAATTTTCTAAATTAATGCAGCATGAATTTCAAATGAGTATGATGGGAGACCTTAAGTTCTTCTTAGAGATACAAATTCAGCAAAGTCAAAAAGGTATATACATTCATCAAACTAAATATACAAAAGAGCTTCTCAAGAAGTTTAAGATGAGTGATTGCAAACCTATGTCTACACCAATGCACCCTACTTGTTCACTTGAAAAAAATTATTGAGGCCAAAAAGTTGACCAAAAAACCTATAAAGGAATCATAGGTTCCCTACTTTACCTTACCGCTTCTAAACCTGACATCATGATTAGTGCATGTGCAAGATTTCAAGCTGATCCTACATTTAACTGTTGTTAAGAGAATCCTTAGATACCTAAAAGGCATTACCAACCTTACCTTTTTCTACAAGAAATCTCCTAAGTACAAACTTAGTGGATACTCTGATTTTGATTATGCTAGAGATAAACTTGAGAGAAAGAGCACTAGTGGAAACTGCACCTTATTAGGTGACAACTTAACATCCTAGTCAAGAAAGAGACAAAACACTATTGCAATGTCAACAGCAGAGGTTGAGTACATTTCAACAGCTGCCTGCAAATCTCAACTACTTTGGATGAAACATCAACTAGAAGACTAAAAAATCCTAGAAACCAACATTTCCATCTATTGTGATAACACTTCTTCCATTTGCCTAACCAAAAACCATATACTACATTCTATAGCTAAACACATAGAGATCAAACACCACTTCATTAGAGACTTTTTTCAAACAGGGGTACTAAACATTCAATTTGTAGACACTTAACACCATTTCGGACTACAGATAGGTTTGACTTCATCAAGAAAAACCTAAACCTTACATTCATTTCTAACTAATATTGTAATCACTTCAAAGTAGTTTAGTTTTAAATTAGTTTTTATATTTTCTTGTAATATGTTATATTCATGTTATTCAAAAAATAAAAAGCAAAAAACAATGACAAAAAAACGAAGAAAAAAAACGAGAATTTTTTTTTTCACTTTCATGTCTTTTTGTCTGATGACAAAAGGGGGAGAAAGATATTTGATAAAGTGGGGAGAAAATGATTCTTAGACTTAGAGGGAGCCCTATGTTAGGGGGATTCAAAGAAATAGAATGAAAAAATATTATAAAAAAAACAAGTTTTGTCATCATCAAAAAGAAGGAGATTGTTGGAACCAAGTTGGTTTTACATTTAGAGTTTTGATGTTAACAAAAATATTTTATGAGAACAATATATTTGACTTCAAAGAGTATGAAAGAAGATGTGGTCAAGATTTGTATAGAAGATTTAATTAAGATTTGAAGAACATTTAATCAAAATTTGAAGAAGATTTGAAGATTTGATCAAAATTTGAAGAAGATTTGAAGATTTGATCAAAATTTGAAGATTTGATCAACATTTATCTACAACAAATTACGAACAGAATTAATATGAAGAATTTACAACTTCAATCTAAACAAAAAAGGAACATAATCAATTTGAAGAATTTACAAACGTAATCTGAACAAAATACAATTCAGAATTAAACAAGGACCAAATTGAAACCCAAATTTTAACTATAAATAGATACTCAAGGCTGAAGAAGAAAAGCATCGAAAAGCAAAAAAAAAAGTAGTCTTAGAGTTCAAAGAAAGAAATACTCGTTCCAAGTTAGAAATATGTTATGTGTGTTCTTTTATTAAAGTGTGAGATTTATTATTATTATCAACTTTCCAAAAGTAACTACTCAAGTTTCAATCTTTTGTATCCAACCCGATAGTGGTTTAGTTCCTTCTTCAATCTGGGGTTGTCAAGGTGTTAGGAGAAGACTTGGCTTGTAGGGTCAAGGTGGTGTTGTTCCTCAAAAGTTTGGGGTTGTCATGCTGTTTGGGAAGACTGGCTTGGAGGGTCAAGTACTTTGTAATTCAAGGTATTTGAATTAGTAGATTAAAGCATTCTGAATGAGAGGACTGGATGTAGCCAAGTTAGTGGTGAATCATGATAAATCTATGTGTCAAATTAATTATGCTTTCATTGATTGCTGCCTCTGAATCTGATTGCTTTTACTCCAAGTAAGTAATCAAAAACCAAACTAGTTTTTAATTTATTTATAAATTATCAAAAAGTTATCAACTTTGGAAAACACAATTCAACCCCCATTCTCGTATTTGCACCTTCACACATTGCACTAGAAATATATCATTTCCGCAAAGCGGTAAAATACTTTTTATATTAACCCAGTATACTAAGTATAATATATTTGCTAAACTTTCTAAATAATAGTTTTATATTCTTTTACTAGATAGATTGACAGGGGACTAATCCATTCTGGAACTCAATATGAGGACCTTGTCAATTATAGATCAAACATTGATCACATGCAATATTATCAGGTTAAAAATTTCATTCTTCAACAAAATTTATACTACTTATAATTGTGTCGCCTTACGAATATGTCTTTTATTTTCTCTAGTTCATATGGATGTTTTGCAAGGGTGTTGAAAACGTCATACCACAACAAGCATATCAGGATTCAATGATGGACTGTCAAAACCGCTTTGATTTGTTTTGCTGTAGAATGGCATCAAACTGACAGAGTCAAACTGCAGTTTGGACTTTTCTAGGAAATACCAGATGATCCTAAAAATCTTGATACGCTTCACTGTCAATATATGAGAGGGAATCACCTAAAAAATTCGAAAGACAAACATGCTACATGGATTCAATTTTGGAACGAACGCTAAAGTCGTTGTCTTACCTGCCAATCGATACATGGACACCTCATACCGACACATGAGTATATGTTGTGGTATAGACACAACTCCAATTTGTACCTATCAGTTCTACAACTACTATGGGACCCACGATGTGGTGTTGCAGAAGAGTCAAATTTTGGTCCAAGTAGACCGAACCAACCATCACAACAACAAAGGCGAATAGACCTCGCCCACCAACTCCCCCAGTTACTATTGAAAATGACGTGCCATAACCAAATTTCCATTCATTTTCTTTCACCTCAACACAACAACAATTCGAAAGACCAAGACAATCGTTTCAATTTATGTCAACTCAATAATATGATCACCGACAATCTCTACATTCAAGCGACCATGATTTTGTGAATAATTTATTTGGTGCAAACCAATGTACGCTGAGTCGATTGCTCGTTATATTAATAACTTGTACTTATTTGGTGTTGTTCCCCAATCAAGTAAATGCTAGTCTTCAATGCATGTCGACCTACTATGTGAGAATGTGCAGGAGACACATGCCTCTGTCGACGAAGGAAACCCACCTCCACATTGTCCACGTTGTTGAATGAAAACTTTATTTATTTTATTTGCACTCATTTTGTATTTGTATTTTTAATGTTTAATTAAAATTTTTTATTTTTATGGGTTCCATTTTAATTAAATTTTTTAATAATTATTTAATAAAACTAAAATTTAATTAGATAAGTATTATAAAAATAATTAACTTTGTATTTATTTATTTACTTAAAATAATAATTAAGGAAAATTACCTTAAATATTTAATTAAAATAGTAATAATTTAATTAAGATAAAGAAAGAAAATATTTACTTATTATTATGAAATAGAAGAGTAATATGTGGCATTACTCCACACTTATAAATTATAACTACCCACTCTCTCATGTGTATGGTTATATCATCAGTCAAACTCCTTATATTTGTGCATTATTCTATTTCGTACTACATAACACTGCTAATAAAAAAAATTATACAAATAATAACAAATACATATATTTCTTATTTAAAAAAGAAAAGTGCACATTAAAAAATTGATACGGTGAGAACGGATTTCTCTTCTTTCTTTAAAAAAAATTTCATAACGAGGAATTGGTGTCTACAAGATCGACTTCCTACTTTTAAAAAATAAAAAATTGTAAATGAATTATAAAATAGTGGTAATTCGATATTGAAATAATTTTTTAGTGGTATTCTAAGAAAAAGCCACCGATGGAAGATCTCTACATTAAATTATGAATTTGTCAACAAAAAAAAGAGAGAAAAAATCACTACTCAGTAAACTAAAATGACCAGTATAAATTTTCTTCCCTTCGTAAAGATTATTGACGAGGAGGTGCGGATAGAAAAACTCCCACCTTTCTTACTCTCCCTATGCTTCGCCTGAGTTGGGTTTTTGGATATATATTAAAACTTATTTATTTTAGTTAGGTATTAGATATATTTAATTATTTTAGTTAGAAATTTATTTTTTTAATTTGAGTATAGAAGTTTCATTATATCCATTATTATAATTATTTTCTTTATTTAATCAATATAAAACTTATCTCTATTTTCTTCTCTTTTATTCTTAATATTAATATTTTGCATATTTATGAACATTAATCTTTCAATGAAATTTTTGCTTCTTACAATTAAAGTTTTGTTTCACTGAAATCGATTTTTGCTGTTGTTGCTAATTAAAGAGTTCAACATTTTGTCATACAAAAAATCAAGTCTTACATTGAAATTGATAGAGCTTCAAAATACTTTATAAAGAGTGGTACTCTTCATATAAGAATAAATTAGACTCAATATAAACTCTAAAGAGTACATATATTACCTTAGCTTGTTTTATCTCTTTTATCTACCTTACCTTGATAAAACAACTTCATGTGAATTCAATGATTTAACAAAACCAATCAAAATGTCCATGTCATACAAATTCGTGATCGTAATTTTTCAAGTATTATTAGACTTGACGAGTGTATATAAATAGTGAATGATTTGTTTATAGATTTTGAAATTATCTTAGGTTTTTATATTGAATGTGCATAATTCATTTTCACAAAATTTGACTTGTAAGGAGAGAGATAACATTATTTATAAACTTTTATTATTGAGCTTGTATAAATGGTGGACGGTCCAATAGAAAAGCTCTGATACTATCTTATATTTTTATATTTGACGTAATTCATCATTACAATATCAATTTATAAAATAAATAGTGTCACTCTTTATAAACTCTTTTAGAACTATATCTATTTTTAATACGGGGTTTTTCCTATAAGCATCATTTATAAATCATTCATTTATGTCCAAAATGCTAAATTTTGCGGATGGAATAATACTAAATTTTGTTACAAATTTGGAGGTTGATACAATAAAAGCTATGCAAAAGAAAGAAGCTAAATTTTCACCGATCTAGCATGTTGTGGAACCCATCATTCAAACTTGTTCAAGCATTGAGATAAAGAGGTCTGTATTTTTGATGGGTTGGTTGGAAAATAAACCTTGTAATTATGTTGATTGTGTTTCATTTGGGAGTGGTGGAACATTAACTCAAGAACAAATTTTTTGTGCTTGCATTTGGGTTGGAATTGAATGGAGTGAAGTTTTTATGGGTTATGAGGGTCCCACGCAAATCACTAGATGGTGTTATCTTGATGATATTTGTCACGCCTAAAATTTAACTATTAATCTTGAAGAAGAAAAAAATTGTACACAATGTAGATGAAACTGAAATTTTCAATTCAAAAATATCTAAGTGTTTGCAAATAAATAGAAATTCTTTTGTAAATTCTTGAAATAAATTAGAATACTAAAATATATTTACAAACTTTAAAACAACTTTCAAGTGAGACTTAATTAAACTATAACTCTAATCTAGACTCAAGATGTGACCCGACTCTGACTCAAGATATTGAAGGACTTGTGAGCAATCCGGACACTCCTCAGATTTTTAACGTTTACCTGTTACTTGAAAACATCACCCCAACATAGTGATCATAAAATTCAGTAACATAGATTTAATAAAAACAATTATAGTTGTTTCCCAGCCATACTAGTGTGCTAAGCATGAAAAATCTTCTCGACAAACTATACCTCAATTTAATAAAATATTATTTCTTCGTAAGTTATACTCACGTACCTCTTTTACCTATAGTCTCAAATATTTCAAATCATTTAAGTCACTAGACATAAGTAATCTAATGACTTAAACTCTGCATAACAAGTAAGTCATAAAAACTAAATTGGTTTCATCCAATGTCCTCTACTTGAATAACCTCTTTTGATAAGATTGGATATAATTAAGTCCGTAAGTGGTGTTTCACTTACCTTCGCTTACCTCTTGCTCTCGTCGTATATAGACGAAGAATTCATCTAACTAGAATAAACCCTATATATATATATATATATAACATCACTTACCTTCGCTTAGATATATATTATATATACCATGTATTAGTATCAAACTTTCATAAAAGAGTTTTATATTTAAACTTTTAAAATCAATTAATTTCACTCGAAACTGGTCTATATAACTCAAGTTATGGTATTCTAAAGCTAATAACATTACATAATAATCTTATGACATTGCAGTTGTGTTTATAATACTACTGAGCCATTTCTATATTTACAAAGTCATCAATCTTAACATGATAAAACTATTATCTGTCTTCTTTCAGACCCAACTAATTTCACTCAAAAACGAATTTCCTACCTCAAGATATAGATATTTTAAGATAACTAAGGCAGAACAATTTATAAAACAGACCAGTTCACTTCATAAAATCACTAAAATATATAAGATTAATATAAACTTATAAAAATTTAAAGTAACAAAGTAATATAAATAAGCTTTCAAGTCCAGTTGATTTCACTCAAAACTGATTCTTATTTCTTCTGTTATACCTATTTTAACTCAGCTATGTCATAATCTTTTTCTGCAGAAAATATTATAAATTTGTAAATTTAATTAAAATATCAAACTATGTCCGATTTGAATAAACGATAACATTTTAGAAAGCTTAAGATGTCTAGTTTATAAATATAATTTTTATTCTGCATAATAGGCATTCAATTAATACGGTTTTATTAAAATAAAGAATATAGGTACACAAACGGAACAACAAATTTATTTTCCCAACTTGTAACTCAAGGCTCCTATATCAATTCTCAATGCAAATTAGTGAAACCAGTGCCTATTTCGAAGGTAATTAAATCTATTTTCTAATGGGACAAAAATCAGCTCAAAACACTATCAATGGAGAAAGTAATAAACAAAATACTGAAGGTATACCTATACGGGTTCAGAGACAACATTATACTATATTCATTTCAAACTTTATATTTTAAGTTCATATGCTCAACTACGTAAAATATATTCAAAATTAAGCATAAACCAATTAATTACCAATGCTAAAAAATCATCATCTCATCACTAACCCAACCACAACACTCAACAATAATAATAAAACAACAACTCTTCATAGTAAAAATAATAAGAACATTAGTAAAAATGAATTCTCAACATTAATAATAATAAAACAACTTGGAGCAATTCTGAAGCCAAACGGCAAACAACTTAAGAATCAGAATCGCATAAACAGCAACAAGAATGGGAACCCTCCTAAGGTCCCAAAGCAGCAGCAGCAACCACCTCCAAGAAATGCACCTTTTCTCTACTATAATTGTGGAAAAGAAGGGCATATGGCACGCAAGTGTAGGAACAAGCCAAACCCTATTCAACAGGCTAACTTGACAGAAGAGCAATTCATTCCTATGATTACTGAAATCAACCTTGTTGGTGGATCAGATGGATGGTGGATTGACACTGGCGCCTCTCGCCATGTCTGTTATGACCGTGCTATGTTCAAAACATACACTATTGTTGAAGATAAGAAAGTGTTGTTGGGAGATTCCCACACCACTAATGTTGCTGGTATAGGAGATGTAGAATTAGTATTCACCTCCGGAAAGAACTTAATTCTGAAGGATGTCATGCACACTCCAGAAATAAGGAAGAATTTAGTTTCTGGTTATCTTCTTAATAAGGCTGGGTTTAATCAGGCTATAGGGGCAGATTTGTACACCATTTCTAAAAATGGTATTTTTGTTGGGAAAGGGTACGCTACTGATGGCATGTTTAAATTAAATGTTGAAATGAATAAAATGTCTCCTTCTGCTTACATGTTGTGTGATTTTAATATTTGGCATGCTAGACTTTGTCATGTGAACAAACGTGTGATTGCAAACTTAAGTAACTTAGGCTTAATTCCAAAGTTATCCTTAAATGAACTTGAAAAATGTGAATTTTGCAGTCAAGCTAAAATAACTAAGAGTTCACATAAATCAGTAGTTAGAGAATCTGAACCTTTAGATTTAATACACTCTGATATATGTGAACTTGATGGAACACTAACACGAAATGGAAAACGTTATTTTATTACTTTTATTGACGATTGCTCTGACTATACCTTCGTATATCTAATGAAAAATAAAAGTGATGCGATTGACATGTTTAAGATCTTTTTAACTGAAATAGAAAATCAATTTAGTAAAAAGATTAAGAGGTTTCGTAGTGATAGAGGAACAGAATATGATTCTAGTTTATTTAAGGAGTTTTATAAATCTCAAGGAATCATACATGAAACCACAACACCTTATTCACCTGAAATGAATGGTTAAGCTGAAAGAAAGAATATGACTCTGACTGAACTTGTTGTTGCTATTATGCTTAACTCTGGTGCTGCATCTCATTGGTGGGGGGAAATTATTTTGACTGTTTGCTATGTTTTGAATAGACTTCCAAAATCTATAAGTAAAACATCTCCCTATGAGATAATAAAGAAAAGACAACCAAACTTGTCTTATCTTCGAACATGGGGTTGTCTGGCGTATGTCAGAATCCCCGATCCCAAGCGAATAAAACTCGCCAGTAGAGCCTATAAATGTGTATTCATTGGGTATGCAGTAAACAGTAAAGCGTATAGGTTTTATGACCTAAATGCGAAAGTGATCATAGAGTCAAATGATGTTGACTTCTATGAAAATAAATTCCCTTTCAAATCGAGAAATAGTGGGGGCAGCGAACCAAGTCATACTCCCGTGACAGGAAGTGTTGAAAGCAATATACAAGGTGAATTGGAAACTCGAAGGAGTAAGAGAGTCAGAGTTGCTAAAGATTATGGACCAGAATATATGGCCTATAATTTAGAAGAGGATCCTACAAATCTCAAAGAAGCCTTGTCATCTTTGGATGCAGATCTTTGGCAAGAAGCTATAAACGATGAAATGGATTCCCTAGAATCTAACAAGACCTGGCATATAGTAGACTTGCCTCTTGGTTGCAAGCTGATAGGTTGTAAATGGATTTTGAAAAAGAAACTAAAACCTGATGGAACTATTGATAAATACAAGGCACACCTTGTAGCCAAAGGTTTTAGGCAAAGAGAAAATATATATTTCTTCGACACTTTTTCTCCAATCACGAGAATAACATCCATTAGGGTACTCATTTCACTAGCAGCAATTCATAATTTGGTGATACACCAAATGGATGTTAAAACAGCCTTTTTAAATGGTGATCTGGAAGAAGAAATCTATATGGAACAACCTGAAGATTTTGTAATTCATGGACAAGAAAACAAGGTCTGTAAGTTAGATAAATCTTTGTATGGTCTTAAACAAGCTCTTAAGCAATGGCATGAAAAGTTTGACAATTTGATTATATCAAATGAGTTTAAAGTGAATGAAAGTGACAAATGTATTTATTACAAATTTGAAAATGGCATTTGCACTATCATATGTCTCTATGTAGATGACTTAATCATATTTGGTTCAAACATCCATGCTGTAAATACAATGAAATCATTGTTGAGTAACAACTTTGATATGAAAGACCTCGGAGAAGCGGATGTAATCTTAGGAATCAATATTACTAGGTCAGAAAAAGGAATTTCTTTAGATCAGTCTTATTATATTGAAAAGATCCTAAAGAAATATAAATACTTTGACTGTAAACCTGCATGCACACCGTATGATCCAAGTATGAAACTCTTTAAGAACTCTGGTGAAGGTGTTAGACAAACTGAATATGCGAGCATCATTGGCAGCCTCAGGTATGCCACTGATTGTACTAGACCCAACATTGCCTATGTCGTGGGATTATTGTGCAGGTTTACCAGTAGACCTAGTATAGAGCATTGGCACGCTATCGAAAGAGTCATGAGATACCTTAAAAGGACCATGAATCTAGGATTACATTATCAAAGATTTCCTGCCGTACTTGAAAGATACAGTGATGCTGATTGGAACACATTATCAGATGACTCCAAAGCAACCAGTGGCTATATTTTTAATATAGCCGGTGGTGCTGTATCTTGGAAATCAAAGAAACAGATGTTACTAGCTCAGTCCACTATGGAGTCCGAAATGATAGCACTAGCTACTGCTAGCGAAGAACCGAGCTGGTTGAGATGCTTGCTAGCTGAGATCCCTTTGTGGGAAAAACCTATGCCAACTGTGTTGATCCACTGCGATAGTACCGCGACTATTGCAAAAATTGAGAATCGTTATTACAACGTTAAGAGACGACAAATACGTCGTAAGCACAACACAGTTAGAGAATTACTAACTAAAGGAGCTGTAATAGTGGATCATGTACGCACTGATGATAATTTAGCAGATCCTTTGACGAAAGGATTGGCTAGAGAGAAAGTCATAAATACATCCAAAAGGATGGGACTATTGCCTATAGATAAATGAGTCACTTATGATGGGAACCCGACCTAAAAGACGGGAGATCCCAAGAATAAAGTTCAATGGGTAATAACAAGTCGTAGTGATATGAGATGAACATGTTATTATATTTAATAGAAGCATGATTCCTGAAGCGATGAAAGGCTGAGATAATAGAAACTCTTAATTAGATCTATACTCTATGTGGAGGGAGTACCTAGCTACAGGAGTACTCTTGATAGACTCACATATGTGAATGTGGAAATGAGGCCGTTTCCTATGGAATTTCGAGACAAAAATTCCTAGAGCGTTCACTATACTGAGATAGACGTGCAGGGCCATAAATGCACGGGCTTTTTAGAATACACCTAATGAAAAGGTTGTGTGTGGGTTTGATGTCCGAGATAGAGTTCAAGACTACGAGTCACTATTGTTAAATCAGAATCTTACTCGCTATGCAAAGGTTCAAGTCATAAACACCTTTGTTTATGCACAATCTTATGAAAGCGTTTGACGCTATTTCAGAACCTACTTTTTAAATTCAAGTGGAAGATTTCTGGAAATGAGGAACAAAATAGCTAGTTTGTGAATTGAAAAATGAGAAGTCCTACATAGGAGGGATTACACATTCTAGTAGTGTATATAAGGTGGAGGTATGACCCTTGGGGTGTGCCCCAAGGGGTACCCCAATTTTCGAGAGGAGCGAGAACGCATGCAAAATAAATCACCACACACATACGCGCCGCCGCCGCCGCCGTCCGTCCGGCCGGCTCGGCTGGGCCGGGCTGGGCTTGGGTGGTGAATTATTATTTTTTATTAAAAAGAAAATTAAAAATTAATATTTAATTTCTGAAAAAATGAATGCTTGCGTTTTTACTTAAAAGGCCCTCCACCGAGTCAACACTGAATTTCTGATCCAGTAAATGATTCCTTATTTTTCTCACGGTTCGGTTGTGGTCAAAACCCTTCCTATTCTCACGTTTGATTTGTGGCCGTGTACTTGGTCAAAACCTGAAATTTTCGGAGTCAACCAAACCTAGAATTATGGGGCACGTTTTTAGTGTGGATCTGGTCAGATGGATCCCGAATTCCCTCTGATCCAGTAGCAGATCTCCTCTATAAATAGAGGGTTCTGCTCAGTTGCAAAACACACCAAAAGCACTCCATCTTCTGAGGCTTTTCTCTTTTCTCCCTCCATATTCTTACTTCTACATTTCTTTTCTTTAGAGTGGTCTTAGTACCATATTACGAGTGGTAGCCATTAGACTGCCATACTGAGGGTGTAATTCTAGAACGGTTTTTTCACGGTGCAATGAAAATCCGATACAGAGTAACTGGGCTGTTTTATCCTGCGGACAGCGTGGTTGATAGTCTGCCTTGAACAATTTGGGCAGTGCCGCGATACGTCTTAAAGAGAGCGACCTAGTCCGCGACTCAACCCAGTAATATTTTCGATGGCATAAATTGTTTTTTAAACTCGTTTTTTTAAAACTCGAAACAAGAATTGATAATAACCTAATTTGGCTTCCATCTTCAATCTTCATTTTGTTTCTTCAAGAGTGAAACCTAATCCTCTTTCTTTCTATCTTATTATCTTCAGTTGTATTCAATATTGTTGTTAGAAGAATATATTGTAAAGGGATAGTGTGGGTAAGCTTGGAGGTAGAACATGCAATGGAGGGTGATGGTGTTTTCTCTCTTCTTTTTCTTCTTTCTTTTCTTTCTTCTTCATTTTCCCTCTTCTTTTACATTCAGTCCTTCCTTTTTCTTTCTTTCATTCATTGTCTCTTTTTTCCCTCCTTTCTAACAATTGGCTTTTTAGTAAGCGAGTGTGATGAGAATTATCAATCACACCCCTTCAAATCCTTACTAATGACAAATAATGCTTAACAACAAAATAGGCTACTAGAAGAAGTTGGACTTGGGATTTCTATTGGGTTTATTTCTAATTCATTCCCCAACTATAACAAACACACTAGTAACAACTTCATAAATTAAACTTGACTTGAATAACTAACAATCATTTATGATTACATTAGACATAAGGGATTAGTATAAATATATGAATTATGACAATAAAAATATAAATAATAGTATTATTAGTAAAATAATACTAAGTGGATTATACATTGTTTGGGGTGTTACAATATCATATATAATAAGAAGGTAAGCAGTGACGAAACTTGAACAAATACGTTGAGGTGTCGAATTTATAAAATTTTAATTGATAAATTAAATATAGTATTTTATTATATATTAGAATTTAGTTTATAAATTTGCTATGTAAACACACAAAAGATTTGTAAAAAAAATTGCAAAAGAACGAGGATTTGGACTGAAAAGTTGCACAATTGTAAAAGAGACGGAGTTATGAGTATAACATATTGTTTCGGTTCGTAGTTTGATAGAGAAAAAAAACCTAAACCCAAAAAATAGTTAATATGGTTGAGTTTTTACAATTTTTCTCACAAAATTAAATACAAACTGATGAATAGCGTGTTTATTTGGTTCATTTCATTTAGATTGATATTAATTAAAATTAAGATACTTGTTTTAAAAATACAAAATTTTCTTTTTCAAACGTTAATTTTTTATAATATTAAAACAATTACATAAAATCTTTTTTAACGACAGGAGTATATAAACTACAATGAGAAATGTAATATGTAAATGATTAAAAATCCTTAAATACAACACATATTTAAGATAATAATACTAATATAGTCTAATGATTTTATTCATAAATCGGTGGTCAATTTTAAATGAAATGAAACCATACTCAAATCAACAGAGATTGAATTTATTTAGTTTGGTTCAAGTTGAACTCGAACACAGAAGAAAAAAAATCAATTTAATTGATTTTGATTTTCTTTTTCTGAGTTTATCAAATCATTGATTTGATTTTTATATTTCTAGACAAAACTCAAAATCCATACAAGTGAAATTTAATTTGAGAGATGTAGTGTGTTTTATTAATTAATATTTTTGTAAATTTTTTATAGGTTATTTTTATTTTTATTTTAATTATTAGATTTTGGATGGCTATGGTCACCTATGTCTCCAACAAGCTCCGAGACACATTATTTGATTTTTTTTTACTGTGATTTGTTTTTTATGAGTTTGGTAGATCTATTGTTTATTTTTGAATTTTAGATTATTTTTTTTCTCCTAAGTTTGATATGAAGATGATTATGAATAAATTTTGACGCTGACGTGGCTTGCCACCTTGGCAATTTTTTTTAAGAAAATTGAAAAAAAAAATTACTAACTTGCACACATTTTAAAAGATAAATGACTGATTTATGAAAGAAAAAAATAAAGGATTAAATTGTTATAACTAAATAAGATAAATGACCAAAACTGTGATTTTGTCTAATTTATTATATCATTGTTAAAATGTTAATGTGTACGTGATTCTAAATATGAATAGCAAAATTGTAGAGACAAAATTAATTAAATGTTCAATTTCATCATTGACAAATTTGTCTCGTATATGATAATGATTTTGAAACTTTTATTAGTGAGAACTTATCTTATGTATGATAGTTCAATTTCATAAGTGATAATTTATTCGTGTATGATAGTTATTTTGAAATTTTTATCATTGATAACATGTCATATGTATGATAGTTCAATCTCATCATAGACTTATTTCATTTATGATAATTATTTTGATATTTTTAATAGTGACAATTTATCTTATGTATAATATGTATGTTAAATTTTTTATTGATGAGAATTTGTCAAGATAACTTTTTACAATTTTGCTATCATATTTAGAATCATGCACACATTTACACTTTAACAGTGGTATAATTAATTAGACAAAATTAGATCATTTATCTTATTTATATATAACAGTTTAACTTTTTTTCTTCTAAACTAATCATTTATTTTTTAAAATGTGTACAAGGAAACATTTTTAAAAAAAATGCTAAGTGGCAAACCACGTCAGCATTTTTGAATATTTATTTATTTTATTTAAAACATAAAATTAATAAACATATCAATATTTATCTTATTTAAAAAAAATTTAATAAACATATCAATATTTATCATCAATTTCGTATCAAACCTAGAACCAAAAAATAATCTAAACTAAAAAAATTTCAAATTCAAAAATAAACAATAGATCTATCAAACCCATAAAAAAAAACAAATCACACTCAAAAAATAAATAAAAAAATGTGTTTTTTCTGGGCTTTCACGGTAGAGTTTGCTAGGAACATAGGTGGTCAAATCCACAGCAAGTTCTCAACAATTTAAAAAAATAATAATAATTTTATAAAAAAAATTGCAAAAAAATTAATTAAAAATGTTCATTACATTTTTTAACTTAAATTTCAATTGTATGTATTTTAAGTTTTGTCTAGAAATATAAAAATCAAATTAATTTTTTTTTCGTGTTCAATTCAATCTGAATTGAATCAAATAAATTCATTATCAGTTGATTTAAGTATGATTTCACTTCATTTAAAATTAATCATCGATATCTGAATAAAATTATTAGAATATATCAGTATTGTTATCTTAAACATGTGTTATATTTAAATTTTTTTAATTATTTACATATTACTTTTTTCATTGTAGTTTATATACTTCTGTTGTTAAAAAAGATTTTATGTAACTGTTTTAATATTATAAAAAAATTTGTGTTTAAAAAAAAATTATATTTTAAAAATAAATATCATAATTTTTATTATTGTCAACATAATTAAAATGAATCAAAATTAATATATTATTCATTAGTTTGAGTTTAATTTTATAAAAAAAAATTATTAAAACTCAACTAAACTAATTATTTTTTTTACCTTCCCGCTATATATGATGTCATCAAGATAAACACCATTTAGTTATTTGTGTGGGACTCTAACCACCCATAATTAATGTCCCACCACTCCCATAATGGTTTGTGTGGGACCCTAATGTTTCACCCCAAAATGGAAGCTCAAAAATTTGATTTTGAATTAATGTTCCACCACTTCCAAATGAAGCCCAGACAACACAATTACAACGTTGGTTATCCAACCAACCCATAAAAAATTCAGACCCATTAGTCTCAATGGTTGAACAAGTTTGAATGGTGGGCCCCACGTGTTAGATCGGTGGAAATTTAGCTTCTTTCTTTTGCATAGCTTTTATTGTATAAGCCTCCAAATTTGTAAAAGAATTTACTATTATTCCATCCGCAAATCTAGCATTTTGCATACATAAATGAATGATTTATTAACAAATGCTTAATGGAAAACTCAATTACTACATTGAAAATAGATACATAAAAGGTGATACTTTCATTTTATAAATCGTTTGTAATAATGATTTCATAAAAGGTGTATTTTACCTCCCACATCTGCATTGGATTTGTCGAAAAAAATTTGCACTCATTCTTGTCTGGTGTGAAATGTAAGTCCTCATTTCCGCCTGCGATGAGGTTTGAGTTCCCTCTCTACACATGCACTCATCCATATATATATATATATATATATATATATATATAATAATTATTATACAATAATAAAATTAAAAATTATTAAATAAATTGAATATGTATTTGTATATAAAATTTAAAAATGACCATAATATTATCAGATGATTGGATTCGAGTGCGGGGTGGATATCAATACCTCAAACTCATCTTCACCCCAAATTTTAATTTCGGGAAAAACTCGCATACAATCAAATAGGGTTTTCGTCGCCCAAATTAGAACAGGTTTAGTGGGTACCTGCAGATGCGGATTTTTTTTGTTATCTGTATCCAAAATATAAGCAACTTTCAACAATCTTATCTATATTAAATATTATTTTTTTCCATAACACCTTTTATTTAATTTAAATTATCTGCTCCTATTTTCAATATCACAATTCATGCATTTATGTTTACAAAGTGTTCTAAGGTAATTTTAGAAGTTAATTTATTTATTTTTTAATACCAATATAAATTGATTGAATCTTTAATCTGTGTATATCATTTTTTTCTCTCTTAAATATAGAATCCGAAGGAGTACAGCTATACGTACTCGAGATTTCTTAACAGTTTTGCACACATGTTAATAAATATAGTAAACAGAATAAAGAGATAAATAATTTTAATAAATTATCCATTTTAATTATCAGTGTATTTTTCATTATTGTCAATATATTATATAATATTATTTTAAAAATTGTGTATATAATAATTATTAAAAAATAATATAAAAAAATAATTAAATTATATTAAAAATTATGAATAACATTTATTTTAAAATGATTTTTATTTATTAAAATAAAATTCACCTTAATATAAATGAGTTATATAAAATTACAATTAGTACAGATATTCACTACAAAAAAATAATTGTGACGGTTTTTAAAAGGCTTTGCGACGGTTAGAACCGCCTCCAATGTGACTTTGCGACGGTTCTGAAAACCGTCGTTGCAACCGTCGCAAACTTTGCGACGGTTCTGAACACCGTCGTTGCAACCGTCGCAAACTTTGCGACGGTTTTGTAAACCGTCGTTTCAACTGCCTCAATATTTTTTTTTTGCGACGGTTCAAACCGTCGCAAAACATGTTGAGTTTTTTTTTTTGAAATTTCGCGACAATTATCAACCGTCGCGAAATTCATTTTGAACAATTTGATCCAAAACATTGCGACAGTTATCAACCGTCGCAATCCTAATAATTTAAATTAAAAAATTATTATACAATATTTTCTGATTTTTAATTAAATAAAATAAAAAATATTTATAAATTAATATCATCCACATAATTTAAATAAACAATTAAATAACTATTGTAGCTAAATTCAATTTCTATAATTTTTTCAAAATAAATAACACAAATTCATACATTAACTGAACTAAAATAATAAATAACTCCATGAAAGATAAACATACACAAATATTCATGAAACACACACCAACACCCAGTCACTCACCAAAGAAATTTATGCTGCTGAGTTTATTACACAATGGAGATCATTTCACAATCTTTTGATTAAAATTTTTAAGCAACGCACATTCAAAACATAGCAAAACATATTGGTCCTATACCAGATGAAGCAGAAGGCTTGGATGCTTTAGGTGCATAACTGACTAGCGGTATGCTAATAAGATTAACTTTAACTGATCCACAGTAATCATCAACTTTAAGATCAACTGCAACATTAGCATTTTCCTTTGACAATTGATACTGTAAGACCCTTAAATTTAAGAATTAAATTATGGATTTAATTAAGTGTATTTTGGGAATATTTGATATATGTATGTTTTGAGTGAATATATATATATATATATAAATATTTATTTTGGATGATGAATTAATTTTATTGGATTAAGAGTTAATTAATTTAATTTCGAGTAATTAAATTAATCGGACCATTAATTAAGGATTAGTGGCTAATTGCAAAAGGATTAAGTGTTGAGAAATCCAGCTGGAAAATCCACCATTATTGTATCATTGTTTCAAAGGAGGTGGCACTCAAGTGAGCCGGTAAGTACACGTGAAGGGCTGGGCAGAAATCAGAACTCCATACCTCCCATACTGCATGTAATAGTGCTGCATGTAACAGTACTTTTCCCTTCCATCCTGTATGCTGTTTTCTGCCTTCCCATTTCCAGTCACGGTTATAAAAGAGGAAGAGAGGGAACTCTTCAAAGTATCATTACTGGAACATCCAAACACTGAAACACCAAAACCCCAATACAAAAGTTAATCCCCACCTCAATACGAAGATAAAGAACCCAGTTTTGCAGCAGCAAACTCAGGCAACAGCTTCGCCGTTTTTAGACGCAGAAAAGGGAACGCAGCAGGAACAAGAGAAATAGAAGAACACGCTACAAGGGTAAGGGCACCTTCCATCTTTTAGCTGCATTAGGGCCATAATTTTGTGCTGTTTCAGTTCTGTCTTTAAAAGAAAAGCTATTTTCGAAAATGACATTTTGAAAGAAAATGCATTTTGTTGATAAGTGATTATTCTGATAGTTGTTGTTGGCTGTTGTTGGTTGAATGCATTAATGCTGTTTTACTTGTGTGAGAAAACTGAAGATGTTTTGCATGTTATTTTAAAGATGGTTAAAATACATGTTCATAAAACTGTTTTGGAAAATAGTTTTAAAAATGCAAAAAAATGCATTCTGTTGGTGTTTTGCTGTTGTGTGATGATTTCTGTTTTGGTTGAAAACATTAGTCATGTTCTGATTTTTGAGGAAGCTGAAATGCTTTGCATGTTGTTTTGATTGTTTGAAAAGCTGAAATGCTATACATGTTATTCTGATGTTTTGAGAAAGCTGTGATGCTTGCATGTTTGTTCTGATGGTTGAAAAATCTGAATGATTGTGGTGATTGAACATTCTGTGTCTGGTTCTGGATGATTGGGGTTAAATCCTCATTCTGTTTCTGTTTGAGTGATTCTGATGATGTTGATGTTTTAAAAGGAAAAGGGATTTTAAATGAGGGAAGTGTCTTCTGGAAAAAGTGTTGAATCTGTTCTGTTGTTTGGTTGTTGTTTTAAAAGAAAACAGTTTGAAAAGGGTTGAATCTCAGGAAATTTTCACTGGTTTTCGAAGGTGTATTCGAATACAACATGTGTGTATTCGACTACAACCTGTACAATTTCTGTTTTACTTAAGTTTTCAAACTTGTATTCGACTACGAGCCCTGTAGTCGAATACAGAAGAAGAATTTCTGTTTTTGTTTCTGGTTCTGATGATCCTTGTGTGGATCATTTCGTTTCTGTTCTGGTTCTGATGATCCTTGTGTGGATCATTCTGTTTCTGTTTCTGGTTCTGATGATCCTTGTGTGGATCATTCTGTTTCTGTTTCTGGTTTTGATGATCCTTGTGTGGATCATTCTGTTTCTGTTTCTGGTTTTGATGATCCTTGTGTGGATCATTATGTGTCTATTTCTACTTCTAATGGTTCTGATGTGAACCATTCTATTTTTGCTTCTGATCTGAAAAATTCTATTTCTGCTTCTGATGGTTCTGATGTTAACCATCTTCTGATGATTCTGATGTGAATCAGTCTGTTTCTGCTTCGATGGTTCTGATGTGAATCATTCTATTGTTTTTGCTTCTGGTGATTCTGGCATAGACCATTCTGTGCTTCTTCTGATCAATTCTGGATAAAGTCTGGGTTATTCAAAATTCGATTGTCATACCATGTTCTGGTCAAATTATCTTCTGGATTACTTCTTGCTTTTGACAACTTATGGCCTGGAACAACTCTCCACATGGCAGGCTTCACAATGGTATGGTCCAAAGAATCTTCTGATATTTATTCCCTCTGATATAATCCATCAAACATATCTTATGGTCACTTCTGGACAAGTATGGACTGTGTTGAAATTACACTGCCAGACTATGTTCTGATCAGTATAACTCCTTGATTCCTTCTGATATTTGAATCATTCTTGTTTGGAGCAATTCATATTATGGCAGGTTTCCCTCTGGTATTTTCCAGATGTTTTTCTGATTTTGTTTCTGTTTGATATAAACCTCCAAAGTTATCTTCTGGTCGGTTTTGAACATTCTGGTTTATCTTCTGATAATTCCAGAAATGCATCTTCTGTAAATTCAGAATGTATCCTCTGATACATTCATCTTCTGATGGTTCTATGTGAATCATTCTGTTTTACTTCTGATGATTCTGATAATCATCTTGTTTCTGCTTCTGATAATCATTCTGTTTTGCTTCTGATGATTTTGATATTAATCATCCTGTTTCTGCTTCTGATGATTCTGATAATCATTCTATTTTGTTTCTGATGATTCTGATGTTAATCATCCTGTTACTGCTTCTAATGATTCTGGTGTGAGTCATTCTGTTTTGCTTCTGATGATTCTGATTCTGGTTCTGATGTTGATCCTTCTGGTTCTGTTTCTGATGTTGATACTTCTGGTTTTGTTTCTGATGTTGATCCTTCTAGTTTTGGTTCTGTTTCTGATGTTGATCATTCTGGTTCTGTTTCTAATGTTCTGACGTTAATCATTCTGATTCTGGTTCTGTTTTCTGATGATCTGATGTTCATCATTCTGGTTTTGTCTTCTGTATTCGACTACAGGCATGCTGTATTCGAATACAAAATGTTAAAATTGCAGATTTTCACTAGTTTCAGCTTCTGTATTCGAATACAAGGGATCTGTATTCGAATACAGATTCGTGTTTTTCCAGAAACTCAGTTTTTAGCTTCTGTATTCGAATACAAGGAAGCTGTATTCGAATACAGATTCGTGTTTTCCAGAAAACTCAGTTTTTAACATTGTTTTGTGAATTTTGAGAGTTTGGGGAACAATGGAAAGACTTATGATGATTAAGTATGGAATTTGTGAGATAATGTGAATTGTTAATGATTGCTTGACTGTTTAATCATTGATGTGTTGAATGATGAAATTATTTGTGTTGAGATGTTTTGGGGGAAATGCTGGAAAGGCTGAGTTGTTCTGTTATTGCATATTGTTTTCAGTGAAGAGAAAACATTGCATGTTCATGCATTGCATAGTCAGGTGGTACCCGCGATGGGCCACAGAGTAATGCGGTGATCGTGATGGGCCGCGAAGTTAAGTAGTAACCATGGGTTATAGAATAGTTCCGCGTGTATTAGACGGTCTGTTCTATCCGGGGTCAGAGTAGTTCCGCGTGTATTAGACGGTCTATTCTACTCGGGCTACGGAATGGCCGCGTGTTCGTGGTGGTCCATTCTATCCGTGCGAGGATTTAACTTCTGTGTATTGGGCCTGTGAGAGGCTAATACACGTGAATGTAGTAACCGTGATGGGTTGTAGAGTGGCCGCGTGTTCGTGGTGGTCCACTCTATCCGGGTTCAGAGTGGCCGCGTGTTCGTGGTGGTCCATTCTATCCGGGCTACGGAATGGCCGCGTGTTCGTGGTGGTCCATTCAAATATGCGCAACCACGTGCTGATCTGTTGAGCGATTGCACGAGTGCTGGATTGTTGAGCGTCTGCACTAGGTACTGATCTATTGAGCGATTGTACTTTGGTATATAAGTGCTGGACTGTTGAGCGTCTGCACTAGTACTGGACTGTTGAGCGTCTGTACCTGAAATGCGCAACCATCGTGCTGGTCTGTTGAGCGACTGCACTGGTACTGGTCTGTTGAGCGACTGTACCTTGGTCTAGGTAAATCGTGCTGGTCTGTTGAGCGACTGCACGTGTGCTGGTCTGTGAGCGACTGCACCTTGGTAATTCCAAGAAGCTGAGTACATGAGCATATGCATATTGCATCTAGGTGTTTGACCGGTGGGTCACGTTTTGGATATTGTGGATGATTGGAAAATTGATGTGTGTAAGTACTTGTTGAAATATGAGTTTTCTGATGAATATTTGTGATTGCTGAAGTGGTGATTATACTTACAACATGTTTTTCCATATTAATTCATTGCTGTTTTGAAAAGGCATACATGTCATGAAATTTCAAAATAAGCATCTTTTCATCATTATTATATTATGCCATGAATATATGTATTGTTGTGAGATATATGCTATGTGCTTATTTGTTAATTTCGGTCGGTGACCCCTTGCTATTATATTGTGGACTTCGGGCTTTGCCCTCAGATGTTACCCGATCCCGTCCTACAGACGGATACACTAACGACGGAAGCGTCGTTAGTTTCCCCTGATCTTTACGTACGGAGTCTACGTGGACAATGCAGAGGGACCGATGGTTGGCTGAAGACGAGACTTATAGAGGATACGGTGGAGACCGTGCTACTGTAGCTTAGTGCATGATCAGTCTAGACTTTTGTATAGGGTCTTGAGTTTTGGGAAATGTAAATTTTACTTTGGGAATTAATGTAATACTTTTTCCGCTGTATTATGCTGCACTCTGACATTGATTGGGTGATAACCTTTGAAATGAACTGATTTTATTTTAATACCTTTGATATTAAATTTGGAAAAACTCATTTCAATTATTTATTTGGAAAAAAAAAATGCACCCGCGATGTGTTTTAAACTCGGGGTGTTACAGATACACTTCATTGTTATCAATAGTATCCTCAGTCTCATTGGAGTCAGTGTCAAGATTCTCATCTATGCAAGAATTATCATTTCCCAAAATAGTGTGTTGAAAATTGATTAGTTTAGAAACTAACTCAGGATGGATGGCCAATGGAAGGGATATGAAGTGTGAATAATCAAGATTTCGACTCCTAACTGTCTGTTATCAAACACAAGAAAATAAGGAAACAATAAATTTCTTGAGATTGAGAGATTGCATGTAGAGACAACTTACCTCGTCAATTATGGCCTGAATCTTCTCTGAAGCTGAAGTCACACTATCTATTGAAATGTCGTCGATTGCTGCCAAAAACAATTATACATGTTGGATGATATGAAAAATATCAGAGAAGATTTTGATCTTATTCTAGAATAACTTAAGATTATCTCTTAGAATCAGTTTCCATAACTAACTATTATCATCATGTGTTACCCAATTTGAAGATAATTATGAGTCTAGTAATACTGTATAAATCATGAATAGTGTTTAGTCTTTTGTATAAAATCACATCAAACCATCAAACACAATTCAAAATCTTTCTTTTTTTTCTTTTCCATCCTTAATGTAATACTCTATAACTTCAACTTAAAAATCATTAAGAGATTGGATTTCGTTATCCACTCTTACAAGAGTCATAATAATGCAGACAAGATCTTGCTCCAAATGGCCAGGCTGTTAAGAGGGGGAGAGTCTATACTTTAAATGGAAGTTCTGTATTTCACACTCAGCCAATATAAGACTCAATTGTATGCTTCTGGTATAACTATGTTCTGGTCTATTGATGGACGAGGGTGTATTCATGTCAAATCAGCTATCACTTAATTTAATATCTCAATCTATAAAAATAAAACTAATCAAAGTTGAAAGTTGAAACAGAACCATAATAGAAAATAATTATTTCAAAGCTCACACATACGAGATAGATAGTGAATTATGATAACCCAAAAACTTACTACTAAACTCATCTTCTTTTGAAGAAGGGAATATTATCTTAACCCCCATCTCCTCTTTTATCTTTTTCTGTGTGTATCCCCTGAAACATTATTAAGTATGAGTAAGACGTATATATTCTTATATCATAATAACTATCTTCTACACTCTCTCTTCGACGATAACAACAGCAACAAGATTTTGTATTACTGTGTCCTTATGATGTTGACAACGTGAATCTCAAACCTAAACTGTTTACTATTCCTGATAGGCATTACTATTTTTCTAATTATAATTCACTATCAATTTCACCCATGCCATACTCATCCTACCTTCCATCTGAACTTTATATAATTCCAGTTGGCTAAACAATGTTGTTATCAATTCCAAACAAATTAAAAACTAGCTTTTACCCTTTTCCTTTAATAAAACGAAATAGAGAAACACCAACCTGCAAAACAAAAACAAAATTAAATAGATGAAATTGTTGATTGTTTAATGCTTAATCAGAAAGAGACCCAAATGCACGTATAGATTGTGATATAATTTATTTTCACTGTACATTGTGGGGAAAATGGAAGAAAAATATCAGACAATAAACATTGAAAGCTATGGTCAGAATCAAGGAAAAAACACAATCAACAGCATAGTGTTTCATGCAAGAGTTCTTATGAAGTCCTCCCATCCAATTTCTATGAAGCCCTGTCATCTGACAACAAAACAATCAATTCTAGTGCTATAGTAATATTCAATATAGATTGAACAACTAACAAATCAAGAAACCTGAGCTTAAAGAAAATGGGCCAAATAAAATATATACGGTGATCACCAGGAACAAATATTGGTTGAAAATTCATCAAATATAAATTATCAATTCATAAAGATAAAAAAATAATGGAAATGAAAAAAAATATAAACCTTGCCTTCACAGAAATTGAATGTTTTTCAATGGAGAGAGATGAATCTCCTTCTAGCACTTTGCTACAACTTGCTTCTTGAACTCCTCCTCCATCTTCTGACTCAACTATCGCAGCCGTTATCAAGCTTTCTGCAAAAATATAAAAGATACCAAAGTTCTCATTTGATCTACGACATTGAACTATACATTTATACCATAATTAAAGATTAGATAAAACTAACTAGTATATCAGTTTCAATACATTCAAAGGAATATTACCACTCAAAGTCATCACATAAGAGAAATCATGTCAATATCATAAACATAATGCAAAATTATTAGCACTACCATAATGTAAGGGACAAAAAAGACAAACCTTGACAAGAACCAGCATTAGTTGCAATAGGTCTCCAGATAGAATTCATTGTTCTCGGTTTCTTGTCATGATCTTCAATGGAAACTCTCTTTTTTCTACCACCCATTATAAAATCACAGCTTAAACCATAATAAGTTCTCTGTCCCTGATGCCAAAAAAAAATTTATTTAAATCAAAGAATCAACTTCAGAACTCTTAAACAAGCAAATCTGTTACAATTATTACATCTCAATGAGACACCATTTTCAGTACAGTGTAGCAACATTTTTCTGACATCAACATTTTCAAACAAACAGCATATATATACATCAACCATAAGATTCACAACAACCATACTTAAATTAACCTCTAAAGCACTAACAATGTACCACAGGAATGCATATCAACCACAACAAACAGCAACTATGCCCTACCACAACAATGAATGCATATGAAATCAAAGCAATAGGGTTCGACCTGGGGTTCGAGCTAGGGTTCGACCTCAAGTGAAGGGACAAATAGTTAAAGGAAGCACAACATGATAATACACGAAGGGAGGCCGCAAAGCACTTACCTTATATAGCACAACAAGATAACAGATGAAGGGAGGCCGCAAACAGAGATCGGAGTAAACATAGATGTAGCAAACAGAGGACGGAGCAAACAGAGATCGGAGCAAACAGAGATGGAAGTTATTTCCCGTCTTTGGGGAAAACGAAATCGAGGAGAAAAGGTTTAGTGGCGAGTCTTTGTGGAATGGAGGAGGGAAGGTTTACTCGTGAAATCTGAAAACGAAATGGAGGGGGGAAAACAGAAAAGGGTTATTGTCTTTTGGGGTTGCGGCGGTTGTCTAAAACCGCCGCAAGAACCGTCGCAAACCATTGATTAGGGCGGTTTTTCAAGAACCGTCGCAATCCAAGTGTCGCAAATCTGAAAATTTCTTGTAGTGATTTTTGTTGTGAAAAAACAAAAGTACCGCTACTTTTTATGGGAGTTTTTGATAAAGTCTACTCATTTTGCCAATCTCATTAGTTTTTTTATTAGAAAACACCATGGCGTTGACATAAAAATAATAATGAACTATGGCATAGGAACAATAATGAATACTATCTAACTACCATAGGCTTTTATTAATAGAAATATTTGAAGCTGTGTAATTTAAATTTTGTAATTTTAAAAAGTGAAATTTTTTACTTAATTTATCTTTTTGTTTTTCTAACAAATATTCTATTTATTATTACAACTATTTTTCTTAATACTCATAAAATATGGTTTTTATTTTTGCATATATTTAGAAAAAATGTAACTAGATGAAAAAAGAATATTTAATTTTAACAATAATTATAATATTAACATAATTAATTGTGAGAGAGATGGAGTAGTGGAAGTGCACAGTTTTATAATATGGGACACTGGGGAGTATTTTAGTATATAGATTAACAAAACAATTAAGGAATGACGATACTAAGGACAAGAGACGCATCACAATCACATTGTGTGTATCGTTTAAAGAAGACAAAGTCAGATCCGTGACTCAATAATAATAGTAGTACGCTAAAAAGACAAAAAAACACGTGACATTGTACCACATTTCAATGCTGATTTCTTATAATATTTTTAATATTTTTAAAAGTCTTTAATATATGTTTGAAGTTAGGTTTAAAACGTGCGTCATAATCGACGGATCTAAATGTTTATTTGAAAAAACCACCAATTTTAATTGTATATGTGGCTTTTGGGCTACAATTTGAAACTAAGATAGTTGCATTATTTTTGTATTAATAATATAACACTATTTTTTTATAAGCAAAATATCATTAAAAAATACCTTATTTAGCACAAGGCGTACCAAACAAAGAATAATAATATAGCACTATAATAATGATAATTAAGTACATTTTGTCAAATTTGTAACATTTTTTAATACTAGATTATAAGCACCAACTAAAAAAAATTATTCCTAAATATAAGTCTCAATGCAAATTACAATATGTATTTATTATTATTTTTTTAATTTTACTCTTATTAATATTACTAATTTATCTTAAAATGTAAAAAGTTAACATTAAATACAGTTTCCGTAAAAAAATATATTCAATACATATATACACAACGAGCAATTTAGTAATAGCTACATACAACATAATTATTGTTGAGACAAAATATCTTTCAAATGATTTTAATGATAACAAAATTATTTAAAAGGATTATGATTCTTGTTAATTACTAATATGTGCTCTTGTGTGAATTAATATTAGAAAACAGGTTACTCTTTACAAGAAACAAAAATCTAAGTCAATCCAACAAGTTTTTCAAACTAGAGGATAGACAAGAGGATGACCCATCAAGAGGATGAACCAACAAATATGCAAAATCTTCAAAATCACTATAACAATGATTTCTTATCAAAAGAGAAGTTAAATCAGTGTTAGAGTTTGAAAGAAAAAGAAAGTTAACTGAAGAGGACAAAGGCAGAGGATAAACAAAGAAGGATGAACTGTAAGAGGATGGACCTCCAGCTCTCTTCATCCTCATATGATGAAAATGGTTCAAACTTATCAAAGTACAAAAAAGTTGTACTAAACAAGACCAAAATAGAATCTGACATGTCTTGAAGAACGAAAAAGAAAAATGACAACTCAGGCCTAAACATCAAGGAGGTTTGAACCTCCTATACGAGGATGAACTAAATTCCCATCCCCTTACGCTCAAACAAGACACAAGATAGTTGGATGACATTTCTGTAATTAAGATTACTGACCTTGGACTTTTGATTAAGTCCCCAACGGTCTTGAAGTATCTTAATACATGGATAAAGTATCTTAAAACTCTATAAAAGGAAGGGATCTCTTCTTCATTCAATACATAACTACAAAGCATACAAAGAGAAAGTCTAAAAGCTATCAAGAGCATTCTCATCCTCTCTTTACACTTTCCATAATCTTACACTAGATATCTTAAATATCTTTTTAGAAAGTGTTAGCTAAGAGAAATAATCATAAACTTCATCATATCATCTTGTAATTTCCAAGTGAGTTACACTTCGTAATAGTTGAAATTTCTCAGAAGATATTGTAAGCTTGGGGAGGCTAAAAAACACACAAATTGTAACTGACCTCTATGAGAGGTTGAACGTTTTGATTCTTAGTGAAATTTCACAAGTGTGTGAGGACTGGACATAGCCTTCATTGGGTGAATCAGTATAAAGTTGTGTGTGTCATTCTCTATTCGCTCTCTCTACCTTTTAGCAATCATCCCATACTCAAAGTTTTTAAATATCCAACCTCTAATTTTCGTCCTCTCGAAGAGGATAATTTTTAAAACAAAAAATAAAATATTAAAACAGCAAATATCTCTATTCAATCCCCCTTCTAGCGATATTCTAACTACTTCAATTGGCATTAGAGCAAGGTTCTCTAAAAAACTACACGTAACAGTGTAAGAGAAAAAGATCAAAAGAAAAAATGTCAAAAGCTAAGTATATCCCTGAAGGAGGATCATCCAGTAGACCTCCCAATTTTGAGGCCACAGATTACTACCACTGGAAAGGAAAGATGAGATTGCTTCTCATATCACAAGAGAACAACATGTGGTCTGTAGTTGAAAATGGAAATCACGTCATTAGAATCAACAATGCAGATTCATCCTCCGACGAAAAACCTCAAGCACAATGGACGGCTGAAGAAAATGCTAAGGTACTCCTAAACTCTAAAGCTCATTTATTTCTAACGTGTGCTTTGAGCAAGGAAGAATATGACAGAGTGGAAGAATACCAAAGCGCTATGGAACTATGGGACACTCTGAAGATCCATCATGAAGGATCAAGTCACGTTAAAGAAGCTAGGATCGACATAAGTGTAAGAGAATTCGAAATGAAGGAGGAGGGAACGATTGATGAGATGTTCTCAAGGCTAACAATCATCCTAAACAACTTAAGGTCCCTTGGAAAGGCATACTCCGTTCAAGAAAGGATAAGAAAAATCCTAAGGAGTTTACCAAAAGAATGGAGACCAATGGTGACTGCCATTACACAAGCAAGAAACTTGGCCACCATGAGGTTAGAGGATCTGGTTGGAACTCTTAGAGTTCATGAACCATTGTTGCTTGCTGATAAACCAAGCAAAAAGGGAAAAATGATTGCTCTAAAATCTAGTCAAATAGAAAATCCATCCTCCAAGAAGACTGAAGATGTCACAAAACGGGAAAACTCAGAGTATCCTCTATCTGAGGAAGAGGATGAACTCGCTCTGATTTCCAGAAGAATTTAGAGGATGATAAATCGGAGAGGACAAGACAAAAGATCTCCTCAAAAAGAAAAAACTGACAAAAGTCAAATAACGTGTTTTGGATGCAACAAAATGGGACACTACAAAACTGAGTGTCCTCTGAGCAAAAGGAACACAAGAAGATTTCACAACAAAAACTATATGATGGCAACTTGGGATGACAGTGATGGATCATCCTTTGGGCAGGAAAAGGAAGAAGAGGCTAACCTGTCTCATGGAAAACTCAGATACTGAAGAGGTAACCATCACTGATCTATGTTCTTCTTGTGAAAAATTAGAAATAGAATTTGACAATCTTTTAAATGACTCAAACACTCTAGCTCATAAATGTGGATTTCTCAAAAATCAACTTTATGAAATAAAGAAACTAAATGAGGAACTTCAAGCTAAGAATGAGAATTATCAAAAAATCATTCTAGATTTGCAGCAATCTCATAGAAAAATGTCTGAGCAACAAAAGAAATTGAACAAAAAGAATGTCAAAATTCATCCTCTAGAAGAGGATACAAAAAAGAAAAATTTGAAAATAAAAGTTGAAGAACTCAAGAATGACATTACCAACTTTGTTAATCCCACTGAAACTTTTCAAAAAATTATGGGATCTCAAACTGGAATCTTTGACAAAGCTGGTATTGGATTTAAAAGTTCTCAAAAGTAAAAACTATATGAAAATTTCTTTCTACCCGAAAAACAACAGGATAAGCCGAAATGCACATTTTGTAAACAACATGGACATACTATCAAAGTTTGTCATGCTAAGAAAATGGCTGAAAATAACAAAAGGAGATGTTCATTTTGTGGTAAGCATGGGCACCATGATTCCATTTGTTATCATAAAAGGAAAATCCTTACAAGAGGACGAACTAACCACCAAGGACCAACTCTATATGGGTACCTAAGTCACTTCTAAACTCTGACACAGACACATCCTCTATTCAACAACAGAAAGCCATTTTTCTTGGACAGTAGTTGCTCAAGGCATATGACAGGGGATAAGCATTGTTTCATTTCGTTAGAAACAAAGGATGGAGGATCAGTCACTTTTGGAAACAATGATAAAGCTCAAATAAAAGGAACATGTATCATTGGTAAAAACAATTCTGCCAAAACTGAAAATTGTAACGCCCCAAATTTTTTTATCCAAAACGTTACTTAAAAATACTTTAGAAAAATTTACAACAATTTTTTTGTAAAGAATATCTAATATTTATCCATTTATATAATTAGTAACAATCACGTTTATTTAATATTATTAAAAAATGTTTATTCAAAACTAAAACAAAGAAAAAACAATTATTCTTAACGGGAAGAAACCCACTTCCGTATTTGTAGAAGTCAAGTGCATTTTAAAGTTTGGTAACAAAAGATTTAAAAATAGACTTAGAAATATCGCAACAATTATATTATTACAAAATTGTCTTGGAAAACCCATTTTTACCCCACGTTCGCCGCACGTTAATACTCGTCAACTACTCTTGAATCTTTTCGAACTCATTAGTACCTAAAATGTTGTTGTAAGAGTCAGTTTTTTCCATCATCCACATCAAACCAAAGCTAAACATATAGAAGAATAACACAAAACATATAAAAGCAAAACTTCCAATTTAAAACTAAAAAAATGTGCAAACCGGTAAATTGTATATATAAAATTCTCCATTGATTAAATAATTCTTACTAACAATTTTATCAACTACAATAAGTCGAACAAGGTAAATAATTATCACACCTAAATTAATATTGAAAAATATATATATTTATATGTCTTAATTATTTTAAATAATAAATTTAGAGGATGTTACAAAAATGTTCAATATGTAGATGGTTTAAAATATAACTGGCTAAGCATTATCCAACTGTGTGATAGTGGATTTGAAGTAATTTTTAAACTCACTCTATGCGACGTTAAACATTCATTGTCGGGTAGAGTTTTCTTCTCCGATATTCGAAAAAAGAATTTATATGTTTTATATTTGGATGATTTGTCTACTGAATCTTGTTTTATTTCTCTTCAAAAAGATAAATGGATATGACACAAACGAGCTGGTCATACAAGCTTAAACACTATTTCTAATTTATCAAAATTAGAATTAGTCAAAGGTCTTTCAAAAATTAATTTTGAGAAAGACAAAGTATGCGAAGCTTGTGCCAAAGGAATACAAGTTAAAAGCAGTTTTCACTCAAAAAATATTTTTTCAAAAAATCATCCTCTTGAACTCATTCATATTGACCTCTTTGGTCCTATTAAAACTCCAAGTCTTAGTGGAAAAAGATATCGATTTGTAATAGTTGATGACTTCTCACGATTTACATGAGTTTTATTTTTAAAACATAAAAATGAAGCCTTTGATGCATTTCAATATTTTTGTAAAAAGTTTTAATATGAAAAGGCTACTAAAATTATTTATGTGAGAAGTGATCACGGAGGTGAATTTGAAAATGAGTCTTTCAAAATGTTTTTTCATGAAAATCAAATTTCTCATAATTTTTCTTGTCCAAGAACTCCTCAACAAAATGGAGTTGTTGAAAGGAAAAATAGAACTCTACAAGAAATGGCTAGAACTATTTTGAATGAAGCCAACATTGAAAAATACTTTTGGGTTGAAGCCATCAACACAACTTGCTATGTTTCAAACTGTGTATCCATCAGAAAAAAATTTAAATAAAACTCTATACGAACTTTGGAAAGGCAGAAAACCAAATATTTCTTATCTTCATATATTTGGATGTTATTGCTACATCCTAAATAATAAAGAAAATTTGGGAAAGATTGATCCAAAATCTGATCAAGGAATATTTTTAGGATACTCCACATCGTCAAAAGGTTATAGAATATATAATCTTAGGATTCAAACTGTGGAGGAATCCATGCATGTTATTTTTGATGAGTTTGATGACTTGTGTTTAGAAAATATTGATAAGTTTGAAGAAAATGAACATTCATCCTCTAGAGTACACAGTCCAAACGAGGAGGACGATTCTGATCCAACCTCTCAACAGCCTCCAAGAGGATGGAAGGTGGTAACGCATCATCCTCTTGATCTGATCATTAGGAATACTGCAGATTGTGTAAGGACTAGACAATCTTCTACAAACAACATGGCCATGATATCACAAGTTGAACCTAAAAACATTGATCAAGCAATAAGTGACAAATCATGGGTTGACGCCATGATGGAGGAACTGTCATAGTTTGAAAGAAATAAAGTATGGGACCTTGTGCCTCATCCTCTGGACAAATCCATCATTGGAACTAAATGGATCATTAGAAATAAACTGAATGAGGATGGAGATGTCATTAGAAATAAAGCAAGACTAGTGACTCAAGGTTACAACCAACAAGAGGGAATAGATTATGATGAAACATTCGCTCCAGTTGCTAGACTTGAGGCAATTAGAATCCTCCTAGCACATGCCACTCATAAAGGTATCAAACTATTCCAAATGTACGTCAAAAGTGCCTTTTTGAATGGGTTCTTAAATGAGGAGGTTTATCTTCACCAACCTCCTAGTTTTGTGAATGAAAAGAAGCCTAATCATGTGTTCAAACTCTCAAAAGATCTTTACGGATTAAAACAAGCTCCTCGAGCTTGGTACGAGAGCTTAAGCTCGTTTTTGAAAGAAATGGCTTTTCAAGAGGACAGATCGATACCACACTCTTCAAGAAAACTCGTAAAGAGGATCTGTTAATTGTACAAATATATGTAGATGACATAATCTTTGGGTCCACAAATGAAAGGATGTGTGAAGATTTCTCTAACCTCATGCAAAGCGAGTTTGAAATGAGCGTGATGGGTGAGCTGAAATTCTTTCTCGGTTTACAAATTAAACAAATGGAAACCGGCATCTACATTTCTCAAGAGAAATAAGTTGGAACCAAGTTGGTTCTATACTTAGAATTTTGATGTTAACAAAAGTATTTTATGTAAATAGTATTTTGACTTAGAAGAACAAATCATAAGCTGTGCAAAATCAGAGGATGACACCACCAGAGGATACATCCAGAAGAAGAAACCAGAGGATAGAAATGTCACCAGAATATTATGCCAGATAATGCATCTAGAGGGTACCAGAGGATGCATCCTGAAGGCACCAGAGGATACACCTCCAGAGGATGTCATCAAAGGCAAAATATCCAAGGACAAGTAACATTATCAGAGGATATCTTTCTTGGCCAAAATCAGAAGGAAGTAGAGTCCAGAAGGAGACTTGGTCCAGACCAGAAGGAAGCCTGTCAGAGGGAGACTTGTTCTAGACCAGAAGGAAACATAAGTCAGACTTGGTCCAGACTCAATCCTGACCAAAAGATAGCTTGGTCGTGAATATAAGAATCAGTCCATACTTAATCCAGACTTGGTCCAGAGCAGAAGATAACTGGTCCAGAACAAATGACTTGGTCCAGACATGGTCCAGACTAGAAGACAGCATGGTCCAGAACATAAAACTCAGTCCAGATCAGAAGAAATGATTGTCCAGATTTAATCCAGACTTGATCCAGATCAGAAGATAAATGTCCAGATTAAAAGCTCAATGATCCGGATTAAAATATCATAAGTCTAGACTTAATTCAGATTCAATCCAGACTCAGTCCAGACTTGGTTCAGATTAGAGGGAAAATGTTCAGATCAATGGTCCAGATTTATGTATCATGGCCCAGTGTTGGTTGAGATCAGAAGATCAGATCATATGGCCCAGTGTTGGCCGAGATCAGAAGATTATATCATATGGACCAGTGCTGGCCGAGATCAGAAGATCAGATCATATGGTCCAGTGTTGGCCGAAATCAAATGATCACAAAATTGGGGCAGATCAGATCATAATTCCAGAGTTGGTTGAGATCAGAAGATCATACGGTCCAGATTTTAATCATGAAGAAAATCAGTGATAACTTGATTAAAATTCAAAAAAGACTTGATTAAATTTTGATAGAAATTTGATCAAAGTATTAAGGGGATTTGATTCAAAAATTACTGAAGACTTGAAGAAATTTGAATGCAATCTGAAGCTCAAAAAGACATGGTTTGAAATTAAAAGAAACAAGATTGGTCAACAGAATTTTCAAAAGCAATCTGAAGCTAAAAAGATACGATTTTTATTTTAGTGAAACAGGATTAGCCAAGTTATTTTTGCAAGAGAATCTGGACAAATACAGCTCGAATTTGATCATGGAAGAAACCCTAATTTTCATCTATAAAATGAGGCTCAAGGCAGAAGACTTAGCATCGAAAATCAGTAAAAGAGTCATAAACTTCCAGAAGCAAACACTCGAGTTTTTAGTGAGGTTAATTGTGAGTATCAGCTTTCCAGAAGTAAGCACTCTTGTTTTCGTTCCCCTTGTGTTAAATCTATATTGTTGAAGTAGAGTCTACAATCTGAAGAGTCAGAAGAAGTAGCAGGTGACTTAGCAATTAGATTCAAGGTGTTGTAATTCATTCTGCAATCTGGGGTTGTCAGATTGGTAGGGGAAGACTTGACTTGAGAAGTCAAGGTGTTGTGTTCCTCAAAAGTCTAGGATTGTTAGACTGTTTGGGAAGACTGACTTGGAGGGTCAGTAGTACTGTTGTAATTCAAAGGTTTTGAATTAGTGGAAAAATCCTTCAAGTTGAAGGGACTGGATGTAGCCTAGTTAATGGTGAACTAGGATAAATCCTTGTGTTGTTTATTTTACTTTATCTGCTGCTAACTCTACTTGATTATATTACAGATTTCAAATAATCATCAAAAACAGAAAAAGAATTCAAGTAGTACAAAAACAATTCAACCCTCCTTCTCGTGTTTGCACCTTCAAAATACACCAAAGATCTCCTAATGAAATACAACACGGACTCAGCAAAAACTATGGGCACTCATATGCATCCATCCTCCATGTTACACAAAGATTATGAAGGAACTTCAATATCTGAAAAAGAGTAAAGAGGGATGATTGGATCCTTACTATACTTAACTGCTAGTAGGTCTAACATTGTGTTTGATGTTGGTCTTTGTGCACGGTTTCAATCCTCTTCTAAAGAATCTCATCGCACAGCGGTGAAAAGAATTTTTAGATATCTGGTTGGCACCACCAATATTGGAATATGGTATAAAAGGGGTTCAAATCTTGACCTCATAGCATATTGTGATGTGAACTATGCGGGAGATAAGGTTGAAAGGTAGAGCACAAGTGGGACTTGCCAATTCCTTGGTGAATCTCTCATAATTTAGTCATGCAAAACACAAAGTACAGTCGCCTTATCAACTACAGAAGCAAAATATGTATCAGCTACACAATGTTGCTCACAAATATTTTGGGTAAGAAATCAACTAGAGGACTACTCACTAAGGTTCACAAAAATTCCCATCCTCAGTGATAATACAAGTGCTATATACCTTTCCAAAAATCCCATACAACATTCTCGATCCAAACATATTGAAATCAAACATCATTTCATAAGAGATCATGTTCAAAAGGGATATATTGAGCTAATTTTATTGAAACTGAAAAACAATTAGCAGATATTTTTACCAAACCTCTTCAGGAGGACAGATTTAAAAGCATTTTGGAGAACCTCTCCATCATAAGTCTATCCAATATACTTTAAAAATTCCTTTTATTTTGGTTAATTTTAAAATGTATTTTAACATTTGCCTTCCAAAAATCTCATTTCGTGAGGATCATTCCTAAAAAGGCATTGTCCTCCAATTAACTAAGAGAATGAGCAAACTCAAAATGATGTTTGGTCACTCTCATTTTTTTTGTTCTTGTCAAATCTGATTTGGGTCAAAATTTAGTCTCTCTATGAGAATGCATGTGAATGTTGCATTTAGCCTAAATAATTTGTAGATCCATATAACCCAGAAGAGGATCATTCCTTTTTGGTGATATAAGCCCAAAGTCAAAACTACCAAAAAGCTTGTGCATGCCTCTCCTCCCTGATGGTCACTTTTCCAGCGCAGCCTCCTTGGCTTCCGTCAAGCATTTGATGCGCTAACAGCTCTAGGTGTCCGTTACCGCCATTCGCGTGCACCTAGTCTGCCTACTCCATCATCACCTCTGTTGGAACAAAGTTGGTTCGATCAATCAAAGTTTGATGTTAACAAAAGTATTTTATGTAAATAGTATTTTGATTTAGAAGAACAAATCAGAAGTTGTGCAAAATCAGAGGATGACACCACCAGGGGATACATCCAGAGGAAGCAACCAGAGGATAGAAATGTCACCAGAAAGGTTTGGCCAGAGGAAACATCCAGAGGGTACCAGAGGATGCATCCTGAAGGCACCAGAGGATACACCTCTAGAGGATATCAGAGGATGTCATCAAAAGCAAAATATCAAAGGACAAATAACATCATCAGAGGATATCTTTCTTGGCCCAGATCAGAAGGAAGCAAAGACCAGAAAGAGACTTGGTCCAGACCAGAAGGAAGCCTGTCAGAGGGAGACTTGTTCCAGACCAGAAGGAAACATAAGTCAGACTTGGTCCAGACTCAATCCTGACCAGAAGATAGCTTGGTCGTGAATATAAGAATCAATCTAGACTTAATCCAAACATGTTCCATAGCAGAAGATAATTGGTCCAGAACATAAAATCAGTCCAGATCAGAAGAAATGATTTTCCAGATTTAATCCAGACTTGATCCAGATCAGAAGATAAATGTCCAAATTAAAAGATCAATGGTCCAGATTAAAATATCATAAGTCCATATTTAATTCAGGTTCAATCCAGACTCAGTCCAGACTTGGTCCAGATCATAGGGAAAATGTTCAAATCAATGGCCCAGATTTAAGTATCATGGCCCAGTGTTGGCCGAGATCAAAAGATCAGATCATATGGCCCAGTGTTGGCCGAGATCAGAAGATCAGATCATATGATCCAGTGTTGGCCGAGATCAGAAGATCAGATCAAATGGTCCAGTTTGGCCGATATCAAAGGATCACAGAATTGGGGCAGATCAGATTACATACGTCCAGAGTTGGTCGAGATCAGAAGATCATACGGTCCAGATTTTAATCATGATGAAAATCAGTGATGACTTGATTAAAATTCGAAAAAGACTTGATTATATTTTGAAAGAAACTTGATCACTTTATTAAGGGGATTTGATACAAAAATAAATTGAAGTCTTGGAGGGAAGAAAGATACGGTCTAGAATTAAACAAGAACAAGATTGGCCAAAGTTATTTTCAGAACAAGTTTGAAGCAAAAAGGTTCGGATCAAGCATAAAGCTCAAACCCGATTGGCCAAGTTATTTTAGCAAGAGAATCTGGACAGATACAGTTCGAATTTGATCATGGAAGAAACCCTAATTTTCATCTATAAAATGAGGCTCAAGGCAGAAGACTTTGTATCGAAAATCAGTAAAAGAGTCATAAACTTCCAGAGGAAAACACCCGAGTTTTTGGTGAGGTTAATTGTGAGTATCAACTTTCCAGAAGCAAGTACTCTTGTTTTTCGTTCCCTTGTGTCAGATCTATATTATTGAAGTAGAGTCTACAATCTGAAGAGTCAGAAGAAATAGCAGGTGACTTAGCAATTAGATTCAAGGTGTTGAAATCTCTTCTACAATCTGGGGTTGTCAGATTGGTAGGAGAATACTTGACTTGTGAAGTCAAGGTGCTGTATTCCTCAAAAGTCTAGGATTGTTAGACTGACTTGGAGGGTCAGTAGTGCTGTTGTAATTCAGAGGTTTTGAATTAGTGGAAAAATCCTTCAAGGTGAAGGGACTGGATGTAGCTTAGTTAATGGTGAACCAGAATAAATCTTTGTGTTGATTATTTTACTTTATCTGCTGCTAATTATGCTTGCTTATATATCATATTTTAAATAATCATCAAAAATAGAAAAAGAATTCAAGTATTACAAACACAATTCAACCCCCCTTCTCGTGTTTGCACCTTCACTAAATTCCCACCCTCCTGCGCTCAAACAAGAAAAAAGACAGTTGGATGATATTTCTATAATTAAGATTACTGACCTTGGACTTTTGATTAAGTCCCCAACGATCTTGAAGTATCTTAACACATGGATATAATATCATAAAACTCTATAAAAGAAAGGGAGGTCTTCTTCATTCAATACATAACTACAAAGCATACAAAGAGAAAGTCTAAAAGCTATCAAGAGCATTTCCATCCTCTCTTTACACTTTCTATAATCTTACACTAGATGTCTGAAATATCTTTTTAGAAAGTGTTAGCTAAGAGAAATAATCATAAACTTTATCATATCATCTTGTAATTTCCAAGTGAGTTACACTTGGGAATAGTTGAAATTTGTGAGAAAATATTGTAAGCTTGGTGAGGCTCAAAAACACACAAATTGTAACTAACCTCTATGAGAGGTTGAACGTTTTGATTCTTAATGAAATCTCACAAGTATGTGAGGACTGGACGTAGTCTTCATTGGGTGAACCAGTATAAAGTTGTGTGTGTCATTCTTTATTCTCTCTCTCTATCTTTTAGCAATCATCTCATACTCAAAGTTTTTAAATATCCAACCTTTGATTTTCGTCCTCTCGAAGAGGATAATTTTTAAAACAAAAAAGAAAATATTAAAACAGCAAATATCTCTATTCAACCCCCTTCTAGCGATATTCTATCTACTTCAATTATGTACACATTTACACTTATCAGTGATGACTTTTCTTCTGTATGATAGTTCAATCTCGTAAATGGCAACTTGTTCCATGTATAGTAGTTGTTTTGAAATTTTTATCAGTGATAACATGTTCTATGTATGATAGTTTAATCGCATAAATGACAATATGACTCATGTATGATAATTATTTTGATATATTTATCGATAAGAATTTGTTATGTATATGATAATTATTTTTTATGTTTTTATTATCAATGAAAACTTATATCGTGTATGATAATTCAACCTCATAAGTGATAATATATTTCGTGTATGATAGTTACTTTAAAATTTTTATCAATGAAAATTTGTCGTGTGTATGATAATTCAATCTGATTTGCGACAGTCTGTCTCATGTATAATAATAATTTTTATTAGTGAGAATTTGTCATGTGTATATATGAGTTCAATCTCATAAGTGACAACTCATCTTGTATACTATAATATGTTTCATTATTTAACATATGTCTTATGTCTTTAGATGCTTGCTAGCGAGACTCATTTATGGATTTATAGAAAGATATTTCAAAATAACTTTTATAATTAGATTTAGACTCGCGCTTTGTGCAGCTGCTCATGGATAAATATATAACTTTACAAATTTTTCTACAAAAAAATTAAAAGCAAATATATAAAAAAAAAATCAGTACAATGTGTTTGTATGAAGGAATTTTTTTAGGTAATGTAATTTTATAGGGTAATTTAAATTTTTCGTGTAAATTTCATCGTTTGAATGATAAATTTGAAAACTTTTTAAAATAAAGATATTTTATATAGTATTTTATCAAAACTAAACTTGGAGAATTTTCTTATTGACTTTATACAAAGTGAATCTCAAATTAGACCTTAAATAAATCGTTCTATTCAAACAACACAATTTTTTAATGAATAGAACATATGCAATTGAAGTATTTTGAATTATTAAAAACTTTAAATTCTCTAGAATTTTCAATTATTTCATTCAAACACAATATTACGAAATCAACAATTTAACACATATTAATAAGATAGTTATGATATTAAATTTGAAAAGAATATCTTTCGATAGAATATATGAGTATAAGATCATTACTAGTAAGAATAAAATACTTATCAATTTGCATAAATTACATTATATGGAAACTATTTTATTGTCTAACTCTAATGTTACTTAAAAGAAGTTGATAATATTTCGTTTGAAATTAACCATTTAGTGTAAAATAGTATTTAAAGTAAATTAGAAATATTTTTATATAATAAATTGAAACAAATTCAAATCTTCTAACAACATTGTCTTTCCCTAACTCAAATCTACGATTTCAAAAATAAAAAATAGAAAAGAAGAAAAACAACAAAAGACTTGTAAATATTCAATTAAATTTAATAAAAACATTACAAAATTATTGTTTAATTACAAAACTTCTTTGGAGTAGCCACTGGTATTACCCAACACCCATAGCTCCAAACATATTCGCAAATAATTTTAATTATGAACAACATTCATTAATAATATGACCTATTAAACTGGAACAAAAATAATATGCAACTAAGTATCTTTTAGCATGGGAGTAAGATCTTCACTTAGAACTAAGTATCTTTTAGCATGGGAATAAAAAATAATATGCAATTAATATTTTCATCATTCAGACTCTTTAAGTTCTAACGTATAATGGTTCATCAGAGTAAATTTATTGAGAATGAAAAATAATTAATAGCTAAAGCATGAAGTATCTGAAATACATAAATGAATTGGTTTTCGTGAACATTTTCTGTTAATCTCATTTTAATTACTTGTCATATGTTGAATGTTAGATGATCCTATTTTAAGTTGTATTGTAGATCAAATTTTAGAACTTAAAACACAAACATTTTGATTTTTATGTGACAATCAATATTGAAGAAAAATGTGAAGAGAAAAAAAAATAAAATAAACAAATAAAAAACTAAATATTTAATTATTCAAAGATACAAAAATAAAATATTGTCTGCAAATATCTAATTGAGTTAAAAGATGGAAATCTCATATTGAACAGTACATAATTTATTTGAATGTTAATCCTCATACTCGATGGGAGATTACAGCAACAAGTGAAATTATGAAACCAAATATTTTCTAAACTAATGATAAATTTATGCATGTCTACATCAAATTATAATCTTGTTTGGGGATTATAATGTTCCAAATGCTATAATGTTCTTGGTTGCCCTACCAGTTTCATGGAAAAACTTATCAAACAAATTTTCTTGTGTGACGTAGCTCTATGTAAGACCATTAAAAATATTTGGTTAGAACTGGCACAACAAAGACAGGTAATACAAGTTATAAAATTATTTAGAGAAAAAATATGCTAATATTATTATTCAACTCTTAAGACATAATATCGAACTAGTGTTAAAAAATAGGTTAAATATCACTCGTGGTCCCTTAACTTAATTTCAGTTAATGTTTTAGTCTTTTATCTTTTTTTTTCGATTTAGTCCTTTATTTTAATTTTAAGTGACAATTTGATCCTTTATGTTTTAAAATATCAACAATATTATCCTTTTTTTTTACAAAAATTCAAAAAACTCATCAAAATTTTCAACCAAAATCCATAAAATCATTTATATTCTTTAATATAATACAAATTTCATCAAATTCAAAACTCAAACTCATATTTCCATCTCTAACAACATCAAATAAAAAATGAAATTTGATAAAATTTTTGTATGAGTTTATTTGAAGATTTGAGTTACGAATTTGATGAAATGTGTATTATATTAAAGAATATAAATGATTTTATAGGTTTTGGTTGAAAATTTTGATGAGTTTTTTGAATTTTTGTAAAAAGGATAATATTATTGATATTTTAAAACATAAAGGATAAATATCACTCGTGGTCCCTTAACTTAATTTCAGTTAACGTTTTAGTCTTTTATATTTTTTTTTCCGATTTGGTCCTTTATTTTAATTTTAAGTGACAATTTGATCCTTTATGTTTTAAAATATCAACAATATTATCCTTTTTTTTTACAAAAATTCAAAAAATTCATCAAAATTTTCAACCAAAATCCATAAAATCATTTATATTCTTTAATATAATACAAATTTCATCAAATTCGAAACTCAAACTCATATTTCCATCTCTAACAACATCAAATAAAAAATGAAATTTGATAAAATTTTTGTATGAGTTTATTTGAAGATTTGAGTTACGAATTTGATGAAATGTGTATTATATTAAAGAATATAAATGATTTTATAGGTTTTGGTTGAAAATTTTGATGAGTTTTTTGAATTTTTGTAAAAAGGATAATATTATTGATATTTTAAAACATAAAGGATAAATATCACTCGTGGTCCCTTAACTTAATTTCAGTTAACGTTTTAGTCTTTTATCTTTTTTTTCCGATTTGGTCCTTTATTTTAATTTTAAGTGACAATTTGATCCTTTATGTTTTAAAATATCAACAATATTATCCTTTTTTTTTACAAAAATTCAAAAAACTCATCAAAATTTTCAACCAAAATCCATAAAATCATTTATATTCTTTAATATAATACAAATTTCATCAAATTCGAAACTCAAACTCATATTTCCATCTCTAACAACATCAAATAAAAAATGAAATTTGATAAAATTTTTGTATGAGTTTATTTGAAGATTTGAGTTACGAATTTGATGAAATGTGTATTATATTAAAGAATATAAATGATTTTATAGGTTTTGGTTGAAAATTTTGATGAGTTTTTTGAATTTTTGTAAAAAGGATAATATTATTGATATTTTAAAACATAAAGGATAAATATCACTCGTGGTCCCTTAACTTAATTTCAGTTAACGTTTTAGTCTTTTATCTTTTTTTTTCCGATTTGGTCCTTTATTTTAATTTTAAGTGACAATTTGATCCTTTATGTTTTAAAATATCAACAATATTATCCTTTTTTTTTACAAAAATTTAAAAAACTCATCAAAATTTTCAACCAAAATCCATAAAATCATTTATATTCTTTAATATAATACAAATTTCATCAAATTCGAAACTCAAACTCATATTTCCATCTCTAACAACATCAAATAAAAAATGAAATTTGATAAAATTTTTGTATGAGTTTATTTGAAGATTTGAGTTACGAATTTGATGAAATGTGTATTATATTAAAGAATATAAATGATTTTATAGGTTTTGGTTGAAAATTTTGATGAGTTTTTTGAATTTTTGTAAAAAGGATAATATTATTGATATTTTAAAACATAAAGGATCAAATTATTACTTAAAATTAAAATAAAGGACTAGAAAAAAAAGATAAAGAACTAAAATGTTAACTAAAATTAAGTTAAGGGACCACGGGTACTATTTAACCTAAAAAATATTAATCAACTATTAACTATCACTGAAAAATAATTGAAACATTTAAAAAATGAAATATTTAGAAATAAAAACTAGTACAGGACTAAAGAAAAATGATTGTGATGGATCATCACTTACAAAATAAATATAGTATAAAATAAATATAGTACTATTGATATTCACATGAGTTTCTTTCAAAATTAAAGAAGACTAACGCTGGATGGAAGGTCAATGAAATGTAAGAATGTATTTGCAGACCTACAAACAGAACTTGTGTGCAACGAAAATTAGAGTGACACGTAAGAATATACTTGAGTTGGCAAGAATAAAACTATATAACAAAATTAATAATAAGATAACAATAAAATAGTTCATAGACGCTAATTTAATATAATTATAAATGAATAGATTGATTGAATATTAAACAATTTTTGTGAGGTAAATTTGTCTTTTATTATAGTTTAAAAATATTACGTGTTAGTTTTCATCGTAAGCAAATAGTTGCATCGTACAATTTTCTATTAATTTGAACGAATTAAATAAGATTAATTAAAGAAGGTGGACGAATATCCTTTTTTGTTTTATTCAATTATTATGACATGACAAGTTTTACGGTAATAAAAAACAGTGTATATTTATTAATTCAAGGGAAGAAGGTAAGGTAGTTAGGTATGCACGTGATTGAGTGTGGAAAAAAGAGACGTGGAACCATACCTAACACTATGGTGTTCGCAGTAAAAAACAAAACATGATGACAAATATTTATTACAGTACTATCCATTCCAATCAATGTTTCAAAATATCTCATCCACTAAATATATAAAACATTAAAACAAGTTTCGATTCGACCAATCAAAGATACTCTAGTATGAGTTATTCGTAATCAAAAGTTTTTAGTAGTATATTAATTTTAAAAAATTTTATAAAATTTTAAAATCATTTAATATTTTTTTAGTCATCATTATAAATAAAAAAATGACATCAAAATTACTATTGTAAATAAAAGTTAATAACTTTTTTTATGTTTAATATTGACAATCAAGCGCAATAAATTTAAATTATCTTTTACACAAAATTTAAAAAATTAATTATATTTAATTTATTTTTTTTAAAATAAGAAAAATAGTTATTTTTATTTATATCGTAGATTAAATTATATAATTAAAAATTTTAAATTTATATAAAATTTTATATGTTTAATTATTAATATATTATGTTAATAATATAATTAAATTAATAAAATTTATTGTTAATTATTAAACAAAGAAATTACTTTTATGTCGACAAAACGACAACTCCATAAATATATAAAAGCAAACTCACAATGAGCAGTGCAACAAGACACCTGACGTGCAATAAATATTGACAGGTCATTTGACAATGATGGAGCGAATAGCACATTTATAAAATCAAGCTAAACTTCACAAATTAAATTCACTACAAACATTACTTTCAATAATCAATTCTAAAACCATGGATCAAAAGATATGCATAGCCATGGTTCCATGTCCAGGACTAAGCCACTTAATCCCTTTTGTAGAATTTGCAAAACTACTTGTTCTTCATCACAAAAACTTCCATATAACTTTTCTCATTCCAACACTTGGTTCTCCAACACCATCCACAAAAGCCATCTTAAACTCACTTCCAAAAAACACAATAGATTTCAAATTCCTTCCACAAATCAACGTTGAAGATCTTCCTCCAAATCTTCACATAGCAGCACAAATGAAAGTTGTTGTTAAACAATCGTTACCCTCATTGTATCAAGAAGTTAACACACTCACAACTTCTCTACAATCAAAAAACAACAACCTTGTTGCTTTGGTTTTTGACTTTTTCTCAAGTGATGTTATTGACGTAGCTAAAAAATTCAACCTTATGTCTTATGTTTTTGGTACTTCATCAGCTATAGCATTTCAATTCTGTCTCAATCTTCCAAAATTAGATGAAAGTGTTTCCTCTGAATTCATGGACCCGACAAAAACATTTGACATTCCAAATTCTAATATTTCTTTTAAGGTAAAAGATTTTCCTGACCCTGTTCTTTTTGGAAGATCAAGTGAAACATACAAAGCTTTTCTTTTTGTGTGTCAAAGACTTTCTTTATTAGATGGTGTCATTGTTAATAGTTTCACAAATTTAGAACCTCATGCAGTAAAATATATGCAAGATTTTCTTTGTGTTTATCCTATTGGACCCATTATTCAAAATGAGTCAAATAGTAAAGTCAACAAGTCAATTTGTATTAATTGGTTGAACAGTAAGCCTTCAAAATCTGTTTTATTTATTTCTTTTGGGAGTGGTGGAACACTCACTCAAGAACAAATCAATGAGATAGCTTTTGGGTTAGAATTAAGTGGTTGCTATTTTTTATGGGTTATAAGAGTCCCAAATAAACATTCAAGTTCTTTTTATTTTAGTGGTTCATCAAAAAAGTTGAATTCCAATTCTAATTCTAATTCTAATTGTGATTTTGATGATGACCCATTAAATTATTTACCATTGGGTTTCTTGGAAAGAACTAAAGATAAAGGCTTGGTGGTTCCTTTGTGGGCCCCACAAGTTGAAATTCTTGGACATGGTTCAATTGGTGGTTTTTTGACTCATTGTGGTTGGAGTTCATGTTTAGAAAGTATTTTCTATGGTGTGCCTATGATTGCTTGGCCACTTTTTGCGGAACAAAGAATGAATGCATCAATCTTAGAGGATATTCTTAAAGTGGCATTGAGGCCGAAGATTTGTGATGAAGATGGGATAGTAAAAGGAGAGGAAGTCTGTAGAGTTATAAAGATTTTAATGGATGGTGGATGTTTAGGGTTGGAATTGAGGAAAAGAATTAAAGAGTTGAAGTTTGAGGCTAGTGATGCAATGAGTGAAGATGGTTCCTCTAGAGATGCATTATCTAGTTTTGTACTCAAATTGGAAGAAAGAGCTTCTCAGAAATTAAACTTGTTTTAGACAATGTAATCAAAATCAGACCAGACGTTGAATCGAAGTCGGAATGGGGTCGAAGCGAGGGGAGGCTGTTATTTTATTTTTCTTAAATCGTCAATTTTCATAAGCACTCAACTCATCGAATGTTTCAATATATATTAAGAAAATTGTGTTGCGTAATTTATTTGTATATTTTGCATGTATCTATTGATAAATTGCTTGTTGATCATAGATGTATTGAATATATTTTTTACAAAAAATATATTTAATATTAATTTTTTACATTTTAAAATAAATTAATAGTATTAATAGGAGTAAGAATTTGAAAATAATAATAATATATACAAATAATAATTTGCATTGAAATTTATATTTAAAAACAACTTTTTTTCAATTAGTGCTTATAATTTGAAGCAGAGAAAGTATTATTACTATTGAAAAATTTTACGAATTTGATAAAATTCACTGTCTTTGTTATTAACGATACGCACAATGTGATTGTAATTGTGATGTGTCTCTGTTATTAACGATACACACAATGTGATTGTAATTGTGATGTGTCTCTTGTCTTTAGTATCATCACTCGTTGTTTTGTTACTATATATATACACTAAAATACTCCCTCGTGTCCCATATGGCCATATTATAAAATTATAAAACTCTGCACCGCCGCTAGTCGCTCTCTCTCACAATTATGTTAATATTATAGTTATTGTTAAAGATAAATACTTTTTTTCTTTCTAATATACTATTTTTTAATATATGCAACTTTAAACGATATTTCATGAATATTAAAAAAAATAGTTGTAATAATAAATAAAGTATTTGTTAAGAAGAAAAAATAGATTTATTATAGTTTTGATTTCTTTATTTTTATTAATTCATAAATTTGACCTATATTTTAAAAATTTGACAGTTTTAATTTTTCATTCTTATTTTTTAACCATAAAATAATAATGTAAAATATTTTAAATAATGTGATATATACGATAATTTAGAATTATTAATATTAATGAAATCGCAATAAAACTTATATAAACTTTACTTTCGACTTCATAAATTTTTTATTTTTGAAATTTAATTAATAACATTTGTATAATTAGTATATTTAGATGAATTTTACATCATGAAATCATAAATCATATCATTTAACTTCATAAATTTTTACTTTTGAAATTTAATTAATGACATGTGTATAATTAATATATTTAGATGAATTTTACATCATGAAATCATAAATCATATCATTTAAAAGATGCTAAATTATTATTTTTATTCAAAAATTTAAAAAATCAATTCCGTAAATTAATTGAAATAGAACAATAAAAATACAATTAAATCAAATAAAATAAAAACAAGTTAAGTGAACTACGCAGCTTCAAATATTTTTTTTTCTACAGTTAAATTCTTAGCAAGTGTTTTTGTTCTTAAATAAAATTAACCCCTATAATTATTGACATTCCAAGAGAGAGAAAAAATGTCATGTTTTCTAATAGGAAACGATTGAAGTGCGAGTATATTGACACTATCAAGAGAACTTCGATTCCAAAAGTATCCTTCAAAAGGACTCTGCCAAAAAAGTACCCATTCTGCTGATAGATCCATGTTTAATCCATCTTCTTCATTCTCCTTTATATGTTTTTTACTCTTCCTCCCATCTCTTTCTTCACATAAAATAAATCTTTTTTTTACACATAAATTTGATTCCCACCTTATGTCAATCTTTTTTTTTTAAATTTGGAAATGTAATCATGAGAACATGAAAGTTATTCTTTTTTCTAGGGAATCTTTTGCACTCAAGAATAAAATTTTATAACCTTAGTAAAATTTGAATGCAAATTTTCTACCATATATTCCCAAGAATCTAATTAGATCACCTGAAACAAACATACATCGTTTAAAAAAATGATAGTTTACAATGCATTAGATAGAAAAGGCCACAACTATTGTCAAAAAAAGGGGTGGTACTAAAAGTAAATCTTGGATAGTTTCAAGCTTCCTTGTAATCCTGCGATCAAACAAAAGGCAAGATAGATAGAATCAAGACATTGTTCTCAACAACAAAATAAATAAGCCACACTAATACATTTACATATTTTTAAAAAACACACGAATACATGTACTAATTTAACCAAATAATCAGGCAAATAGTAGCATAGAAAACAAATTTTTAAATGCGTTCACAATGAATTAGACATCATAAAGAAGGAAATAAATTAATGGCATCAACAATAACACTAATACAATGCTAGTAATATACCTGAAGCAATATATTCCCAGTGCATCTGTAATTTCATGAATGACAGACGTTGCGAAATGCAAGTAAAGTGATCCTGTGTTTGCATAAACAGGAATGGTTACAACTTACAATAAATACAGAAAAGCAGGGCTACTCCACAGAAGATTGAGACTAAGTATGCAAGCACCATAATATGAAAATTTAACTAACCTGGTATAAAAACAGAAGTAGCCCATGGGCAAAATGAACCCATCTTGGAGGAGCTGTGTCCAATTGAGGTGAGTATATCTGGAATAAATAAAAAAAATTCAGTGTCTGTGATTGATAAGGAATTCACTATTTCAACACAGCAATTCAAACTATATCCAAATTCTATTCCATGAGAGAGTTATAAACACCTCCACTAAAGAAATCAACAGAAATCTTAAAGATACTCCATATACTCATTCCTACAAATTGCAAATTTCATAATATATCATTTGGCAAAATGAATACTGTTGTGAGACATAAGGAAAATTATCAACTGTATGAAGCAAAAAGATTGATAGACTCAGGTTCCACTCACATAGCCAAGCAATGCAGACAATAGTAAGAACATAAATCCTGTCAGAGTTATCTGCAACCAAACAATTTAAGAAATATCATCAGTGCCAAGAATATAGCTTATGATAATAACGACAGTTACAATTATAAATGATACGACAAAAAAAAAAGGAAGTAATGGTTTACCAAGTTTGGACTGCAAAATTTTGCAGTATGGGCTAGAAATTGGGTGGAAGCACAATTTGAGAGTTGTAGCTAGAAGCAACACACCAACGAAATAGAATGGATTATCATGCACTTGGATCCTGAAAAAGTCAAAAAAGACCAACTGAAGAGCTTGGAAGTTGAAAACTTGGACACCCGCGATAGAAGGCCAGAAAGTAGTAAGACATTGAAAAAAGGCTAGGTCAGGTCATACCAGTCAGATGGATATTGGACCATTCAATATTTTGCAATAAAACTTCCCAAAGTAATGCAAATGGAACTCATTCTTCTATTCAGACGCTAGTTTCAAAACAAATTTGCAATAAATACTACCAGATATATTTTTCCATTCAAGATTAATCAAGCATAAATCTCATTTGAGTTAGTATTCTCGTTTAGCCAAAACAGTCAATCAGCAAAGAACATATTCAAAATGTTTAGCCAAAACAGTCAATTAGCAATGAACATGTTCAAAATCTATCATGCATGTATGTATATGTAAATTTTATTATTTTCATAAAATTGGATATAATTATGACGAACCACAGATCGATTATTGAGCCAATAAATAGGCCTTAGAGATTTTATTTCTCACCAAATGAAGTTAACAGTGGAAATAGTAAAAATACGCAGCCAAAAACACAACCAACAATAATAACTTTCAAATAAGATTAAATAGGAACAAAAGAACAGGGTTAACATTTTCATTATAAGAAAAAGAGAGCAAAACTACCACCCTCAAATTGCAATACAAAGTCCATTATCAAAAATACTACAGAAAAAGTTCGGATGATCCCACAAAAAAACCACATTCAACATAGTACATAATAAATCCTGGTTTAACAAAATCACTGTACCCCAAGAAAACCCAAGTTAAAGGATAATAACATCAACAAATCACAGGTTTGTTATCAAAGGCCTCTCTTGCTTCCAACAAGTCAGGGCAGAATCTCTTTGTAAGAATTTCAACCTGCTCAATAAATGGCTTCCCTACATGCTCCCCAATATGTTGGACCATTTCATCCCATCGTTGCCTGCATAAATCACCAGACCTATGCTCAAGCAGATAGTCCCAGTCTACATCCTCCTTGCAGCAAGCATCCAAAGTATATAAAGCATTTATCAAGCGGTAGTCATCAGTATCACACCACTCACCACTAGCAACCAGAGGCGTCGTTAACTGCTCATACCACTTTTTGCAACAGAATGAACTATTTCGAGTGCCCAATTTGTTACCAATTGCCTCCCAACTAATATTATCTCGCAACATACCATGCATTGATTTTCTATAAGGCTCTGATGCCCTTGTGGACAGATCCAGGTTCACTAAATCAAATAAAGTTTGATACTCCTCTTGGGACCAATGTCCTTTGTTTAAATTGGTAAATTTTAATCTACGCCATGCATCTTTTACCTGAAATCGACTTTTACCCAAAGCGTCAGCTATTGGCCTCCAATCAGATCCATGTATCTCGTGGGCCTTCCGTATAAATTCAAGCTCGTCAGGGGTCCACCTACACCTCTCACCGTTTTCCAACAAAACATGCGCACGTACATAAACACTCTGGAGAGGCCTCTCAGGTATGACTTCTGCAATTTCCTTCCAGCAACCTCTAAGTTGGCGGTGTAATCCACAATGGAGAATCATATCTAAACCATTCTCTCCCAAACAATGAGAATCTATATATTCAAAAACAGCTGCTTTGATTTTCTCATCTTCTTCTGGTGTAAACCTTTTCCCGCGCAATAAGCCATCACAACAAACCTCCACTTGATCAGAAAAAGTTACTCGTTTGCGTTTCCATGATTTATTCTGTGCACTGTTAGGATTTTCACCAGTAACTGCCTCAGCAACGTTTTTTTTCTTCCTCTTCTTGCCTTGATCATTAGCCTTAGCATCACCATCATTGCTATTAAAATCGTTGCTCTCCATACTTTTGCTATTGAGATTCAGTTCATTCTTCTTCATTGTCTTGCCTTGGTCACCATCATCTTCACCTTCAATTGATTTCTTCTTCTTCTTCATCTTCTTTCCATGGCCATCATCTCCACATTCATTGCTTTTACACTTGCCATGCTCCTTATGTATGCTTTCTTCACTTAGTTTCTTCTCTTTTTTCTTCTTCTTATCTTGCACGCCGTCATTTCCTTCATTGCTTCTAAAGTCATTGCACTCCTTAAGTTTACTTCCTTCAATTAGTTTCTTCTTTTTCATCTTATTTCCTTGGTCATCATCTTCACATTCATTGCTTTTGATTTCATTATACACCTTATGTCTGCTTTCTTCACTTCGTTTTTTTTTCTTAATCTTCTTGCCTTGCTTGCCATCTTCACTTTCATTGTTTTTTATCTCATTATACTCCTTATGTTTGCTTTCTTCACTTCGTTTCTTCTTTTTCTTCTTGCCTTGCTCGCCATCTTCACCATCATTGCTTCTAAAGTCATTACCCTCCTTAAGTTTCTTTTCATCACATAGTCTTATCTTCTTTTTCATCTTTCCTTGGTCATCACTTTCACATGCATTGTTTTGCAACTCGTTATACTCCTCATGTTTTCTTTTTTCACTCAGTTTTTTCTTCTTTTTCTTCATCTTCTTCCCTTGCTCTTCGTCTTCACTTTTATTGCTTTTGACCAAATGTAGATCATCATTACTTTTGGCCAAAGGCAGATCAACTACATTGCTTTTGGACATATATGGATCGACTCCATTGGTTTCACCCTCTTCATCTTTAGTTCTTTTGTTTTTCTTGCTCAAAGTCTTCATCTTCTTTGTGTCCCTGTTCAAGGACAATAGAATGAACAGCTTCATTATACGAAGCAACATGGTTATAAAACATTTCTTTAAAATTCACTGAATAATAACAAAATAAAATAGTAGAGAAAATCAATAATTCAAAAGTAACTTGAGTTATTATAGATGTCATAAAATGATATCATTTATTTAACCATTGTGCCATTCCAATCTATATATTGGCATAATTGTTTTTATTAGTGTTGTCGATGCGAGCCGGAAATCCACCATAAACATATGGTGGATGGCATGGCGGTAGGGGTCTTCATGGTTTAAAAACTGAACTAAATTGAACCACATTAATAGTTTGGTTCAGTTATTAAAACCATTTTCATAAAAATTGGTTGATGGTTCAAAACTATATTACTCTGCATAAAGTAAGATATGAGAGGTTGCTTGAGCTTTTGCAAGTCTTTCTGACAATTAGATTAAATAAAAAACACGAAAACAGTGCAGACATACAAAGACAGAGGTGGGGGAAGAGGAAAGGTTAAAGAGATGCACCAACAATGGAGAAATCGGAATCGGTTGTGGAGACTCGCAATCAAACGTAGATGGCACCGGAAATCTGTGCGCACCGATGATAAAAGAGTATCTCACGACATAAATGAGATCGCGGTGGTGGTTGACGGTCTCCGATCACGGATCTAGTTTGCAGCAGTGGGTGGCGGCTCACACTAGGTGTTGGGTGGAGGAGATGGAATCGATTTGGGGCTACGTGGCGGACATTAAAAAACTTATTTTATATATATACACATTAAAAAAACAAGCAGAAATAAAATAAAACATCAATTAAAAACCAAATTAAATTAATTTAAGATGATTTAACAACTGAATGAATATAAACAAATAAAAACAGAGTTAAAATAATTTGAAACACAGAAAAAAAAGTTTAGAACAGAGCAGAAAACAAATAGAAAATAATAAGAAAAATAATACAGCATCTGGAAGATAGATGAAGAGTTGAGGAGAAAGTAAAAAAAGTTAAAAGTAAATTCTTTTTGGTTTTTATTGATGATCTAAACAGTAAAAAAAAGGGTTTTAAAATTGGGCCTAGTTTTTAACTAATTGGGTCGGGTCGTGTTTTCTTCAACTTTTTAGGGTTTTTCTTCTTCTTCCGGCATGGCCGCGAATTTCATTGCGGCTGCCATGGCTCCACCACGCGAAAACCGATACGCCACCACAATTGTACGGCGGTTTGTCAAAATCTCGCCATGGCCGAATTTCGACAACATTATTTAAAAAAAAAACGTAAAATGTGATGAAAATGAAGAAGAGGTACCTGATTTGATAAGGTAGGATTGAAATATGAGCAGTTTGAACAAAGTGAGATCGAATCAAAATCCGAATCTAGAAAAGCATATGAGGCGACGCTTTGTTTAGAGCTTCACCTTTTAGTGCCAGCATTACTTCATTTACAATACATTTTTGTTTTCTAGTTTGTAATGTGATTATCGATTAATATATCAAGATTTTATAGTCCTTTGTTACCTATTTTAAAATTTAAGAAAATGTGGGTCCAAAGATGAAATGTGGTTGAGGGATTTATAACGGGGCAGCCCATGGGCCATGGCCCATAGCTGAATCCCCTCACTCTTGCTCATAATTTTGTTTTGAAAGTTTTACCCCATACCCCCCTTTTATACTTATACCCCCACACATTTTTTAAAATACCAATAATACCCTGTCTATTTTTTACTATTTATGTAAACTTAAAGTTTTTTTTTTTACCCCCCAAAGTTTTCCGGAGCTGGAAAAACAAAAATTCCCGGTAATTACCGAAAAACTTAAAAAAAGTTTTCCGGAAAAAATGTGTTTTTATAACTACCGGAAAACTTGTAGGGAAATTTTCCGGTAGTTTTTTTTTTTTGCAATTTTTTTTTTATTTTTTTTTTAAATTTTTTTTTTATTAAAAAAAAAAACTTCCGGGAAACTTGAAATTGAAGTTTTCCGGAAGTTACCGGGAAACTTGTAGTTGAAATTTATCAAAAACTTCCGAAAAAAATTGCACTACCGGGAAACTTCCCAGCAAGTTTTCCAGAAGTTTTTGATAAATTTCAACTACCGGGAAACTTGAAATTGAAGTTTTCCGGAAGTTTTTCAAAAATTCTTACTTTTTTCTGGAAAATTTAAAATGTGAAATGGTAAAAATTTTAAATTTTATACTTTATATGAGGGCAAAAACGTCTTTTCGCTGTCCTTTGTGGGGGTATAGGTATAAAAGGGGGGTATGAAGTAAAACTTCCTTTTGTTTTCCATATATATTTTAATATTAGTGTATCTGATGATAAAGGCCCACGTCAAATAATAAGAACTATGGAATATATATATATATATTTATATTTATATTTGAATTTTGAGTTTATTTTTAATGTACTATCATAATAAAAAGTTTTACAATTATATAAATCATAATCATTTATATATATATGTGACTTTAAAAGTAAATACAATAAGAGTTTAATTGTCATACATTGTTAATATAAATTTTTTTACACACATTTTAATTATTGATATATGTGACTTTAGAAGTAGTTAAAATCAAATATTTTTAATGATCTCACGGTTGTAATTAACTGACATTAGAAAAAAAAATATTTAAATTGATAGTGCATGTGAATTAAATTCTTATTATTTAAGTCAATTTTTTTGTAATAATTTTACAATTGTGATGAGTTGATAATATAAAAATTATTTACACCACAAAATTATATAAATGAAATTCTTAATTTTTAAAATTTAACTTTTATTTAATATTCATTTCGTCTCAAAATATAAGTAAAAATTTATAAAAAAAAATTGATATATATGATTAAAAATTTGGACAAAATACATTCACTTTCTTTGATCAATTTTTGCTTGTATGTTGAAATCGAGTAGTAGTATTTACCATAATATTTTTCGGCCCTTTGTTTCATATATTTCAAGATTCGTCTTTGGATGTGAGCTTGACAATATCGGTATTTGAGTTAGGTTTTACGCATTTAAAAAGTGTAATTTTAATATTGAATAATTTAAAATTTCAAAAAAATATTCAATAATTTAAAAAATATGTTTTAAATATTAAAAAAAAGCAAAAATTGTTTCATATTTGTATGTCTTAATAAAAATTATTTAAAAATAATAATTAAAAAAATAATTTTTTAAGATGCTGCTGAAAACACTTTTCAGATGACAAATACAAGATACTATTTTAAGTAGCGTTTTTTAATTCTCTTAAACGAAAATATTTAATATAAATTTTTATACTTATCAGTTAATTCAACAATTAATTTTATTAAACATTTCAAATTCAATCAATTAACTTATATGATTATATGATAGTTACTATCAACTATCTTATTAGTTATCCACTATAACAACATCGGCTATTAGTAACTTGGCTATTAGTAACTTATGACGAATTTCTATGCTATTTTCAATTTATTTTTATAAATTTTGTAATATAGATTATCAAATTACTTAATAACTAAAATAAAAACTGTTTTCCATAAAAAAAATATATTTAACTATTTTATTTAATCTTATCAAAATTAATTTTATCTCTCGAAGTAAATCAACACATACACTACACCTTTATTTAAAACCGCAGCTGAATGAACTTCATTATACGTCGTCTATGCCCTAACGTGAAAAATGGCCACCGAAGTTATACTTTCCAAACACACGTTACATCATATCATGTTAGTATTAGTAACATCTGTAATATGTTAGTATGGTCATACCAAAAACATTTATTAATTTCATATCAATTTGGTCCTTATTCAAAAAATTAAAAGTTTTAAAAAATTCATATGATTTAAAATACAGGTATTTTAATTGCTTTAGTTAGACACAGGTGGGACGGAGATTCATATTTTCTATAAAGAGAAGATTATAATTTTTAATATTAAAAAATATTAAATATATATATAATTTAAAAATAACAATAATAGGGGTTCGATAAACAGATGAATATCAGCACTACAAATCTATTCTCGCCCTCGAGTTAATTTAAAAAAAGAAAAATTAACATCCAATCAAAACAGATTTGAATAGATACCCACAACTTAACTTTAGTTCAATTTATTTAATTACAAAATTCTTCATTTGAATAATAAAACTTGACACAAACCTACTCATAGTAACACAAACAATTTTAGATAAATTGAATATATAAAATTATTATCAACATATTAAAAATAAATAAAATTCAGTCCCCTAACTGCTCTAAATCTAGCATTGGTACAAACCCACTACTCTATGTCTAGCTAGCATTTGAAATAAATTATTGGCCAATCAAAAAGTTATACTTGCAGCATGTGTCATCGTTGTATAATTGTGAGTGGCTGAAGTTTTTTGGGAATTAGTTACATCTTAAATGATGAAAAATAGCATACATAAATCTTTTTCTAGACCGTCAAAATGCGCTGCCCGGCCAATTTAGGGTCAGCTTAATGAGTTGTATGTTTCTTCATACCAAATTAAAAAGTCATATTTTAATATAGACTACTAAAATATTACCCGAACTCAACCCTAGACGAGTTGCAGGTTAAGCAAGTAGCCGATATATTATTTATAATTTTTTTTATTTTATATTTTTAATTTCTTTACCATCTCTTTTAATTTGAAAATTTTCTTCATGTCCATTTAAAAACAATTACGGTATACTCTTTAACATTAAATATGAATCAATTTGAATGAGTGTAATATTGTAATTGGATATTCGACTTAAGAAGACAAGTCCAACTGAAATATGATATTCTAGATCATTTAAAATACATAATAAAATAACACACAAACTAAGTTCAGATTTTTCAATTAACACACTCGATTCAAAATTTTCAAAACACACAAATTAAAATAAGTTTAATTTTTAGACCAATTTTATTATTTTTATTTAGGTCAATGTTGCTATTTATATATTTTTTTTAAATTGATTATGTGGGTTGCGGGTTACTCGGTACCTGTAAGAGCTAACTCAAATGAATAACAGATTTATTTAGACCAAACTCAAAAGCCCTAAAAAATTTCGAATTGAAATTATTAGACCCAAATTCTATGTTTTAGTGGGCTGGGCGGAGAGCCCATGACAGCTCTATCTTTTTCCACCTTTTGTCAATCTTTTTCCTTTTTTCAAGTTTCAACCCGTCCTTAGGAAATGGAAAATTGGATTTTATACTCCTACATTTTAACTTATACCGTCCAAAATAATGAAAACCCATAATTATCCATTGAATTTTATTTCCAACCACGGTTAAAAAAATTTACTCTAAAATTTACCCCACTCAGCCAAATTTCCGGTACGTTAATTTTTTTTAAAAAAATAAGGTACCGAAAATTTGGCTGAGAGGGGTAATTTTAGAGTAAAATTTTTTAACCTTGATTGGAAATGAAATTCAATAGATAATTACGAGTTTTCATTATTTTGGGGGTATAAGTCAAAATGTGAGGCTATCAAATCCAATTTTCTAGGAAATGAAATCATGAGAACATGAAAGTTATTTTTTTTTTTCTAGGGAACTAGGGACTCAGGAACAAAATTTTATAACCTAGTAAAATATGAATACAAATTTTCTATCCATATATTCCCAAGAAATTAGATCACTTGAAACAAACACACATCGTTAAAAAAAATGATAGTTTACAATGCATTAGATAGAAAAGACCACAACTATTGTAAAAAAAAGGGGTGCCAAAAGTAAATATTGGAGTTTCAAGCTTCCTTCCTTGTAATCCTGCAATCAAACAAAAGACAATATAGTTAGAATAAAGATATTGTTCTCAACAACAACAAAATAAATAAGCCACACTAAAGACAAGTTATCACCAACTTTTCCAAAAGTAGAAATTTAAAAACTACACAGATTGATGTACTAATTTAACAAAACAAATAATCCGCAAATAGTAGTCAGGAAAACAAATTTTTAAATGCGTTTACCATAAATTAGACATCATAAAAACGGAAAAAAATTAAAGACATCAACAACTACACTAATCCAATGCTAGTAAATATACCTGAAGCAATATATTCCAAGTGCATCTGTAATTTCATGAATGACAGACGTTGCGAAATGCAAGTAAAGTGATCCTGTGTTTGCAGAAACAGAATTATCAATCAAGAGTCATAGAGTTTTTACAAAAAACTACAGTCATTCAGATACTACCATGTTTTGATTATATATTTGTTTTTCTATTTCAGCTCATTGTTTTATTGGTTTCCTTTAGGAGGATATTAATCCTTTTCTATTGTACTTGTTGCTTTTTAGTCTAATAATATTGTATTTTCATGTAGAAAAGAAAAAGGTAATTGTACCTGTAAATGCACAGTAACCAAGAAGAACTAGTCTCTCGTTAACTAATGGAACCCTGCCAAAAACATAACAAATTTCTCTGTGAAGAAACATGCGACAATCATAAACTGCATCTATCAACATAATTTCCAATGCAAAATCAAGGTATGTACCCGTCGTTTAGCCTTGATGCAAGTGCATTAGCAATGGCGAATGGGAGATACAGGAGGGACTGTATAAGATAAATAGTGTTTACATCAATTATCTGAGTAATAAACTTCAACGACTAATCACTTGAATAAAATCCACTACGATTGATCAAAGTGTTTTAATTGAGCTAACATGTTCTTTGTCATGCCATCATTGATGAACTCGTTATGAATGATGAATCTCTAAATAATAATATGACTATTAATATACAATTAAAGCAGGGTCTGCCTAAGGCCCAAGCTGCTTATGCAAGGGCTTTAGGCCTCCTAAAAGTATTATTGTTTTTAAGTATATTTAAGCTTAAAAAAATAAAAAATGTACAACAAGTAAAAGGCCTCATAAGTGTAAAAAATACATCAATTGACATTTAATTACGATATTTTCTATCTCAAAAAGTAAAAAAATGTAAAATTTCAATAAAATTTATTATTATTAGCATTAAAAATGCAAAACCTTTTCCTAGAGTTTGCTTTAGTCCTAAAAAAATGATGGGCAAGCCCTGAATTAAAGATACATTTCTGCATTGATACTTGATGGATTCCAAAATTGTGGCTGAGAATAAGTCACTTATTGACCGCTTATTCTATAAATAATTTATTATATTATATAAAACAGTTGTAGTGAATATCAAGGGACCTTGTACAGTAAATCCCTTCTATTTAATTCTGATGTATTTATTAGACTAGGGAATGCTGTATTTAAAACCAGAATTGTAACTATTCTGATTCAAGAAATGAAAAGATCATTTCCTCAATAACTCACATGGTATCAGAGCAAACCTGGTCCAAGTGAAAAAACACCATTATTCCATGGCTGAAGAAAGCAATTCAGTCACAGATTCAAACCATAAAAAGGCAGCTGGAACTTCCACAATTACTAGCCTGACCGAAAACACCACTATACCCATCACTAGCTACAAATTAAATGGCCAAAACTACACCAATGGGCAAGATCTGTCCAGATCTTCCTTCAAGGAAAAGGGAAGGAAGATTACATCTCTGATGATGCTGAAAAGCCAGAGAAAAAGACCCCGATTACCCAAAGTGGAAGCTAGAGAACAGTTTAGTCATGACATGGCTACTGAACTCAATGACCACTGAAGTAGGCGAAAACTTCATGTATTACAGCACTGCAGCTGAGATTTGGAGTGCTGCCAAGGAGACATGCTCAAATACTGATAATACTTCTGCCATATTTGAGATCAAGAGTCTCATCCATGACCTGCGACAAGGAGACACAACAGTCACTGATTACTACCATACCCTCACCCATTACTGGCAGCAGCTGGATATCTATGAGCATATAGTATGGAAATACCTTGAAGACAGCAAACAGTACAAAAAACTGGTGGAGAAAGACCGAATATACCAATTCCTCCTTGGCCTGAACAAGAATCTAGATGATGTAAGAGGAAGAATCCTTGGAACCAAACCTCTGCCCAACATCAGAGAAATATTTTCAGAAGTGAGAAAAGAAGAGAGCCGAAGGAAAGTCATGCTTGGAAGCATGTATCAGAGCTCCATTAATGAAGGTTCAGCCTTGGCTGTGAAAGGAAACTACAAAAAATCTAGAGGTTGGTGTGATCACTACAAAAAATCAGGCCACAACAAAGAAACATGTTGGGTCATTCATGGAAAACCAGCACACTGAAAACCATCTAGGAACAGGGACATCCGCGCCTATGCTGCCACATCAGAAGAAGGCAAAGTGTTGGCAGCCCCAACACCTGAACCAAGTCCATTCAGCAAGGAACAAATGGAGATGTTGCAAAAATTGCTACAACAATCCCTTCAAAACACTAGCACACACTCAACTGCTACCTTGGCCCAAAAAGGTAATTCTTCATGTGTTTATTTTGTTGACAAGGGAATATCTAACTCATGGATTGTAGACTTTGGAGCCTCAGACCATATGACTAAGGATATCACACTATTTGATGAATATTCCCCATGCAATGACAATTCTATGGTACGAATAGCAGATGGCACAAAAACAAAAGTGATTGGTAAAGGCTCAGTAATCATCTCCAAGGACATTACTCTTAACTCAGTTCTTTATATTTCAAAATTGAATTGCAACCTTTTGTCCATAAGTAATCAAGATGTAAATTGTTTGGCTAAATTCTTGCCTCACCTTGTGAATTTCAGGATTTGGATTCGGGGAGGAAGATTGGCAATGCTGAGGAATGTGCAGGTCCCTACTTACTTCAAGCTAGTGAGTTCAAAAAGAGAAGAAATAATTCAGTCTATGTTGCTGCATCAAGTGGTGAAAACCTAGAGGAAGCTGTCATGCTATGGCACTATCGTTTAGGACATCCAAACTTTATGTACCTTGAAAAAATGTTTCCTTCTCTATTTAATAAAAAATCAAATTTGTTTCAATGTGAAATTTGTCAATTATCCAAACACTCACGCAACCATTATCCTCCTCAATCTTATAAACCATCTCAATCTTTCTCATTAATCCATAGTGATGTTTGGGGACCTTCTCGTGTTAAGAACATAACCGGTTCAAAATGGTTTGTGACCTTTATAGATGATCATACACGAGTTACTTGGGTGTTCCTTATGATTAAGTGGGAGAAATCTTTGAGAACTTCAACAATATGATCCAAACCCAATTCCAAACCAAAATCCAAGTCCTATGAACTGACAATGGCCGTGAATACTATCACCACTCCCTTAAATCTCACCTTCTCAAGCATGGAATAATTCACCAAACCAGCTATGTGAACACACCATAACAAAATGGTATTGCCGAGAGGAAAAATAGGCACCTCATGGAGATTACTAGGTCCCTTATGTTATCAACTAATTTACCAAATCATTTTTAGGTTGAAGCCGTCCTTTCAGCATCATATTTAATAAACAGAATGCCTTCTAAAGCCCTCAACTTCAAAACCCCTAGCCAAACCCTTCTATCCATTTACCCACACATTAAAATCCTTTTATCCATTCCTCCCAAAGTCTTTGGCTGCACTGCATTTGTGCATGACAACCAGTCTAACAAAGGAAAATTAAAGCCCAAATCCCTGAAATGCATATTCTTAGGATACCCGACAAATCAAAAGGGATACAGGTGCTACTGCCTCATAAGCAAAAAATCCTACCATTCCTTGGATGTAACCTTCTTTGAAAATCAACCTTACTACCCCAAAGTTGACCTTCAGGGGGAGAGAGAACAAAACATAGCAGAATCCCAACCTTGGAAAACGGAACAACATTTGCAACATGAAATGGAACAGAATTTGCAGTAGCAGCAAAATTTGCAGCATTTTTTAGAAACAGAACAGACCTCCATACAACAGCAAGTTGTAGAACCAGAAATTGACCTTGTGACTGGAGAAACAGCAAAACCTGCAACCAGATCTGAGAGATAACCGGAAAAAGAACTACTAGTGTACACAAGGAAGAAGAAAACTCAAAGGGAGGAAGAAATCTGCACATCTCCAAGGCCAATCCAAAATTCTGAACCTAATAAAGATTTAGAAGTTCTACCAAGTAATATTGTTTTTGAGCCTAATGATAATTGTGGTCTAAATGAGAATGATCTTAACTTACCAATTGCTATGAGGAAAGCAGTGAGATCATGCACTCAGCATCCAATTGGCAATTATGTATCTCATAGAAATCTGTCACAAGAATACAGGGCCTTCATCACCATATTGGATAACATTAAACTTCCAAAAAATGTTCAAGAAGCTGTCCAACATGTTGAATGGAAGGCTGCAATGGAAGATGAAATTAAAACACTGGACAAAAATGGAACATGGAAATTTGTGGAGCTGCCAGAAGGAAAAAAACCAATTGGGTTTAAATGGATCTTCTCAATAAAGCACAATGATGATGGGAGTGTGAATAGGTACAAAGCTCGCTTGGTGGCAAAGGGGTTCACCCAATCATATGGGGTGGACTATGAAGAAACATTTGCTCCAGTGGCAAAACTAAATTATGTTCGTGTCATTATCTCCTTAGTTGTAAATCTAGATTGGCCCTTACACCAACTAGACATCAAGAATGCTTTTCTAAATGGTGAACTCGAAGAAGAGGTATACATGAAAATACCACACGGCCTACAAACTCCCCAAACAATTGGCAAGGTATGCAAGCTCCATAAATCACTTTATGGTCTTAAGCAATCCCCACGGGCATGGTTTGAAAGACTAACCCGAGTTGTTAAGGGTCACGACTTTTACTCAATGCCAAACCGACCATACAATGTTTGTCAAGCATTCTAGTGAAGGAAAGGTGGCAATATTTATTGTTTATGTGGATGACATCATAATCTCAGGCAATGATGACAAAGAGATAGAAGAACTCAAGAGATTTCTAGCTAAAGAATTTGAGGTCAATGACCTTGGACACCTAAAATATTTTCTTGGGATGGAGATTGCTCGTTCCAAACATGGAATCTACGTATCCCAAAGAAATATGTGCTAGACCTGTTGGAAGAAACAAGAATGTTAAGGTGCAAGCCAGCAGATACATCGATGGAACCTAACCTTAAATTGGCAGAACAAGAAGGCAATCCCCAAGTTGATAAGGAGAGATACCAAAGATTGGTAGGAAAGCTAATTTACCTAACTCACACAAGACCAGATATTGGCTACTCAGTGAGTATAGTAAGTCATTTCATGAATAAGCCAACTAAAGATCACATGAAAACTGTGACTCGAATTTTGCAGTACCTCAAAAAGACACTCGGGAGAGGTCTTCACTTCAAAAAGGACCCAATTAGGAGTGTGAATTGATGCAGATTGGGCTGGTTCATTGACTGATCGCAAGTCAACTAGTGGGTATTGCACATATGTGTGGGGAAACTTGACTACTTGGACAAGTAAAAAACAGTCGGTGGTGGCAAGAAGTAGTGCAGAGGCTGAGTTCATAGCAATGACTCATGGCATTTGTGAGGGAATTTGGTTGCAGAGAATGCCTAAGGAATTAGGAGTACCAACAGATTCCACCATGAGCCTCTGGTGCGACAACAAGGCAGCCATCAATATTGCAAAAAATCCAGTTCACCATGACAGAACGAAACATGTGGAGATAGATAGACATTTCATAAAAGAAAAGATAGATGGTGGAATTATCAAGTTGGAATACATCCCTTCCCAGAACCAAATTGCAAACATACTGACCAAGGCCCTTCACAAATCTAATTTTGAGAACTTAAGGTCCAAGCTAGGCATGACTGACATTTACTGCCCAGCTTGAGGGGGAGTGCTGGATTCTAAAATTGTGGCTGAGAATAAGTCATTTATTGACTAGTTATTCTGTAAATAATTTATTATATTATATAGGACAGTTGTAGTGAATATCAAGGGATCTTGTACAGTAAATCTCCTATTTAATTCTGATGTATTTATTAGACTAGGGAATGTTGTATTTAAAACCAGAATTGTAACTATTCTGATTCAAGAAATGAAAAGATCATTTCCTCAATAATTCACAATACTAATGACAACAAAAATAACAAAGCTTTTTCTCACTAGCTGGGATCAGTACCACGTTTAATTGAAACTATAATTTCCTATCATGCATTCTCATCGTTCCGTTTTAATTGTCATTTTAAGGTTATTTACACATACCGAGAAAGCATATAAATTGTTACTTTTGATAAAATTATATGTCTTTTTCTATAATACCATTTACTATTTATTATTTCATTCCACCTATTTCTCTCTTTGCAATAAATAGTAAGGGACAACTTTTGCAAAATAATTAAAACTACTTTGAACTTTGAAAACAACAAATAAAAAGGAATAAAAAAATTATTAAAAAACGACACATAAAAAAGAGCAGATGGAGTATTAAAATTAGATAGATTTTACCAATATGAAAAAAGGCATCTTAAAAAGGTTTTAGAAAATAACATTCAAATAAAACAGCTTAATACCATGCACATTCCAGTTTTTAGGCCCTTTGGTTCTTCACATAAGTGGGCCAGAATCATCCTTCCCTGCAAAATTAATCTCCCCTCAGACAAAGTCATAATATAAGGTGATAGATTGTCTATATAAAGAAGCTAAATGCAATTGCAAGATATATAATTTTAGAAGTATACTTATGATGAAACCGCTAAAGGGAACATAACCTACCACAAGAATGGTGGCAAGCAAAGAGCTTCTATTTCAAATTATGCAAGTTAGAAATAACATGTCAAATTATCATGCCATATGGTAGAATGAATATTCATAAAGGCTCCAAATCTATCCAAACGAGGATCTATGATTTACTCAAAAACATGAAAAGCATAATTTTATGGATTTCAAAGACAACATAATATGTGACAAGGAAAAAAAATGTGGCTTCTCAAAACTATACTTTGCATGAATACAAGGCCATAAACTATATTTAATTAATCTGGCCCTGTTTAAATGTATACATTTTCCAAAGAACCAAGAAAAGTGACACGAATGAACTGTAAAACAGCTAAAACAATCACCAAAGAAAATGACATAAAAAAGGCAGTTGGCTATAAAAAGGAGAAAAGAAAAATTAAGCCTTAAACAGCATTTTTTCAGATTTAAGACACATATCTTACTACAAGATATCCGAAAGCAAGTCCTGTTCCCATAACAACGAAATGTGGATAATTCGCTATGATGTCAGAAGGTGACAAATAATCCCTGCACCAAAATCATCCAAGCTTATATATTCAACAATAACAATGGACTGTGCAAATCTTCCAAACAAAATGGGAAAAAAATTATGCATCTTGAGATGAGTTATAATACCACACAAGCACTCCTCCAGCAAGGACAACAAATGGGTAAAGCTGCCCAAAAATAAAAGCACACATCAACAAAGCGACCAGGTTAGAGGGGAAGAATTGCAATAGGAAAAAATGTTACCATTGCCAATGCACGGAGCATACTTCCATTTCTTGCCTTCACAACCTTGTAAACATTAAGAGCACTGCACGATACCGAAAGATAATGTTGAGATTTGAAAAGACATTCATCAAATAACTCAAAACAATATACATAAACACAAGGATTATTTTGCACTTCAAATATTGTACACTCTTGGTTGCTTACATGGATGCAGATATTTTTATACTGACTACTAGAACATGTATGATTTAAGAAATAGAATTCTACACATCCAAAAAATATCAATAAATGAATATAAAAATAAGAATGAAATATGTTCGAATCCTATACTTGTGTTCAAATTATAGGGTTTAGGTAATAAAGATGAAAACGAGAGAATAGAGACTCAAAGAAACAAGATATCAAATTGATATATAGTAATAAGCTGTGATGCAAAATAAATCATTAAGCCCTAATTTATATCAGTGCTAAACTCCTAATCCCAATTAAAAAAATGAAAAAAATTATATATAAAGATAATGAAATCTAGAAACTACTCCTAAGAATCTATGACACCTGAGAAGATTCTAAGATGCAATTAAGATTGAAAATAAAACTTCACTCAAACTGAAATTATTTTTAAGCTTATAGCTTGTTATAAATAAACCTTCATATAGAGAAAGTAACACACATGCCCACATATGTATAGTGGACTCTATAAAACATGCTCAGAAATGTAACCCAAGCATGCAGAAGATATCAATGAGATGAGCATTGCTGGAAACCAGAAATAAATTCCTTAGCAAACAATCAAGCACAGCAAGCTCCAAACTTCACCAAACTACATTTGGAAGCTTCATACAGCAACAAAAAAAAATGGTGTTTCAGCCTTGGGATCATTTGTACAACTAGAATAAGCCACTGGTCCAAGTACAAAGGTCAAAAGCTGAAACTACGATGTACTTGAATGTCTTTGAGCTAAGTTAAGAACAGATCTAAGTAAATTCTTTTATGAAGTCAAACTGTGACAGTGATGATTAAAAACATTACCGGACACATCCTAACAAGTCAGAAAAGTTGAAAACAACCTGATAGGAAGAGGTAGCAGGTGAGAGTTACAATGGCGTCACTACTTCAACCATCGGAGGGCCAGCAAAGATGTTGGTGTGGCTAGTTAGTTGAAGAGACTCACAATGAAAAAATGCGCAAACAAGGGTCGATCAAACATCCACAGTTCCAGAAGAGAAAGGGAGAAAATGAAGTTGAGAGAAAATCTAGCATTTGGTGGCTAGCATTTCTCATGGCCAATAGTGTGGCGAAGCAGTAACGAGAAAGAAAGTTTGGGGAAATAAAATGTACAAAATAAAGGAGTACGTAAATTTAGGGAACTCAGTAGTGAAATGGGGATGGGACATGTCACAGAGAATTGTATTAATCTGATACCAAATGGAAATTATAGGTTTAGGTAAGGAAGGAGAAAATGAATGAATAGATACTCACAAAATAGGACATTAAATTGATATGATATATTATGAGGTGATACTAGTACTAGACTCCAAATCCTAATCAAATATGGAAACAAAACAAGAAATCTAACAAAATCAGGAAACAACCCAACAAGAACATCTAAAATATTATAAAGATGTAAAGATATATATGACATTTTCCAGATTCTAACAACTTGGATATTTAGCTCATTAATGCTAATAGTATAACTAGTAGCATAATAAAAAGCCAACCTAAGAAATTATCTCAGGTTTAAGACTTTAGAAAAGAATTCAGAAATTTTATGCCAAGGATAATGGTGTACTGTGCATGCTAGTAAACATTAAAGTTCAATGGTTTTAGCTACTACATACTTGAATGTGATAGTTGGTATAGCACCAAAAACTACCATCAAACACAATACAGCTGTGTATGTTGGGACATCTGAAATCAAGAATAAAGTTAAAATCAAGCAAAAATATATCAAGAAAGAACTTACACAAAAATGCGGCTAACAATAAAATAGACCAATAATCATTTTCAAGTTTTAGTCCACTATTTCAGGAAAGCATAACAAACACACCCCATTTATTTATGTTATCATCCAAACTACACAGCCTTCACTTTATTCTTCCAAGCTTATCAGATAAGTAAACAAATATGAAAATATAAAGGCCTGTTTGAATTGTGAAAATGTTTTTGTTTAAATTTTTATTTTCACCCTATTTACTGTTTCCATTGTCTTGCATAGAAAACAATGAGAAAAAATGTTTCCTAAACAGAACTTCAAAACCAGGAATTAGAGTAAAAAAAATTTAGCATTTTTTAAATTGAAAGTGGAAGCAAAAGCTGGTTCCACTAATGGGCAACTCAAATAGGTTTCTTGTGACTATTTACCCAGATACCAAGCTTTAGATAAGCAAGCATCTGAACTGATAAGGACATGAGCAAGCAAAATTAAGAGCTGGATTGAAAATGAGGACACCAATTGCTAGATTTAAGATTTTTCACATAGTAAAAATAGTTAAATGAACAAAAAATTATCTCCACATACATGAAGAAAAAAATATATTCTTATTAGGGGGCGTTATCATGAAACTAGGTGCAATTATGATAGTTATCGCAAATAGCATTAAAATATAGAGACGTTTAACCCATTGTCCAAAATATAGAAAGAACATATAAAAATGGACGTTCTTACCCGCAATAAATGGCAACCAATTTAAAAAAGGCAAGGACTTTCCAAATTGCTGAGCCCACCATTCAGCACCTGTAGAAAAATAATAATATGATTGAATTTTAAGAATATATAATATTAAAAAAACAAAGATAAAAGAAAGGGCATACCCACGATAGCAGTGAAAAAGTGAGCGAGGTATATTATCATAAGACCCTCAGTAGGTCCATTTACAACAGGAAGTATAAGTGTATTGACGAAATAGCTGCATCCAAGACATTCAAAAGAAAATCAATATCTCTAATCTGTCTAAAAGTATAAATGGAATATGGTATTAAAATATATAATCATGCCAACAGGGTCTTATATATAATAATAATGTATTAGAGTATACATTTAATATCACCACCAATTTTTTTAATTCCTTTGATTTAGCCAACACGGTCTTATATTTAGCAACGAAGGTATTACTGTTTTAAAAAAAATACGATGGAGTATAACATATTGTCTACCAAATATTAATTGAACATAATAACTTACTACTCCCAGGTTGCACCATAAAATGTAACTGCAGATATTAACCACCACCAGAAAGTACTTCTTCCACACATGGATGTGCTCCCAAAAGCAAGTGCTTCAAACTGAAAAACAGTACTTATAGATGATTGTCTTTATTTTCTTTTAATGGTTTGAAAACAATAACCAAAGCTAAAAGAGACATACGGTACAAGCAAGTGCATCACACCCTGCAATGCAGTTGAAAATATCTTCATTAATGACATACAGGTATACATGATGAAAAATAATAGAATGAAAAACATGCTGAAGGAAAATAACCATGATCAAACAACTCCCCCAATGGGCTTGAAGAATTTGTTCGCCTAGCTTGCTTCCCATCAACAGCATCAAATGTCTAGCAAACATATATATGAATTAACATATATATAAACACACACATATAAGCCCTTGTAAAAAAAAACACATATACAAATGAAAACATAATAAAATTAATCACAGGAATCAATGGAAGATTAGGCATTATATGGTAAAATGCCCCTGTCGATAAACCATAAGAGAATTGCACATAATTTCCTAAAAAGATAATAACCAGGAATGGTTACAACTTACATCAAAGACAGAAAAGCAGGGCTACCCCACAGAAGATTGAGACTAAGTGAGCAAGCACCACAATATGAGAATTTAACTAACCTGGTATAAAAACAGAAGTAGCCCATGGGCAAAATGAACCCATCTTGGAGGAGCTGTGTCCAATTGAGGTGAGTATATCTGGAATAAATAAAGAAATTTCAGTGTGTGTGATTGATAAAAGGAATTCACTATTTCAACACAGCAATTCAAACTATATCCAAATTCCACTCCATGAGAGAGTTATAAGTACCTCCACTAAAGAAATCAACAGAAATCTTAAAGATACTCCATATACTCATTTCTACAAATTGCAAATTTCATAATATATCATTTGGAAAAATGAATACTTTTCTGAGACATTGGAAAATTATCAACTATATGAAGCAAAAAGATTAATGGACTCAGGTTCTACTCACATAGCCAAGCAATGCAGACAATAGTAAGAACATAAATCCTGTCAGAGTTATCTGCAACCAAACAATTTAGAAATATCATCAGTGCCAAGAATATAGCTTAGATAATAATGACAGTAACAATTATCGATGATACGACCATAAAAAAGGAAGCAATGGTTTACCAAGTTTGGACTGCAGAATGCCAAAATGCCAAGTGACGAGGATAAATAAAAGAAAAATGTATAAGTTAGTGAATTAAGAAATTAAAACTAAGATTGTAGAATAATTAAACCAAAATATCAACAGAAGAGTAAATGATGGTATTGTCTCCAATCCATGAATGAGTTTTTGTGTGGTAAAAGCCAGAAAATGAAAAACATCTAGTTAAAGTTTTTAGAATGAAAGGAAAATGACTTTTATCGTAAAACTTGATGTTCTAATCCTTGATCTCTTTTACAAACTTTATATCTTGATTCAGAATGAGAAACTTTACCCTTCTTTTCATTCCCTGCAAAACCCTCTCTATACCTTAATGCTACGCCTAACTATGTGGTGTTCATTCAAAAAACTTGTAATGATAGTATCAAGATGAAGATACATATTAATGATAGAATCAGGATGAAGATACATATCAATGATAATATATTAATATATATTATTATAATGTATAAAAAGAATAGAAGTTTCAAAGAATAATAAAACTCAATTTTCACATACAAATTTCTTAATTCGATTTATCATCCTTGAAGTGAAGACATTTTTGTATGTTACAAAGCTATCAAATAACAAGTTATAATTTATAACAACAAAAAAAACCTTAGTTAGAAAAGAAAGAAGTACTCACGGCATCCATAGGGGAAAAATAGTAACAAACCGACTCCAAAAGGGCTGCAATACATATTTGGCCACATAGGAATGATCTACGCCACTATATTTGTGTCTATGCAGAGCTGCAATGCCATGAGCCCCAATATACATTCTCCCTCTGCAAAACTATGCAATATACTTCAAGTACAAGTTCAACCTTAGCACAACATGCTGAGATTTGAAGAATAAATTGACCAAATAAATCTAGGAACTAACCCTATAATAACAAACACATGAATAGTACACACACAAAACTATAAAGCAGACAAGTAAGTTGCATCTCATCAATTAAATAATAACAAATATGGTGAATCTCTCTATATATAGACACTGAACACAAAATATGTACGGAACAGATAAAAGAAATACAGAGGCAAGACAAATTAACAGAAGCCAAAGACTTTTAGAAACAACTAAAAATGGAATCTTTCACCTAATGTAAACTCACTCATCCTCTCTTCATTAATGATTTCATTCAAAGTACAAAACACATAAGCTAAGGAAAAATCATTTGCCGGAATAGAATAACCTAGAGAGCAATTTCATGTGATCTAAACAACCCATCAAATCTTTAACCAGCATTATCAAATAGCGGCCCTATAGCGTAGCAAGATTCGAACAATCAGCTACTATTCCACGATACGCAATTTAGTATAAATTGTCAAATAGTAATGTAAAATAGTATAATTTGGACAAACGGCTATTTTCCGCGAACTACTATTAACAAAACTACCCTTAACAACAAACACAAAGTACAATGGTCCTAGCTTTGTAGCACTGACACTTCTGATCGAATGTATGTCCTTGTATCCGACACGTGTTGGTGTCCGACACCGACACCTTAATTACATTGAATTAATTCATTTTCTCAAATTATTACCGATGTCGACGTGTCGGTATTCATACTTCATAAACACAAATATATGAAGTATCAAATAATTCATGAATCATAACTAAACCAACTGTATTATAACCTCACGTAAAAAGAACCTTAATCAAAATAAACGTACCCCATTTTTGAATACTAACATAAAAAATCTGCATATAAATTTTTTTAATCATCATTCTATACACTACTCTACACTTTCAAATAGTAAAATTAAAAGGAAAAGTTTGCTACGAAAATGCAACCGCAAATAAAAATAGAAATAAGCTCATCAAATTGGGAAATGACAAAATGATAACATAAAATATACGTAAATAAAAGGAAAAAAACGTAAAATGTGATGAAAATGAAGAAGAGGTACCTGATTTGAAAAGGTAAGATTGAAATATGAGCAGTTTGAACAAACTGAGATTGAATGAAATTTCGAATCTAGAAAAGCATATGAGGCGAGGCTTCCTTTAGAGCTTCACCTTTTAGCGCCACCATTCCTTTATTTACAATACAATTTTGTTTTCTAGTTTCTAACGTGATTATCGATTAATGGCTTATTTTATTTGTTGTCAGTACTTATAAAATTAAAATTAATGTATTTCACTTTTAATTTCTTAAAAGTTTTTGCATTTTTTAATTTTTATAATATTATATTTTTCAATTTAAATTTTTATTGTAAAGATAATAATTATAAACAATGATATTTGTAGGATTAAGAAGTGCAAAAAAAATTATATACACTAAAAATAAAATACACTAATTTTATATAGACTAAAAATTTATTTAATTCTTTTATTTATTAACCTAAAAATATCTGTTTGGCAAAATAAAACTGTTTGTTAATCTTCGTTTTGTTAATCTTGTTTTTTTACGAGTTTATAGTATTTTGTTTGAGTTTATATTTTTTTTTTAAATAATCATTTAAATATGGATATTTTTAAAATAGTAAAGTAATCGGGATGAATACTTATGTAGTTTTGGGTATTTTTTTTTCTTTCATTACTTTTTTTTTTCAAATGAAATTGGTGATTTTGTAATATATTAATATTACTTTTGTATTAATATTAATATTACTTTTATATTTAAGTTTATTTGTTGTTGTAATCGAAAACAATTCTTTATTTTTCAAAATTTTACTATAAATATGTATTGTGAATTCAACAGTTTAATATATCGTACCAGGACTTATGCATTATATGATATACTACTTCATGTAGCTGTTGAGTTTATAATTTATAGCATTTTATTTTTAATTTTACTTTCATTATCTTAATTGAAAATATTTAATATTAATTAAAAATATAGTTAATGTAATTTTATACTTAGTTCAACTATTAATTTTATCAAAACACTTTAAATCCAATCAATTAAAGCTTAAATACACTTTTAATCCTTCTTTTAGGTCCATCCATTTTAAAAATCCGACCATTTGGTCTCCATGTTTCACATTATATGGATCTTTTGGTCCTTCTCCAATTTTGATGGTCTACTTGTCTCATTTTTGACATGGCATTGATGTGTCATTAGTGACTTAGAAAAAAACAAGGCAACATCAGCATTTTCATTATTATTAATTTATAGATAATTTTTTAATTAAATAATAATATTATTTATTATATTAAAAAATTAAATAATGTTCAATTTAAGGAGAAATTGCATTTACCTCCTCAAAATATCTTTAAATGACACTCATATCCTTTTTAGTTTTTAATGCATTTTCCTCCTTTGTACTCACTAAAAAAATCGCACATAACATTTTTTCCACCACACTTATATTTATTTCTTCATTTATTAAAAAGACACTTGAATAACAGTCCGATTATATCACTAAAATATAATCATACCTTTCAAATTTATAAATACTAGATGTATGGTCATATCTTTAAAATTAAAGCAAAAACTTTAATCGTGACATATAGTAAATGACATAAATAGAAGTAAGTATGGAAAAAAAAGGCTTGATATAGCTTTTTTAGTGAATATAGGGGAGATAAGTGCCCTGTCAAAATTAGATGATGTGTATGTGTCATTTAAAGATACTTCAGAAGAGGTCAATATAATTTCCCCCAAAACTTAATATGAGATATTTTTTTCCCCAAATTGAATTGAACCCTAACATGAGAGCTTGTTCCATCGCTCACTTTTTTTTTTTTGACAAAAAAGGCCTTATATTACTAACTCAAAGAAAGTTGGGAGATGGAATCCCCAACACCATACATCAAAAATAGAATGTAGAAAAGAAGTAACATGTTCTACAACTGTAACAGTGAAAGAGGAAGAAAAGTCGCACTGAGCTAACATGTGGACACATCTATTTTCCTCGCGTGGGGAGAAGCAAATGACAGTAGTCCAAGTCGAATTCCGAAGCATAGTGTAGATGTCCTTAAGAAGAAGCATAACAGGGGATATTTAGTATGACCTTTTATGGTCATATTGAAGAGAGATAAGGAATCAAATTCAAAGGTGATTTTCTCTATACGGAGGTCACAAGCTAACATGATACCACACCAGAGTGCCCATATCTCAGTAGAGATAAAACTGCTAGAACTAACTTTGCAATAAAAACCTTTAATAAAGTATTCATTATGATCACAGATTAAATCGCTGCAAGTCGAAACACCATTACTAGTAGAATGAGCTCCGTTAATATTCATTTTGAGTTCACCAATAGGAGGTTTAGCCCACACAAGAGAAAGTTAAGGACTGACATTACTCAAGCGTTGATAATCGAGGGAAGTATGAATGAATTCCACTTGATTAATGACCTACAACCAGGTGTCCCTCTTCAAAATAGTATGTTGAGAAAAAATCAGGGAATTACAATCTTTCCAAAAGAGATTAACTACAACGCCAAAGATGAGAGGCCACAATCAGCGAGTCATACCAATATCAAGGGTAGATAGGTTTCATTTGAACCAATCATTGTTCCTAAACTGAAAATTTTATCCCAGAGGTTTAATTTTATGACTCTATCCCAAAAAGGTTTGACGATGTCACAATCACAGATCACATGCATAAGAGTTACCGGGGCAAAATTACACTACATGCAGGTATCATCTAAGGGTGGACATGAAATGCGAACATGCCCAAAACTGCATGGCCTATATGCATATGAGTGAGTTTAGTCAGATCAACAGGTTTGGCAGGAAAAGTCAACAAGGTTTATACGGTTACTAGTGGGCGGGTGCATGTGTAATAATTTGGACTGTCAGTGACCGAATCCACCTGATCCAGATGTGTACTACCATACCATCATACTATACAATCTGGCTCAAGTCCATTACAAATGAAAGAAAACCAAAATACAAGGCCAAAAGGATTATTTCCACTACAATTACCATTTATACAACCCAACCTAAAAACCCTAGCCACTGAATTCAATCTTCATCTTTTTTTCTTCCTATCAAACCCTAGTCTTCCAATATCATAATATTTTGATCAATCATCCATTCTCATATCTCATCTCGATTCAAACTTTGATCTTTAATTTCCTTCTCTCTATATCATCTCATAATCGTAAATGGAGAAAATGGGTATAATGGACATGGAACAGAGCTCAAAGTCACTAGTAAAAAGTACTATTTGAAAGGTTATGACTTTTTGTTAAGGTTTTTCTTTATTTAAGTTTGGGGTTTCATTTTCGTAACTTGTGATTTGACAAACATATATTTTCATCTTGTGAAGCCATGGATCCTACCATGCTTTCTTCGTTGGAGACTCAAAGAATCTCATATCATGAACAAAGGTTAGGGTTTGATATCTTTTTTATTTATGTTCTGGCTGTTATAATGTTCAAATTATTAAATTAAGCTTTTTTAGTTTTAGGGTTTATGTTACATTGTTCACTTTCTAACTTCTGATTTTTTATTTTTGTTTTGTTGAAGTTCTAATTTTGTGTTGTTGTTAGGGAATAAAAAATTAGTGCAAACAAATAATGTGTATCTAAATGTTAAAGATTATGTTTTTATTATCTATCTATATATATATATAGATACATACACACGTGCACGTGTTATAAATTAAATAAACCTAGAAATAATCACATGTCTCATTTTTATTTGATTAAACTAAATTACTATATACTAATGTGTTACTTTTATAACTTTATCTATATTTCTAAATCTATTGTGAAACTTTTATTCTGCTTTACATTCATTTTAAGAGTTTGTAGTCCATATTTACCTTTTATTTATACTTTCTTTACTAAAGTTTGCTTATGATGACTTATGTATTATTTCTCATGTGTAAAAGCAACGTTCTTCGTGTTTTGAATACAACTGTTAAAGATTTATTAAGTAGCAATCTTCATTGTGTTGTATTGTGTGGTGTTTATTTTAATTAAAAAGTTGAATTGGTATGTAAACTAGTTTGCTAAAGAATTTTAAAGGTAAATCCTTTAATTTTTTCACTTTACTTTTTGCTGAAAAAAGAATATGTATATATTTTGTTGTGATCTTCAAGATAAAATAGTTAATAGCTTTTAAAAAAAAGTATAATAAAAATTAATTAGTCTTTGAAAAAAATCTATATAATAAAAATTAAAGATAGAAATGAAAACTTGGCATGGTTACGAAAAATAATTCAAAATTTGTCATTTAGAGATTGCAGCCCAATAAAAATTAATGGTTCAACAAATGTTTTTATCCAACACAATTATTTTAGAATTCGTTAAAAAATATAGATAATCAGATCAAAAAGGACATGTTAAAAAATTGTGTCAATTGATTCAAAACAAAAAAGATGGCCCAAATAACTCATATAAACTGAACTGATAACCCGCTCAAACCGAGTACCTGAGACCCAACCAAATCGAACTATGGCGTAAGTGGAAGTGGATGTTCAAATAGCACATGCGATTTGGGTCGAAGGATGTTTTTGAACTGAAACCCATCCTACCTGACCAGTTGTCCACCCCTAGTCTCATCCTCAATCATGCCTCGGTGGCAGCTTTCCACATTAGTAAGCAGCTTTCCATGAGCCATTTTCCAAAGAGTAGTGCACATTATGACTGGTCATTTCCAATTCGAAATCTCCTTGAAGAGAGGGATGTTGTGCTGAACACATTGATCATCAAAGAGAAATTCATAGGCCTTCTTGATCCTGAAAACTCCATCGAAGTTGGTAACCAATAAGCAAAATAAGCTTGACCCTGAGATGGCGTTTGAATGAGACGAATGTTGTCAGTATTAGAAGCTGGGAGAAGATCATCGAGTTTGGTCCAGTTCCAATCGCCCTATGTGATGTAATTTGCAACATAAAAATTATCCTAACCAATGGGAATAGCGTGACAAAAATTTGAGATTAACTTGTCACAATTGGCAATCCAATTATCCTTCCAGAAATTAGTATCCCTCCCATCACGAATAATCCAACGAATGTTATTATCCACTTGGGGCCAAACTTTACATATATATTTCCAAGCCTGAGACGCGATGTTTCTATTTCTCATATGAGGCGTATTCATCGGGCCATAATCGTATTTGATACGAACAATGTCCATCCAAAGTTTATTCTTGTCAATCACAATATGCCAAACAAGCTTAAACATATAAGCTTTGTTTAGAACACAAAGATTCGTGAATCCAAGGCCACCGTCATTTTTTGGTTTACAAATCTATTCCCAAGACATAAGATGACATTTCCTTTGTTCATCAGTGTTAATCCCAAATGAAATTGTGACAAAGCATTTCCACCTCGTCACAGATAGAGGTCGAAATCTCCACTGGTTGCATAACATAACTAACTATGTTAGCGAGGGAAGATTGATGCGAAGTAATTCTACCTACAAAAGAGATAGAATTAGCTTTCGAGTTAGTCAATCTAGTCTTAATTCGATCAAGAATAAAAGAGTATGAGTTTTATTGGCATGTTGATGGAGTATAGGGGCTCCAAGATATTGAGTTTGGTCCATTCCCAAGGTGGTGCATATGTTCCCCTAAGTTAACATGCAAATTGTTAGAGATTTTTGTTTTAGATTTTTGGAGGTTAATTTTTTAGCCCGAGTCAAGACAAAAATCTTCAATCATTGATTTGATCATGTTCGGCTAGTTCATAGATGCTTCTCCAGTGAAAACAAGATCGTCGGCAAAAATGCGAGACACGTTCCAATTAATATACATATTGGATGAAGCAATGCAATTTTTTTATCAACAACATAATGTTCTCAAGGAGGTTCAAGAGAGCCAGAGAATCCATAATAAATTGCTATTCAATGCGATCATAAGTTTTCCCAAGGTCAATTTTTAGAATCCTAAACTCTTTCTAGCCGTTCATGTACTTAAAAGAATGGATAGTTTCCTGCAAAGTTAAAATATTATCTATAGTGGACCTGCCAAGGATAAAGCTACTTTGGTTATGAGAGACAATGTAAGCATGAACGAAGAAGATGCCCCACATGCTTAGAGATAATTTTGTAGCTGACATTGCATAGAACAATAGGGCGAAACTGGTTAACCTTAGAAGGAGTCGTTGTCTTAGGGATAAGAGTGTGATTGATATCACTAATAAGAAGAGGATTGATAAAATAGTCTTAAACTAACTTACAAATGGACTGACCCAAGGTATCCCAATTCCTTTTGAAAGAAATTGGATGAAAGTCGTCCGAGCCCATAGCTTTATAGTTACCCATGTTGAATAGAGGATCAAGGACCTCACAATTAGACACCAAACTCATCAAAGTACTCTAGTCATGGGGCTCAATGGTTAGGTAGCAATAAATGGTCACAAAATCAGCCCTCATAGATCTAGACGAGAGATAAAAGTGTTGATAGTAATTAGAGACCATCATTTTAAGTTCCTCCTCGTCATAGATCCAAGGGTCGTCATCCTTCTAGAGGGTGACCATTTTATTCATGTGTCATCTCTTCGAAGTGGATAAATGGGAAAATCTGGTATTAAGATCACCTTGGTTAATCCAGTTGCAGCGGGATTGTTGGAACCAATAGTTTTCCTCAAATTTAGTGATAAAGTTATACTCCTGCCAAAAGGCTCCTCTAAGATCAATAAGTCTTTGAGAGGTCTGGTTAGCAAGATATTACCAAAAACATTAGAATTTCAATTTTTAAGCGTATATGTAAGATTGTTAATATTAGAAGGCTAAGAGTTAGAGAAAATCCAGTGGTGTTTCACATGGTTGGTAAAATTAGGATGATCAAGCTACAAGCAAAGATTGTCAAACTCTAGATCCTACCTAAGATATTTGGGATATAGAAAAAGCGTAGATCGTATGATCGTAACACGGATCTTAAGATCTTACAAAATAGACAAAATTATACCATAAAATTAAGAAAAATAACCTTAACATAAAAAATTTCATTGGTTCAATAAAAAGTCACAAGCTAAAGCAGAAAAGGTTATTACCATTGTCTCAAATAAAAAATACAAAACCTATCACCATCATCTAACAACATCTAAAACTTTAATTTAACAATTCATCCAAGGCATTGTGATCAAAACCAACATATTCCATACAATCTTCATCTCCTTCTCCATCAAATTCATCATCAAGGTTCTGAATCTCCAAATCATCTTGAGGGGCAGCATCTTCAACTCCATTCCCTTCTTCATTTTGATTGCCAAATTCTAAATCCTCATTTTCTATTGTGAAAACTAAAATGTCATTCTCGGTTGAACCTTCATTACTATCTACAATTCATTCATCATCAGATTCAAGATCATCAAGGTTAAGTTCTACCACATTTCTAGTTTGCTTCTTCTTAGCTAATTTTGAATTTTCCATCACAAACACAACATCATACATTGTCTTTGGTTTCAAATGGTTTCTCCTCTTTGTGTGGACCTAATAGATACAAACTCCATTAGTATATAACAAGTTATAGATAATTTTCAAAGTGAAATTTTAAAGTAATTTTTACCATCTCAAAAGCGCTCCAATTTCGTTCACATTCAGATGAATTACACGTTAAGCTTAACACACGAATTACAAAAGATTGAAGTTTTGGATGCTCATTTCCATATGATTCCCACCATTGTGATGGAGTTTTGGTTTTAAGTGCAGTCTTTGTTATCGAACTACCAAAATACTTTGCTTGTGTCTTGAAATCTTCCAACTGAGCATCAATCTTGCAAATTTCTTCAACATCTCCCACCATCTTTTGTAAGCAGTCATATAACCCACATTTGACTTCATAATTAGCTTTAAATATATGGCTGTAATGTAGTTGAGGGTTAAGGTAGTAGCCCGCCGCATGCAAAGGCCGACGGAGTTGTTTATCCCATCTCTCATCAATGATATCCCATATAGGCTTGAAACTAAATAATGGAAAAACAACTAAATAACTTTTAAGCTTGAAATAGAATGCAGAATTTACATAAACATTATGCATAATTTGAAGGCATAATGCAGAATTTGCAGAAACATAATTTGTAGAAATAGTAGTACCTTCTTTGAACACCATTGAAGGTAGCTTGAATTCTCTCCTTTGCTTGGTCCATTGCCTCATAAATAAACCCTATTGTTGGTTTATCATCTAAATCCACTAAACAAAGCACTTTGATTAGTGGATAAGCATCTTTTAAGCAAATTGCAATCTTTTTCCAAAACTCTCTATCCATAATCACTTCTTCAACATACTGCCCTTCACCAATTTTTGCAAACTTGCTTGATGTCCATTCATTAGATGTGAACATTCTTATCAATGATCCTTTGTTCTCCATGAGACAACCCAAAGTTAGATAAGATGTTGCAAATCGAGTAGCGGCTGGTCTCACCAAATTTTTTCCTTTGATGAAATGTTGTAATAAAGAAATTAGGAAGCCTTTGAATATATATATTGGGTAATTTTCTTACCCTTTGAAATTGTTTCATGATGAACTGTATCTTTTTCTCAAAATCCTCTAACATGGGATCAATACAGTGTGCTACACACGATGTCTAGTAGAGCCTCTTCCTTTTTAACATTAACATTGCACCAGCAACTTTGTAATTTTCTTCATTGTTAGTCACAATTTGCACGACATTTTCTTCTCCAACTTCTTCTACTACTTGATCAATCATCTGATATATTTTATCGGCAGTTTTTATTATATGAGAAGCATCTATTGACTTTAAAAAAACAATACATTTAGGGATGTTAACTAAGAAATTCAAAATTGTCCTCCGTCTTTTGTCCATCCACCTACCACTCATAATAGTACAATTTGTCTTCTTCCAAGTAAGTTTGTGTTCTTCAATGACCTTAGTTGTCTCCTCCACCTTTTTCTTCAAGTACTTTGTTCTGATTTGATGATAGGTAGGTGACTTAAAACCAAAGACATGTCTTGAAACCATCTCCAACATCCTTTTATATTCATCACTCTTTGCCACATTAAAGGCTATGGCATTATTGTAGAAGAACGAAGCTATTCCTAGACACGCTTCTTCTTTCAAATTCTTCTTAAAAATGTTGTTGATGGTGGCTTGAGTACTTACTACATTTCTCTTGAAAAGTTTTGCAGGGGTAGCCTTCTCATCTTCCTTTTAGTTTTTCATTATCAGTATCATTCTCTTCTGATTTCTTCAATGATTTATCTTTCAAGGATTTTACAAGTTCAAACATGTGTTTCTTCACATCATCAAGTACAACATCACATGCAACATCGTTGAACTGTGTACCAACCAAATGGTGTTTCAGTCTGTACACTCCTCCAATAAATATTTTTCCACAATAATTGCATTTTATTTTTCTGGTTCCTCCATCAACAGATCACCATGTTTCCATGCTATATTAGTTCTGCTTCCTAATGCATTTTTCTGCACTCTGGGAGGTGTAGAACCAGAGCTCCAGGCAACAGGAACAGACGTAGACATGATTGAAATCGTGAGACAACAAGAGAAATTGCAGATTACAGCTAGGAGGATTTCAGATATGAGATTGAGAAGAGTTGTAGAGATGAGAATAGTTGTAGAGATAAGAAGAATTTATAGAAGAAATAGAAGGAGGGAATATGAAATTAAATTATTTAATTTAAGTATTAAAAATTCCAAAATTGAAAAGCAATTAATCATTGAAAAAAAACAAGTCCCAAGTTGCTCCCTTCAAAATTAGATTTTAATATAATTTAAAATTATTATATGTCTGTAGTTTTTAAATCACAACAACAATTATTATTATTAATTAATTATTCAAAACCAAAAAATAAAAAAGCTATTTAATAGAGTAAGCAATTATCATTATTAATTAATTATTCAAAACCAAAAAATAAAACAAACTATTTAATAAAGTAAGCAAAACCATTAGTAAAAAAAATAGAAATCAGAGTAAACAAAATGATATGTCATAATTTGTTAAACTTTTTTAATGCGAAGCTTGTTTTCCAAAAAAAACTAGGATATAGACCGACCCATTAACACAACTACCGAATTTGAAGGTGAAGAGGTGCAAAACTGGGCATGCGGGTATAAACGGGTTGAAACGGCGTTAGATCTTCGCGAAACCGCTCTTCCTCTGCGCACTGCTCCCACGCTCTTCCTCTGAGCGCTCAAAGATGTGGATTTTCCAACGATTTTGCTTTCGCTCTAATACAGTTCACGCTTAAAAACACGTAATGTTATGCTTTCGCTCCTAACAAGCTTGCTAGAAGCCCAAGAATTTAAAGTAATTTCTTCTGGGCATAGTGTCATCGTTGTTAGAGTTTAAGAGGAATCCATAATGATGAGAGGACATAGTAGGTAAATGAATGACAGTGCTAGAGGAAAAATGCTCTTGCCAATCCATGCTACGCAACACATCGAGATGCTCCTGAAGGTCACCCTCCGATAGGTGTAAAGGTGGCTGGCAAAGCCAAGATCCAAAATATTACAATTGTTAATGCAATTCAAGAAAACATGACACTGGTTCTGGTTAATAGGGGCACCACCCACCATTTTTTCATGAGCTGCAACAACAACATTAAAATCACCTGCAAGACACAAAATGGGAGTATTAAACTCGTTGAGTTCTTGCCAGCTTCGTTGAGAATAAAGTAATTAAAGTATAACTCAACTACTTTTTTCTCGTCTCTTCTTTTTTGCTTAATTCTTCAAAGTTATTTTTGTTGGAGAAAAATGTATTTAAGTCAACATTTAATTAACTTGTTTATATAAATAGGAATTTATTGTTTTTCTAAGTATTTTTTTTGGAATAGAAATGTTGTTTTAAGAAAATTATTAACAAATGTTATTATTAATATGTAAAATCTAACTCAACTGATAAATGTTGATATTGTTAAGTTAAATATAATGTCTCAGACTCAAACTCGACCAGATATCATGTCTCAAGTTCGAACTCAGACTTTACATTTATATGTGATTTTTTTTACCATTTCATTTATCGGCAAAGAAACAAAAACAAGTGTTATTATTATGTTATTGTTATATTGTGATTGATGATAAAACTCTCAATTTTCTAGTATCCCATTTTTTACTTCAAAAATTCAGGAAAATAACTTACTAAAGAAACTATTATGATATGTAAAGAAACTCTTGTGATATGTTCGAGAGGCAGATATTATACTCTCTTGAATATTTAATTAGGAGTTTGATATTTTGGTGGTGCATATAAAAGCAATATACCTTAGCGTAGAAGTCAATTTTTAAAATGGATTTCACCTACTTCTATGATTAGTCATGGATATAGAAATTTAAGTAATTGAGTTTAAGTGGTTAACATTCTTCCGTTAAAGATGAATTGTTTGGAAAAATTTGAGTTTAAATCCTAATTGAAACAATTCGTAACCCGACGTTAAACTCTAAATCTAAATATTATCACATGTTTTAAACGTTTTCTATATCATCATTAATATCTAAAATATTAAATTGATTTTAATTAAAATTTCTTTAAATGTAAAATAATTTATTATTTGTAAATATTTACTTAAAACTGAACTGAGACAATAAATTTGATGCTAAAAGTTGCATTTGAAAACAAAACTTCAGATTTCAATTTCAAATTGGAATCAATTTTAAAGATAAAGATCAATTTCTATTCAAGAATATCTAAACTTGACAAAATTAATTTTAGAGTTAAATATATTTTTAGTCTTTATAAAATTTTACTTTTTTCAATTTTAGTCTTATAAAATAAAAATACAACTTTTAGTCCATATAAAATTATCATGCATATCCCTAGTGTTAAGTTAACGTATATTTTTGAAAAAAAATTTACAAATATGTTTACAACCAATATAAAAAGTTTCTCACAAAAAAAGAGCTCAAAATTTGATTTATAACTCTATATTTTTATTATTTTTATTTGAATTTTTTACATTTAAAAAATTCATATTTAATTTATCTCAAGTTAAAAAATTCTAAATTTTTGTGAAGAAACTTTTTATAATATTTTAAATATGCTTTAAAAAATCTTTAAAAAATTTTGAAAGTTAAAAGGACAATTAAATATGTTTAATTTCAAAGAGACTAAAATAGAAATTTCAAAATTTTGTAGGTATAAAAATACATTTAATTTTTATCTTTCAAAGTTTCAAAGTGAATCTGAACATACACTACATCGTGACAAGGTAGTAACTTCAAAGATTGAGAAAAATGTAGTGTGCCCCCATATGTTATGAATGAAACTGAACTAGTCATACCAAAAATATTTGGAAACTTCTAATCAATTTGGTCCTTATTTGAAAATTAAAATTAAAATATTAAAAAATTCAGATAATTTAAAATACAGGTATTTTAATTGCTTTTGTTAAATTTATTTACTTACAAAATTCCTCATTTGAATAATCAAACTCGACACAAACCTACTCATAGTGACACACAAACAATTTTAGATAAATTGAACAATATATAATATATTATCATCATCTAAAAAATAAATAAAATCCAGTCCCCTACTTACTACGCATTCAAAAGTATTGGTATCTAACTTCATATAGCATTATATACAATACAGTGGCTACACCACACCCGTTTCTAAAGCTATGTTAATAAGAAAAACTCTTTTGTGTTGAATAGATGAAAAGGATGGTGAAATAAGGTGTCTGTTTGTTGAAAGAACAGACAACATATCCTCTGATAATCAGGTTTCAGTTTATAAATCGGTTTCAACCGCATTCCTGGTTTGATTAAGCTAATCTTGAGCTGAGTTTACATCTAATGTCGATTCCTTTGCATCAGCTGCGTACATAAACTTCTTAATTGCTACATATAGCTGCACAATAAACACACGCAGAATGATTAGGTTTTATTTATTCACTTTAAATGAATGCGCAGTTGACTACAAATCTAGAAATTTAGAAATAAAAGGAAGTATTCATTATCCCTCCCCCTTAACCAAATCCATGTGCAATTAATTTTCAGTATGTTATTCAAATGTTGTGAAATAGCGGCTATAATAGCACTATAACACAACATAATTTGAACAAAGTGTAGTCAAAATAGGAGCTATAATGTGGCGGCACAATAGCATTGTAGCATAGCAAAATTTGAATAAAATACTATTTCTGATATCCACCATTGATATTTGACAACATTGGTTATTCATAATTTCCATTTAAACATTCAAATTTGTATTAGTAAAGATACAAAGTATATTTCCATATTCTTAACCAAATTATAGAACAAAACAAATCCTTCTCGAGTATAACAAGCAAAAAATGAACACAAATATATGGTGCCTCAGTAACAGTACCAACAAGCCTTTGATCCCAAACTGAACATCCTAGTCCAAGCAACATAATGAGCCTTTAGAATCCACAAAATGCATTGCCTACTTGGTTACAAACTGAAACTGGCCATCGCTGCTTAAAGCACATACTTCTCTTACTTTTAACTTTTTAAAGACCCCGATAATGTAAAATTACAGGTCTCAAATTCATGACTTTGGCTCTTCTAAAGTGAGAAGCTGGTAACGTGAGTGAATCAATGTTTGATATTATAACCACCCATAATTAGTCATGCATGTGCGCATAATATCAACCATTCATTTCATCATCAATAGTTGATATTACTTACTTTATTCTCTAAAGTAAGCAACTCACTTTAGAGGAGTCAAATCCCAAATTCACATATCAAAAATAGAAATGCTAAACAAGAGAAACAGTTGCAAATGCAAAACTCTACCTTAAGCACAGCTCAATCAATAGATGCAGTGAAAAAAGAATACCAATTGGATAATATAAGTGTTGTCAATCGCAAATTGCAGAATATAACCGTTTGTTCAAATTCCACTATGCTACATTGCTATAACACCTCTGTAGGCTGTAGCCTCTTTTTGACAACACTTTGTATTAAATAGCATAATGCAAAACAATAACAATTTGTTCAAATTCCGTTACGTTATAGGGCTGCTATAACCGCTATTTGACATATGTGGATAATATAAAAAGGTAAATGCAGCAAATGAAGTATAAAGTGGGCAGAACATTTATCACATTCAGACATAACAAGATGCATATAGCTAGTAAATTTAATAGAGAGTAGAAAATGGGATGTACCGGAAATATAACAAAAGGACCAAAATCTCTTAGAGATGTGCAGTTATTCTTCCACCGCTTAGTGAGTCTTCACTTTTATTTTTCTTGGAGGCTGCACTTGCATTTGAAACCATTGTGCAAAGGTAAGACAATGACTGCAGCCATGAAACCAACATGGGTTTGCGGACGACATCATCAGAATCGGCCACTTGTGAATACAACTCATTCAAAACTATGTTTTGAGCATCTTGTGGTAACTTGGTAATCAACTGTGCCAACTGTTTCATCAAGTTGGGCAAGACCTGAGAAAGTAGAAAAACTTGCATTATTGTAAGTTAAAAAAACAATATTTAATGCACTTGGACTAAAGACAAATTACAAAAAAGGATTAAGCAGCACTTAAAATTAAATAGATTACTCAAAAGCATATACCGTTTTTGAGCTTTGGAAGGTCTATATTGCTTAATTTCACGTGATATGGCGAAAATTACAGTACAATTCAAAGCATTAGACTATAATTTATAAATAAGACCTTACTTGTATATCAACGAGGAAAACTAGGTGTAGAATCAAGTCCATTAATTTCTTGCTTGGTTCTGGCTCTTCTTGCCACTGCTTCCATGCATCAGCCTCATGAGTGAAGACTTCAGAACAGAGCTGATTTGCTTTTTCAACGAGACTGTGAATGCAGTAAAAAGTAGCAGGGCTTCCGGCAGGAAGATGTTGGACCATTCCCACAACTCCCGAAGCCATTCCCTCGAAAGGAGTAATGCCAGGATATCCCTATATTATGATAAATAATATAAAAATGTATTTAAAGTTATTAGTCTTACATATTAAAGATCATCGTCTTAGGTAGAATCAATACCGATAAGGATACTTGAATGTAATGGAAAACGAGCTTCTCCTTCAGTGAGACTTTATCATTTTTTTCAGTTTCCTTCCCCATAGACATAAATGCTGTCAAAACAGAATGAGAGGCTCGTGCTACTTTTCCATTCGGATGTTCCATATATCTAGTTTCTTTTTAATAAGGAAGCAGATTTTCGGCAGATGATAATGTGACAAGGGATCCCCAAATTTTATTTAACGTATGCATGAGTTAGTTTATGGATTTAATTCGTATGCACTGATAGTATAAAGATTTTTTACACTGTTAGTCAATCATAAGTCATAACCATTTGATCATTTAAAAAGTTCGATCTTTATTATATCTAACTTAAAAATCATATAAATTATGGCTTGTGATTGGTTGACAATATCAAAAGTTTTACACTGACTGTGCATCAAAATTATTCTCCTAGTTTATCTAGTGATCATAATCGATTATAAACAAGATACATATATAAATTTTGGCCAAAAACCTGAAACCAGTTTGTGTAAAAACCAGGCAAAACCAAATATGTACTTGGTTGATATAGGATACAAGAACATAGTTGGAGCTACTATGTTTCCGAATAAAGGGCCGGGCAAACACTCGATCAAAGTTGGAATGACTCGTAGGTAAAACAAAACACGAGCTGTTTGCACTTCATCCTTGGACCATAAGTAATTGGTTTTCTGGTCTAGAAGAATTTGAAATCTTATAAAATGAAATACAATTAAAAAGTGAACAATTCACATCAAAATGCAACTGAATCAATCATACCTGGGCCATTTGTTAAGTCACCATAAGAGGGTAGCGAGTTCACAAAACATGTACAAGCATGCTCATTCTTGTTAACACTTGCAATTACCTTCCGAATGGTTTCCATATACTCTGGCAAGCGTACATGGCGAAAATATTCCACACAAGAAAACGATACTAGTATCTTCAACGAGACATCAGTTTGTATTTCATGATCGAATTTGGAGTTTAATTTGTGCTTTGTTACAGCTAGTGCAAAGACGACAACCATGAGGAAAGCAGAATCCGCAATTTTCTCCAAATCCTTAAGCAACTCATCCTCCTTGCCTTTAAGATGCATAGCCACTTTCCTGTGTCCAAAGTAAATATCCCGACAGTATTGCCATATAAGATTCTCGACTATATTCTTATTTTCTTCATCTGCTAAAACATATTGATTGCAGAAAACACCGGTTACAGCTCCTGCTTCGTTGAAGAGGATATTATCTAGATGTTCTTTGATCTCATTAACCTTTAGTCCACCAGAACTCGGCGACAATTCAAACACTGATTCATAAAGACGAGGCAAGGGAAGTATCTCGGTTAACAATGACAAAGCAAGGCAAACAAACAATGAGGAATGACCCGAAAAGGAAACGGTTCGAACCAATCCTAACGAAACACACTGAAGCAAAAGTCTATTTTGAAGAGCATTTCCTGTGTTACTAAATCTTAATGTCCTGGAAACCAAATCACTGACTAAAGCTTCAACCCGAACAACCGCAGAACTCCTCATTCTAGTGACAAAGTCCGATTTCTTACCAGTCGAAGCATATCTATCCGTAGCTCTTAAAACTCCAATTCCAGACATAAAAACAGCAAATGATGCATAATTTTCCTTTAAAGTCTCAAAAGTTTCTCTTCCAAAAACATTTATCTTCTCTAAAAACCCGAAATTGATCAAGTTCGACACAACCCAATCAATCAAATAAAGAACCATGAGTCCATGAGCAATACTTCCTTGAGGCCCACCATCCTTTCCCCAAATTTCAAACAAAGAATCCACAATTCTTACACAATGAACATTCACGGAAGATGACAAAGCATACCCAATTCCAGCAAGAACATGAGGCACAAATTCATTAAACAAACAAAGTAACCTACACTTATCTACCAACAATCTAGAAAAAATATCCAAGCACAATTTTTTAGTATTCTCAGATAAAGAATGCACAAAAGAAAAAGCACCCAAAAGTAGAATAGCTTCAGAGAAAAAAACAGGATTGTTTCCAAAATCATCAAATTGAGAAGACAAAAATAGCTTAGAAAGAAACTCTACAACCAAATCAACGATAGCAAAATTGGGTTTGGTGGATTTCCTAATCCATATGTAAAGAAGTCTAAAACAAAGAGGAAAAGACTCATAGGGAAGAGAAAAGTTTGAAGTTGTGAGAATGGAAAGGATAAGTTTCGCTTGTGGGTCAGCAACATGGAGAGATGTTTGGGAATTGACTAGGGTTTTGAGATGTTGGAGATGATGTTGATCAAATGAAGAACCTTGAAGGGAGGTTCGGAGTTCAGACCATGCCTGAATGATGGATCTTGCAGAGGTGGAATGAGAGGTTTTAGAGGTGAGTTTGTTAGGATCATCACTACCACACCTACTCTTTAACCATTCTTCTAGGAACAAAATGTCAGGTTGTCTTGACATCTCTTATCATCTATCTATCTCTGCAAATCAGAAATAAAAATTTGATCAAAATGGTTGATTATCACATTGATTCCTACTCAAATAACTAAAATATTAACTTGTAACAAACAAATCAATGGTTAATGTTATATAACATACGTAAAAAATCACAACTACGATTTTCACAATTTACTAATCACTCGCTTTAAGCTAAATCTGAATAACAAATTGCAGTAGTTTCTTTGATCAATCTCTTCTAAAGTGAACAACTCACTTTAAAGAGTAAAGTAACATCGACCGTTTGATAAATAAATCAATAACTGATATTGTATGCACATACATAACATATCATGGTGGTTTAGGCCAAAATTTATTATTTTTGGCCGCCATCACATGTAAAATGGCTATCACAGATTGTTCAAATCCTGCCTCTTCTATCCTCCCCGTCATTCAATAAAACTGATAACTAGTCACTTTAGATGAGTGAAATTCTACTTTCTAAACCATTTCCAATTCCCGCTATATTTTGCAATTAAAGCTACAAAAACATGGCAGCTTCAGTTTTAGTTTTGCTAAATCATGCATTAGGTTTTTCCTCATGTGCTTAAAAATTACTATCATGAATTCAACGATAGTGTTTAATAATATTATGTGTTAAAATTCAATCAATAACTTCAATGTTAGATTTCAGATAAAATAATCCAAAGTAAATTTGAACAAAACTATTGAACCCAATGTTAAACAACATACAAAATTGAGAAAGAAAAAAATACAACAAAAAAAGTCCCTTACTTAACTAATCGAATAAATCTAGTGAGTAACATAGAAGAATCAGTTGTTCAAACTATGAAGAATTTTATATGAACCTGTGAAAGTGGAGCAATTAATTTCGGGATTTGCAGGTTTCCACTTTCCAATAAATTATCTTCTTCGCTGCTGGTTCGTTCACAACAAAGAGAATGGCAGTCGAATACATTTACCGTTTTGTCCTTTTAATTGTTGGTGAATCTTGACCACTTATTTTAAAAATTCAAGGATTTAATGGCTCTGATTTTGTGTTCACATTTCTACTAACCATTAGTTTTGAACTTTGAACTTCGCCGGGGAGTTAACACTCTTCGTACTCAAATAATAGATAGTTTGATTATTTCACATATATTAATAAAAAATATAAATAAATAATAATTTTACCAATTACTTTTATTAATTAGAGTTAAGAGAATAATAATTTAATATTAATGTATATAATATTAATTAGATAATTTAATTTAAATAAAATAATTAAAGTTGTATTAAAAATAAAAATTATTTTGAAACATATTTTTGCAATATGACAATTATTTTGGGACCGAAGAGGTAAAATATTTTTTAACAAATAAGATATAACTATTAATTTTAGAAACTAATTTATTAAAAAAAATCAAAATTTTGAAAGAATAAAGAAAATGTTTAATTATCATCTACTAACAATGTAAAAAGTTTTGAATCATTAGCACATCACAATCATTCATAGACATGACTTTAGAAGTGACTATTGTAAAAGTCAAACATTTATAATAATCTAACAATTATGATTAAGTGACAATATAAAAACTTTTTACATTAACAATGTATATGAATTAAAATCCTAAAAAAAACGTGGAATTTTTTCGGAGCAAAAAGATAAATATTTTTTTTTCCGTAGATAGAGTGACAAATACTACTTGAAATTCGTTCACAACTACAAAGTTCTAAATTCGAATCTACTACAAAATTCTAAATTTGAATATAATAAAATATGTTCAATCTAACAAGATTTGATTTGATAATTCAAACGACTAAAATAAAGTTGGATTAACTTAATATTTTTTTTACACAAAGAATTAATTTATTTTTATTTAACTATTGACATAAATATTCGAAAATGTTTAGAGGACTCATAGAAACAACTTATCAGATGTTTATAGACTGCTTTTAGTTTATTTTTATAAACCTATGATAGTTTATTAAAGCATCTTTAACTTATATTAAAATAATTTAATTTTATTTTAACCTTTTGATCATAAAAAAATAAGTCCTAATAATTCAAGTAAGCAAATGAGAAGAATGAGTTGAAATGGATAGAGATTTTTTCTTTTCTCATCTTTATATTCTCAAAAATTTTCAAAATATATATTCAAATCAGTCAATTCAAAAGACATTGGTCGGTAGAAAAAAAAGCTACATATTGAATTCTTGTAGATCATGTAGAGTTGGTGGACAAAGCAACTGAGGAAGAACTACCAACATGTGAGGAAAAAACAATGAGGATGAAAAGTATATTGTATTGTTGCTTCATGTATAGTTATAGTAACTTGAGTGCTTGATCATCGTTCCATTCATTCTCCATTAGTAAAGATTTTATTTGAAAGTTACTTTATGTGATTATTATTCAAGTTTATTTTCTGAAATGGGGTTATTCCAGGTTTAAAAATAATCCATAAATGATAAATAATGAAACTCAAATTTTTCATTTCATTGTAATATTCTAACACTGAAATTAACAAACAAATAAAATACAATAAATGGAATATTACTTATAAAATTTGGTCTAAAGACTTATTTCTTTCAGAATAAAATATAAATAAAAATGATAGTTGAAAAATTAATGTATTTAAATAAATTTTTTTAACTAGATATATCAATTTTTTAACTATTAATTTTACTTAAATATGGAATATAAATCAAACAATAATTTTCAAAAGAAAAAATACCATCGAAAACAGAGAAAAAAATGTCAGTATACACATTGAAGATAAAAAACAATTGATAGTTAAATGTAGTTTAAAAGGTGCAATGTCTTTAAAATGTCATAACTGATTGATTTTTATTTTTTTTATTTTTATGTTCTTTAATGTAAACTTTTACTTTTAGTAAAGGAAAGGGTGATTGTTTCAAAATTCTTATTTATTTCTTTATTTTATTTTGGATAGTTCTTGTTAATCACCATGGAACTAATATAGTGTAAAGAGCATTAACAACACACTCTTTAATATATATATTTTAATATTTTTTATTGATTAAAATTAACATAAATTCTATCAAATTGTGTGAATCTCATTTAAAGTTATTGAAATTTATATGATTTTACTGGATAAAAAAAATGTATTGACAAATATATGTTAATTTAGTAAAAAAATGTGCGTTAAAAAATTCGTTATTAATATCATTAACCTAATATTAGTTTGGGTGTTGTTGGAATCACTCATGTGGTAGAAAAAGAAAACTTTTGAAACTTTTAGATCATGAGTCAAATCCTACTCTCTAAACCATTTTTTATTTCAGCTATATTTTGCAATGAAACCACCAAAACATGTTCATGATAGTGTTTCTTTGCAATCGTAATTAGATCTAACAATTGTGATTAAATGACGGTATAAAAACTCTTTTTATTAATAATGTATATGAATTAAGTCTTTAAAAACGTGGATTTTTTGGGGTAAAAAAATAAATTTTTTTTCGTGAATGGAGTGACAAATATCACTTAAAATTCATTCGCAACTGCAAAGTTATTGATTTGAATGTAGGAAAAAATGTTCAGTCTAACAATATCGACATTTATCGTGTACTTTATTGACCAAAAGATAAAGATTTGATTTGATAATTCAAATCCCTAACATAAAGAATGTCTTAATATCAATTAAGAGTTTGTTTGAATTAACTTAATTTTTTTTTTGGTAAAAGTAATTAACTTATTTCTATTTAAATATTGACATAAATATTTATTAAAATGTTTAGAGGACTTGTACAATAAGCTTATCAGATGTCTATAAATTTCTTTTAGTTTATTTTTATAAACCTACGATTGCATGTTTAACTTATATTAAAATAATTTAACTTTATTTTAATTTTTTCACAGGAATAAGCCCTAGTAATCTGAAAAAGCAAATGAGGGGAATTAAGGATCTATTATTGATGGCTTTTTTTCTGTCTCTATATTTTTAAAAGTTTTTAAAATACACGTTGAGAATAGATAATCTAAAAGACATTTAGAGATAAGAAAATAAGATACCTATTGAATTCTTGCATATCGTGTAGAGTTGGGGGTGGGCAAAGCAACTTAGGAGAAGCTACCAACATTGAGGAAAAGTATATAGTATTGTTGCTTTATATATGTAGTTATAAAAACTCGAGTGCTTGACCAGTTAGTAAAGATTTTATTTTTGCAAGTTACTTTATGTGATTATTATTATTGAAGTTTATTTTTTGAAATGGGATTATTCGAGTTTAAAATTAATACATAAATGATAAATAATAAAACTCAAATATTTCATTCCATTACAATATTTTAATACGGAAGACTTACGTCATTTGTAATAAAAATATAAATAAAAAATAATAATTAAAAAATTAACATATTTAAACAAAAAATTTAACTAAATATATCAATATTTCAACTATCAATTTTATTTATATTTTATCTTAGAGAGCATATAAATGAAACAATTTTTCAAAAGAATTCAAATACCATGGAAAACAGAGAAGAAAATGTCTGTATACAATAAAAAAACAATTGATAGTGTAAATGTAGCTTAAAAGGTGCAGTGTCTTGAAAATGTGATAACTTATTGATTTTTTTTTTTTAATATAAATTTATTTTAGTTTTCACAAAATTTACTTTTGATTAAATATTGTGGAACACAAAAATTGACTAAATACTTAATATTATATGTATTGTTGACCATATTTATAAAGTGAACATTATTGTTTTTTTATAAAAAAAATCATTTTTTTTTTCAAAACAAAAAATCAAAGTTCTTTTCAAATTTTTTATTTTATTATTGAGATATTTTTTTGTGACACACGTACAAGTTTATATCATTAACCACTTTAAGTACTTCATTAACCACTAAAATATAAATCATTAAACACTTATTTAACAAATTGAGATATTAACTAACAAAATGTAAGACATTAACTACTTAAAGTATTGCGATTTAGTGGTTAAAAGAGTACTATAAAATAATTATGGTAATATATTTTAGTGATTAATTAATAAAATCTGTATATTATGTTAAAAATTTGTTTTTAAAAGAAGTTTTTTTACAAACAAATAACAATATTGTGTCAAAACTTATGTTCCTATAACACAACTTATTAGAGTTTAGATTGTATTGTGATGTTTTTTCTGCTAACCTAACTCAGTTTTAGTGGCATATCTTATGTCAATTTAATAATATATTTTTGGCTTATTAAAAAAGAATTAAGCACAATACTTTAATGTCGTGTTATGTGTGGGTCGTCTTTGTAATTTTTTTTAATTGTAATTTGGATAATCAAAAATTGATTCAATTTTAATAATATAGAATTAATTTGGATCAAATTGACTTTTTTTTAAGATGTCATTCAAATTGAACTGAATGGTAAATAATTAATTTTTTAGATAGAATAATTTTTCGTCTTATAATCGATTTAAACTGCACCACAAACACTTATAATGTAGTTTTTATCTAAAAATTTTGATAAATTGTAGTGCAAGTGACTTGTTTCATTAACCAAAAATTAATAATAATGAAAAATAACTAAAATTAAGTGCATTAATTGTAAATTATATTGTAATTGATTAATTTTAAATTTTGAAAATATTCTTTAAAGGTCCAAATGGGTACATTTTATATATTAATCATGTAATTTTTTTTGTCGACAAAAGATTAAACATGTATTCGAAAGGTCTAAATTGAAGGAATAAAACCAAAAAATGTCATAGAAAATATAATCATTAAAGGAAATATTAGTACTCTATAGTACATAAATTATTTGAACACTCAAGTAGAGTCCTCCTAACGAGGAGAAATATCGAAAGAGACACTTGAACAATTAAAAATGACATCCAAAATCACCAATAGTTTATTTAAATGAAGATAAAAAATTTGTGACTTTCTATATTAGACCAAATAAAAGAGAGAATATTCTTTTCTGTAAAAAAAAAAAAAAAAAAGACAGGCATTTTCAAAAGTTTTTTTTCTTCCACATGAGTGATTCCAACAACATCTAAACTAACGATAAATTAATAATATTACCAATGAATTCTTTAACACGCATTTTTATTTATTAAATTAACATATATTTTTATAACATATTCTTTTTTATCAATTAAAATCTCGTAAATTCCAACAACTTTAAATAAAACTCACACAATTAGATATGATTTATGTTAATTTTAATTAATAAAAAAATGTTAAAATGTATGTTTGGCCGGCCCTCCTCACACTATATTAGTTCCATGGTGATCAACATGATCAGTCCCAAAGTTCAAAATATAATAAATAAATAAATAAAAACAGATTTTGAAACAATCACCCTTTCCAATACTTAAAATTATTGAAATACAAAATGATATAAAATAGAATATAAATACAATATTTTTGACATTTTATGAAAAATAAAATATTACTTCCAATGATATTCTATACAATATTATATTTATATCTTATTTTATTTTAAATTTTATATTTCAATATCATTGCTCTAATAAGTATTAAAGAAAACTAAAATGATTCACTATCATTATGAAGCCAAAACTAAAACAACTCCAAAATAAGGGGAATGGAAATATGCATAGAATATATATATATATATATATATATATATATATATATATATATATATATATATATATATATATATATATATATATATATGATACTAAAGACGCTGCAGGATACAAGGGTACAGATCTAGAACGAGAGAACCAAAGATTGAAGATTTTCAAAGTTCATGTATGCATGGATGCATGATGAACAAAGTTTCTGATGCACAAGATCAGCCTAAGCCGCATGTGCAGAGCATACTTATAATGTAAAACTATAAATATGCAAAAAATAAAATAATTACATAATAGAAATACTTACAAAGTTTTTGATTGAAGAAAGAAAAAATTACAAGTTTAGAAAACTCGGAGATAGAACTTCAAGGTTTCTAAGGATTTCTAAGTGTTTTTTGTGTTGTGTAAAGAAATGGATCGTTTGAGAAGTGAGGAGAAGTCCCTATTTATAGGGAAAGTTCCTCACTTAAAATAGAATCCAAGAAAAGGAATCAAATAAAATAAACTATTTGGAATCCAAGAAAGTAACTCTTTTTATTTTTATTTTTATATTGGGCTAGGCCCATTACAACAAATGATCTAAACAAAATTACAAAAGGTAACCTAGTTTTGGATAGGCCCAAAACTGGACCAAACAATTTTGCTGTAGAAGACATCTAGAAGCATTCTTCTTCTTCGTCTTTTTCATCAAGTTTGATAAGAGGATCAGAGTTGATCGAACCACTGTTTGAACAAGTTTTGGATGACTCTTCCTTGCTTCTGATAAGTTGAGTCATTATTTCAAAATATTCTTCGCTTTTAGCAACTGCTAGCTGTGACTGAGCGAATGATCTTTGAGCCAGGAACTGAGTTGCCTTTTGATCAGGCTACTTGTATCCCTGCTTTTGGAGCCATGTATTGACGGCTTGAATTTTTATACTGGATGGAATATTAAACTTAGTCCGCCCCCTGATTTTGAATTTTCTTACTAAGATGATTTGAGAATGTTTTTGCTCAAAATCAAAGTACCAGGCTGCAACCCAGGGTAAGAAGAATTTTGTTGAAAAGAGTAACAGAGGGTGAAAAGTTCGATCTCTGTCACTGGGTTTGTAATTGGTTTTGAATAGCTAAAAGCTATCATGAACTTTTGGCTTGAGTATTTCCGGGATGGAGCCATACAGCTTCCACCAATCTGCAAACCAGTAAGGAATTTTGGTAGGATCCATTGTAAGGTTGAAGAAAAATAGCCAAGTATGGCCAAATTTCAGTAATTAAAGTTTTTACAATGGTTAAATTTTGTTTTGAAGTCAAGGGGGAACACTTTTGGTGTATGAAGATTTGATCCCCATTCTGCTGGTGATATGATTTTATGAATTTTTGCGGTAGAATAGGCAACCGGGCCTCCTTTTGGGTTGTCTTGAAATGTTACCGATCAAGTAATTTCAAGAATTGATCTATAAAAATTTTGGGGTTTTGATAAATCCCATGGTTTAAAAAACCAACCTTTTGGGAAAAGTTTTGAGATGACTAGTAGAGGATTCTTATTATAAAAATGATCCTCTATGGTCACAATATTTTGAAAATCTTTTTTAACAAAATACTCAAATTTAGGCTTGAAAATAATCTGAGATTCATTTTGTTTTGAATCAGCTTTTGAAATTAAATTTTGAGGAGGCTTTGAAATAATCATACTGGATGATCCCTCCTGTAAGGTTTTTGAAATAATTTTTTGAGAAGGAGTTTTTTGGGAAGAACATTCTCCCTTTTTCGTGTTTTGAAAAAGAGTAATTTCAGTGGAAAGACTTTTGATTCTTTGTTGGAGCTCATGGAGTTCCATAAACTTTTGTAGTTGAAGCTTTTCTGTAAGGATTGAAGCTTCAAGATCATTAATGTATTTTTGAGGTTGAGGTGTTTGTTGGCTGTTAAGCCATTTTTGAACTTGCTTTTGGGTGTTGCTTTGGTTATCATCGTCTTCAACGGCATCTGCCCAAGTTTTGATTGGTTTTGCAGATGATAAAGGTTTTGGTGTTTTTTGAGTGTGGTCCTTTTGGACCGTATTTTCTTTTGGCTTTCTTGGCATTTAATCAAGTGGTCCTGTTTTGAAGGAATTCTCTGGTTAGAAAATACGGAATTGAGTTTTGATCTCCTTTTATGAATTCAATATCAAAATCGAAAATACTAAGGATGGCTTGCCATCTGGCAAAAATTTGTTTTGATGCAATGTTTTGAACATCTTTTTGTAAAACTTCTTTGGCGGATTTACAATCAATGCAGAGTAAAATTTTTTGATTAAGTAAATCACTTTGAAATTTTGTTATGCATATGACAATGGAAAGAATTTCCTTTTTGATGGTAGAGTAATTCTTTTGACAATCATTCCAATGTGCTGAAGTATATTGGACAATACACTCTTTGCCATGGGTTTTTTGTTTAAGAATTCCACCATATCCTATGTCGGATGCATCTGTTTCAACAATTTTTGGTGTTGATGGGTCAGCTAAATGCAAGCAAGGTATTTCTTTGACTTGCATTTTGATTATTTTAACAATTTTAGTATGTTCTTCTGTCCATGTAACAGGGTTTTTTCTAAGCCTCTCATGGAGCGGTTTTGCAATTCTATTAATATTTGGACAAAAATCTAACACGTAGTTGAGACTTCCTAAGAATCTTTGTAATTGTGTTTTATCTATGATTCTGTCAGGAAACTTATCTGCAAAGGCTAAGGATCTCTCAATAGGAGTGATCGTTCCTTGAGATATGTAGTGTCCTAGAAATCGTATTTTTGTTTGGAAGAGTGAAATTTTTGATTTTGAAATAACTAACCCATTTTTCTTGGCTATCATAAAGAACGTTTTAAGGTGTTTGAAGTGTTCTTCAGTAGTTGAAAAAATCAAAACATCATCAATATAGACAATGCAGAATTTTGAAAATGGATTAAAAATGTCATTCATAATTCTTTGGAATTCTGATGGGGCATTTTTTAATCCAAAGGGCATTATTGTCCACTCGTATTGACCAAAAGGGACAGTAAATGCTGTTTTGTAACGGTCTTTTGGATCAATTTGAATTTGTCAAAATCCCGATTTCATGTCAAATTTTGAGAATACTAATGCAGAGTGAAGTTTATGTAAGAGATCTTTTTTGTTTGGGATTGGATATCAGATCCATTTTAGGGCTTTGTTTAAAGGTTTGTAGTTGATTACTAACCTAGGTGTACCCCTTTCGATCTCAGAATTTTTATTAACATAAAAAGCTGAGCAACTCCAGGGAGATCTGGATTTTGTTATTAAACCTTTTTGTTGTAAATCTTGAATCTCTTTTTTACAATGTTCTTCGAGTTCATGATTCATTTGTATGGGTCTTGCTTTTGTTGGGATTTGTTTTTCAGAGAAATCATTTTCATATGGTAAATCAACGACATGTTGTTTTCTATCCCAAAAAGCATTTGGTATATTAGAGCAGATTTCGTTTTCCATTCTTTTTTGGAGGTCTGAAATCTGTTGTTTTATGAAATTTGTTTGCAATTGTTTTTCTATCTTGAAAAAAGAAACATCTTGTTTTAGGAAACATAAATGTTTTTCTTTTCCCTGAATTAAGCAGTTTAATTCGCTTTTGTAAACTGAACAAGCTTTTAAAAGGTTTAAGTTTCTTGTTCTGGGTTTTTCAATAAAAGGAAAAATGATTTTATTTTCTTTTGTTTTAAAAGAAATATTGTCATAATTAACAGAATAGGGTGTTATCATGTTGATAAACGGTGTCCCTAGAATGATACTATGAGTCATATTTTCTAGTAATACAAAAGGAGTTTTGATTGAAACTCTTCTGTTGGTAACAGAAGCCTCGGTTTTGTTTGTTATAATCATGTTGGAGTTACTGGCTGCAATAAGTTTTTCATTTGATTTTTGTAAAAATCTTTTTGGCACAATGTTACTTTTTAAGCAGTTTAGATCTGCTCCTGTATCAAAAAGTGCTATTGCTTCAATTTTGAAATCAGTAGAAAAAACTAAAGTAGTTTTTATTAAATATTTTCTTGTTGTTACAGCTCTAAGAACGAACAAGAAATCTTGAGGGATTTTTTCTAAGTTTTCAATTCTGTTTTTCTCATTTTCTTCTTCTTCTTCTTCATGTTCTGATTCGGAAGAATTTTGCTCCTGTAATTTGGAAATGAGATTTTGAAGAATGTTTGAATCTATTTCCTATTTTTGTTTTAGAGTTTTTAACTCATTTTTCACAATCTTGATTTCGTCTTGAAGAGATTGGATTATGACATGAGTTTGTGATTTTGTTTTTGTTTAGAAAATGTTGGTGAAGTCTAATGTTGATTTTGGAAGTAATTTTGATGATGTAGAAGGTTGGCTTTGTTTTGATTCAGAACTATTTAGTAATTTTTCTACTAGTTCTTTTTGAAGTCTTGTATCTTCTACTTTGTTTATTATATCAAGAATCAATTCTTGATCTTTTGTCAAAACATTTATTGATTTTAAACTAGATTCTGATTCACTAGGAGACTCTGAGTTTCCTATGTCATCAATTTGTAAAGGTATATCCTTTTCTAATAAACCTATTTCAGAATCTGTTTCATTTTCAGAGGTTTCAAGAAGTATTGCCTCAATTTTTTGAATAATATCCTCACTTTTTTGTAGTTCGTGAAGTTTTCTGTTTTTTCTACAATGTTTGGAAATGTGTCCTGGTTGGCCACATTTATAACAAGTTACTTGTTTTGTATTTTTTGGTTGAAATTTTCTTTCAAAAGGTTTTCTTTGTTTGTAATGTTTTTGAGGTTTATAATTTCTGTAAAATTCTTGGTTATTAGGTTTTGAGAAAAACTTTCTGTGAGGTTTTTTGTATGTTTTTGAACAAGATCCTCCACAGTATTTTGAAACATTTGTTGTGGGGAGTTCAAATTGTTTGCAAAACGATCCTACTTCTAATCTAGTTCGTTTCATTTCCCATTTTAAATGTTTTTGAAGTTTTAAATCTTGACAGATTTTTAAACCTTCTTTTTGGGTGAAACTAACCAATTCTCCATATGTTAATTGATTATATGGAATTTGGTTTGTTCCAAAAATTTCTTTAATTTTTTTCCTTACCTTTTCTCCTAAAAGAGTTGGGAGTCCTGCAAGGAATTTTCTTTCCAAAAGGGTTGGTTTGAGTCTTCTCTAAGCATAACCCTAGTTAGGAAAGTATTTTTGTAGTTTTGGAATTCATATAGCTTTTTGCAGCTAAGGTTTGAAAGGAGTTCGACATTTTTGTCTTTTAAGTGCGATGGGTCACCTATGAAGTGCAAGCTAATCGTATGAATTAGTGTTGCAACTGCATCAGGAATTGGGTTTCCAATTTCGTCGAGGATGGGAATTCCTTCCTCCGTGGTTTGGATTGCACTTAAAATTTATAAGTGTTGGTTTGGTGTAAGATGGTAATCCCACCATCCCTTGAGTTGGCCTGAAAATCCTACAATTAGGAGTTCAGTTATGGCCTTATCAGGGGTGTTTGTTTGGGTTTTATAAGCATTTGATGCCATAGTCATCTGTTGAAGAAGACTAAGGATATTGTATTCAGACATCCCATCTATGTTCCATTCATAGACAGTACTAGCATTGAATTTTGACTGAGAAAGAACGTTAGGTCTATTCTCAATGCCTAAGTCTGGTGCCGTAACCATGGCTGAGGGTTGACCTTGTTGCCTCTGGAGTCCGCACAAATGTTGATTTTGTTCTTTTTCACTCTCAGAAACTTTATCGAGAGCTGTAATTGTTTTTTCTAAAGTATCCTTAGCTACCAATGGCGATGAGGTAGAAGAATGTTCTATCCTACTGAGTTGGTCTCGTAGGGCTTGAGTAAATTCTGTTTTGCTTTCTCTAAACAATTTTTGGCTTGTTTTGGAGATTTGAAATGGCTTAAAGACTGGGTTCTTAAGTTTTAATTCTGTTGTTTCAAAAGTTGAAACATTGTTTGTATTTTGATGTTCCTTTATCTTAGTTAATTGTTTTGCAATTATGCTAAGATGAGCATTTGTAAAATTGTTTTATTGTAAGATATTCTTAATATCTTTGTCTAGACTGTCACTAGGGATTTTGTAGGGTGCAACCTCTATTGTTTGTTCTAGGTGTGGTATTTGTATTTTGATTTGCCTTAATGGCGGATGTTCGGATTGGATTTTCTTACCATTTGACATTTCCCATTCTACAACTTTGCTTCTAGTTGTTACGGGATTTAAAGATTTTTGGTTTTGTTTGAATGGATATGAAATTTGATTTTTTGATGCATATATTTCAAACCATTCAAAGAATGAAATATGGGTTTTGTTTTCCAGAACAAATTTATAGAATTCATTTTGAGTTTCTTTTCTTTGCTCCATGAAGTTTTTGAAGAACCATGTTCTTTTTTCTGTATTTTTGGAATTATAAAATTCATCATGAAATAATTTTTTATCAACTTCAAAAGCTATTTCTATGACGTTTAATTCGTTAATAACATTTTCAGTTATTGCAAAAAAAGACGGTGAAGTTGGTGGAGAAACATTTGGTAAAACATTTTGTTGTTCCTCGTCAATGATTTGAGACGTTGTATAAATTTGATGAGGGATGTTTGTTGAATAGTCAACATTTTGGAAAGAAACATCTGGAATGCTTGAACAAGAGAATCTTGGTTTTGAAATTTTTTTTATTTTGTTAAGTTTTGAAGTTAGATCCACTGTATTGGTGGAAGATTCAGAATCAGAAAGTCTGGCACTAGAAGTCCTTGTAAAACTCAGTTTTACCTTTCCATCAATACATTGGATAACTTCTTTTAATTTAGTGTTTGGTTTTGATTGTTCAGGAGACTTTGGTCTAGCTGCTCCTTCAAGGATCCATTCTTCAAGAAGATCTATGTCTTTCCAAAGAATGGTTTTTGGAATTACAATATTTGATTTTGATAGATCTGTTTGTAGAAACAATGTTTCGCCCTTTTTATTTTCAATGTTTTTTGTTGCCGTGAAGGCTGAAAACATAGCTTTGTAATGAATTCTGTAAATGATTGCTACGGGAATAGATCCGCTTAGCATTTTGTAGTTATGAGTTTTAATTTGTAAAACAAAAGATTTTAAGATGTTTGGATCTTTTAAAGATAATGAAAAATCTGGGTGACATTCAAAGTAGATTAGTCCTTGGCATAAACTAGATTCAACTGAACTTATGATTGAATCTTGGAAGTTCAAGAACCTTGCATCTCGCAAAACACAAAGGATTGATGTGTTTAAACCTTCCCTTGTTAATGGTTTGATGCCTACTTGGACGAGACCTATGTGAATGAAGTTATACTTTCTTTCACAATGTTTTTGTATTGTTCTTTGGGAAAGAAGTTGTATAGTTTCAAAGGGTTTTGATAATGGAACATCTTTTTCTTCTGTTTTGATTATGTAATATGTTTTGAGAAGGTTTTTGAATAGTCCAAATTCATAGACTTGATCTCTTTTGATTTTTGGGATTTTCCAGTTAATTGATTTTTGAAAATCTTCAATAGTGATTTCTTCGCTATTGATAGGTTCCCTTTGATTTGAGGTGCTTTGAGTAGTAGATTTTGAAAAAGATGAAGTTCTACAAAATATGTTTTCCATATTTAAAATTTTGTTTTTAATTTGAAAACCTTTCAAAGGATTCATTGCCCTAAACGCCTGTCCGTCGGCTAAAACGGGACTTACGACCCGAAAACTAACCCTTTTCAAATTAAACTTCCAATTTTAAGTATGTTAAACATATCTTATATCACTTATACCCTCCCAAGTCTGATACCAAAAACACCGCAGGATCCAAGGGTACAGATCTAGAACGAGAGAACAAAAAATAGAAGATATATATATATATATATATATATATATATATATATATATATATATATATATATATATATATATATATATATATATATATATATATATATATAAAGGGATCAATTGACTGTAGAGTAACATTTTAAAGTTACTCAAAATATTCACCCTTGATTTTAATATGATTAATGGCTGTGATTATCTTTTTTTCTCGATAAACAATCCAAACAAAATCAAAGAACATGTGTGTTTTTAATCTCAGAATGATCGAACAAATCTCATAAACCTATACATGTCTTTTAATTTATCATTTGCTACGCATGATTTCTAATGTATTCAATGAGTTTTTTGCTTTGGTTTAGTTTTGAATTGAAAATTGAATCGAACTGATATCTTCTTGTATGAGATGACTTAAACGCACTCAAAAAAATTAAGTTTGAGCCGTTTTGAGATATTTTGGATTGATTTGTGGTTTTTTTTTTCCTTTCATTGATTTGGATTTGAATACTCATTCACTCAGGTGCACATTACAAGTTATTTTTTTGTTGATTTATATATTGCGAGAAATGCACACTCAAGTGGAGATGTCAATTTCCTCTCCAAATGGGCAGGATCCGGATCCATTTTTGGACATTGGCCGTAAAATAAAATATTATTACAAATTGTTACTAAAATTGATCCTAATCCTATTTAAATAAACAACTTAATGCGCTTATATAAATAATGTTAATAATAGTCACTCTTTTTATTTAGTGAAAGTCGTGTGAGACCAGTAATAATTTTCTTCAATAAAAAAGCAATTTTTTTAATAAAATATTATTACAAATTGTTATTAAATTGATTATAATCCTATTTAGATAAACAACACTTATATAAATAATATTAATAATACTCACTCTATTTATTTAGTGAAAGTCATGTAAGACCAACGATAATTTTCTTCAATAAAAAAGCAATTTTTGTTCAACGGAAATTTTTTTTTTGACCAATTTAATGTTAATAACTAGTATTACTAACTGTTAGTATTTTAATAGAGATCAAACTTATCACATCTTTATCACTTCATTTTTTAACTCTCTCACTCAGTTAGTCATTAACTCAACTTTATATCTTCAATAAAAGAACAATTATTTAAAATAGACAGATAGAATAATCATTGCAAACATTTTTTTATATATTCAAATACAAGTCATGTAGAATATTAGAGATAGAGTTGGGGTAGTACCTAGAAAAGATGGTAAAAACTCGGTTTAGACGATTTAGATAGATATGAAAAGAGAAGATATGTAGATTATGTGGTGAATATAGTAGATTAAATGGAAAATAGTCAAATTGTTTAAGGTAAGGAAAACTTAAGAAAATTATAAGAGAAACTATTAGAAAAGATCTAAAAATGAATGAGCAGAAACCATATATACTTCATCGGTTTCACAATAATTGACTCATTTACAACAAAAAAAACTGTTCAAAAAATTGTACATTTCAATTTTCAATGCACTTTTTTTTTAATTGTATTATTTAATTAATATTAATTGTATCACTTCCAATGTAATATATTTCACTATACATTGTGATATTAATAATGTATCAATACTTAATAATAATAATTTAGTACAATTAGTATTATCTTTATTGTAACATTTTTTAAATGTGTATAAAATAATTAAATAACAAAATTATTGTAAAATAAAAAGAATATATAATAAAATGTTATAACATCTTTTGATTCATGTAGCCGAAGTACTTAACAGAAAAAAAAGTTGTTGTTCTTGTATTCAAATACAAATTCTGATTCAAATCGTTGCCATGTGTGCTATAAACATCATTATATAGAATTTTCATTTGCAACAACTGAAACAATGCAAATCGAAGTGCATAAGACAAAAATGAAAACTGCCTTTTGTATTAATTAAACTATTATTATTGGAATACTATACCATATATACCTTCTTTTCTTTTTCTTTTTAGGTAGAAACACCATCCCTGTTTTATTCAGATGTTTGTTATTATATAATATTATAAAATATTTACCAACCTTGTTCTTTTCAAATTTTTGTTTGTTTTGTTTTATAATAATCGATCAATTTATTAAAAATATAAGTCACTCTTTTAATTTTCAATACATTTAATTTGAATTATATCATTTGATTAAGAATTTAATAATTATATATTGTTAGTATAAAATATTTTATAATGACAGACAATCCAAACCGTTAATTGTATGACTTTTTAATAATAATTGTGTACTAACATTTTTCTTTTTAATTAATACTACTTTCGATTGTCTATTGAGCATAACATTCAACCTAATAGCACATGACTTACAATTGGTGACGGGTCTAATTTTTTGTCTGTAATATAATAAAATGAAGGTTAATTTTTTTCGGGTTAAATATATTTTTAATCTCTAAAAAATTTTTATTCACTTTTAGTTTTTATTTTGATTTTATAGAGACTAAAAATATCAATTTTTTACAAAAACTTTTCAAAATAAATACTAAAAGTGAATAGAAAAATTTTAGTGATTAAAAAGTTGAGAATTTTTCCTAGGGACTAAAAGTAAAATTTTGAAATTTTATAATGACTAAAATTTATTTTACCTTTTTTTAATTATTAAAATTAGACTTTCTTTTAAGATTAAATAAATTTTTGTTCTTTGTAAATATATCATATTTTATTTTTTAATCTCTCTAAAATTTTTCTTTAAATAATGATCCTTCAAATGTTTTTGTCAATAATTTTGGTTCTGCTTGTAAATAAATTAATGTGTATCATTCGAATTTTTGAATGATATTTTGCAAATGTTTAAAAAATTATAAAAATCTCTCCTACAAAAATTTATAATTTTTTAACATAATATAAATTAAATATGAATTTTTAAGCGCCAAAGATTTAAAAAACCATGTTTAATTCATCGATTGTTAAAAAATTCTAAAGTTACGCGGAATAGATTTTTATAATGTTATAAATATTATTGTAAAAAATCATTCAAAAATTCCAACAATACATATGAATTAATTTAAAAGCAGAAACAAAAATTGTTAAGAAAAATTATTCGAGAGACTACGTTTTGAAGAAATTTTATAAAGGAACGAGAAAAACGAAATATGATAATTTTATAATGATAAAAAACTTATTTAACCCATCTTTTTATAAAGAGTATAATTTTTAAAATTAAAACATAATCTCTAAAATATTTAAGAAGAACTTGACTACTTTTAACACTTCTATGTAATATTTCTTCTATATATTTATGATACTAATAATCTTTTACCATTTAACTAGCATAATTTGTTAAAAATAATATATATTTATATATATATATATTTAATATGTTTGAAAGGATAAAATGATTTAATTATTACGAGGAAAAAGTATTATATTAGTATTATAAAACACCATCCTTGTTTTCTTCAAATTTTTTGTTTAATAATATTATATTATATGTATATGTTGTGGCAGAGAAATCAGTATTGTATGTTGAATTCAAACCTTGGAGACTCAACCACCATGTTAGATTCCCTGCAAACCTATACGAGAGAGAGGGTACCCTGAGTCCCTGACACAGAAGAAGGGCCATGTGTTTTTATTTCTCTCCCTTACATTGGAGTTGAGCTGTTGAAGCATATAGAAGTGAAGGGCTATCACAGTTTTTTTTGTTCTCTTACACTTTTCAGCCTAAAATAGTAGAAAGCTGAGGAAAGGATATCAATGGTTCAGAACACAAGTATATACATTAGCATCATTATCATCAATCATCACATGGTTTAAAAAAGTTTGGCCTAATGGTACATGGACTTTTAATTCTATTCTAAGATTCAACTGTTCAAATTATAATTTTTTAATTTAAAATCATTTGATTTTGATTTTGATTGAACGATTCCGCCGAGTGCATATAGTTTTGATTGCATGTAATCTGAATTAAATTATTATTAATGCCAATATGTCAGTGTTGTTCAGTACATGTGTGGTGTTTCTTAGTTTTCTTAACAATTAGTTGCACATATAAAAAAAACTATGTTCTCTTCATTTTTTTTCCTATCCTACTAATATATTAATTAATTAAGTCATTGATATTTTTTTACCATCACAACATTAGCATATCATGACCAAACTTGGAAGCTGAATGAATCTCATCCATTCATTCAATCACACAAACAGAAGTACTAGTTCTGTGTGTGCAAGTGTTTATTAGTGTGAAATAGTATGATACAAAGTTTCAGATACTAAAATCCAAACTATGGCTCTGTGCTACACATGCAAACAACCCTCTAATGTATGAACTTTTCTCTATCATTTTCTAACATTGCAGCAAATAACTTTCATAGTCAGATTCATTCAGACACATTATTCATATCTTCTGTTTTCCTTGCAGCAAATAATGGTTCCTTTGGAAGACCTATACCCTACTTCACAGCGGCCACAGTATCTTTCTATCATTCACATTTAGGGTTACAGATTACAACTACAACTTCTGTTGAAGATGCTATACTACCGTCAAGTTTACAAGATTATCCCTGAGGCACTTATCAGTAAACTATGAACATCTAAGTCTAAAGATGAAAACTCCCCAAACCCTACATTTTTGTAGTCATTTTTGATTTGAAGAGTTGTTAATCATGGAAAGTGAAAGAGAGGAATGTCAAGGTAGTAGTACACTTAAGATTAAGATTGCAAGTAGTAGTAGCAGCATCAAACAAAGTGGTGAAAAAAGTTTAAACAATTCAAATTTACCTTCACCAAACATAAAAAGTTCCATAGAATCATCACCTTATGAATCTCCTCTTGTTTCTCCACCTTCTTCAGCCTTTGTTTCAGCTTTGCAATCTCCTTATATATCTCCAAGAGCCACATTTCCAAACCCTCAAGAAAATCCACCACAGCCTCCTCCTACTACTACTAGTACTAATTCAACCTCTGATCAATTATCAACACATCATCTGCTTGCACATCCTTCGACTCCGGAGGATGTCCCGAGTAGTTCATACACTCCACCTTCTGACCCTTATGAATTTTCTGATGACACTTCTGATACGAAGTTGAAATTCATGACATGTGTTCCTGAATCAGCTCCACCAAGAATCTCATTTTCATTTCCAGTCCCTACAAGAGTTTCCTTTGCTAAAGGTCCTGTTTCTTCCCCTGCTGCTACTACCAATGCCAAACTTGTTGGAAGCTATGATGTTTACATCGGTTTCCACGGACAAAATCCGAATCTTATCCGCTTCGTCAAGTGGCTTAAATCTGATCTTGAGCTTCAAGGGATTGATTGCTTGCTTGCTGATAGAGCAAAGTATTCAGATAGTCAAAGCATTGAGATTGCTGATAGGGTCATTTGCTCGGTCGCGTTCGGATTAGTAGTTGTCACGAGTTCGAGTTTTTTCAACCATTTAAGCATGGAAGAGGTTAGATTCTTTGCTCAAAAGAAGAACTTGATTCCTATCTTATTTGACACATTACATTCTGAGATTACTTCACTTGTTAATTGCAACAATTCAATTGATAAACAATGTAAAGAAGCGATCGATGGACTCGTGAAATGCAATGAGTTTTTTATAGAAGCTAATGATGGTAATTGGAGAAGTTGTATATCAAAAATTTCTAGTATTTTAAGAGCAAGACTTGGTAGAAAAAATGTTGTAAGTCAAAAAGATAGTATGAAAGGATTTGATAATTTATTACCTTTTCCAAGGAATGAATATTTTGTTGGAAGAGAGAAAGAGATTATGGAGATTGAATGTTTACTTTTTGGAAATAGAAATTGTGTGGAACAAGTTCAAGATCATTGTAGAACATTGATCAAAGGAGAAGCTAGTGGTAGTGGACAATCAGAAGGACTTGCTGATGAAGAAAGCGAAAATGTGATCGAAAAAGGTGGTGGAAGGTTTATAAGCTTAGAGATAGGAAGGAACAAAGAACCAAATCTAGAAGCTTGGATTGAACAACCAATGATAGGACATAACAATTCATTGAAAAGGTTGAAGAATAAGAAGTCAAAAAGTGGAAGCTATAAGAGTTTGTGTAATAGTAGTGTGATTTGCATTAGTGGTGTTTCTGGTGTTGGAAAATCTGAATTGGCTTTGGAATTTGGTCATAGATATTATGAGAGATACAAAATGGTTTTGTGGATTGGTGGTGAAGCTAGATACCTTAGACAGAACATATTGAACTTGTCTATGAATTTTGGTTTGGATGTTGGTGCTGATTCCGAGACGGAAAGAGGTCGAATTCGGAGTTTTGAGGAGCAAGAATTCGAAGCGTTCAAGAGAATCAAGAGGGAAATTTTCAGCGAGACGCCTTACTTGTTGATAATTGATAATCTTGAGAGTGAAGAAGAATGGTTGGAAGGGAAAGGTTTATATGATTTGATACCAAGAAATTACATAGGAGGGACTCATGTGATTATTACTACTAGGCTTTCCAAGGTGAAAAACTATGATACTATTCACTTACCTGCATTGCCTTTATCTGATGCAATGATTCTGTTAAGAGGAAGAAAAGGAAAAGATTATTCAATTGATGAAGTGAATTTCCTTGAAAAATTCTATGAGAAACTTTGTAGGTTGAGTTTTGGTTTGTCGATGATCGGTTCGTTGTTGAATGAACTTGAACTTAGTCCTTGTTCTCTCTTTGAGTCCATTAACATGGTTTCACTCAATGATGAAGATTATTCAAGATCTTGTTGTATGAGTATTGCACAAGAACAATGGTGCAAGGATAATTCTTTTTTGATGAAGACCTTACTTTTTAGTTTGGAAATTTTGTCGAAAACTAAAGCAAAAGGGAACTTTTTGGCTATAAGAATGTTTCTTGTTGGTGGTTGGTTTTCTCCTAATCCAATTTCATCCAATTTGTTAGTCAATGCAGCAAAGAGTGTATCTACATGCGAAAAAAGTTTCAAGAAGTGGACTAATTGTCTAAGTTTAACATCGAGTTGTTTATCGCCGAGGACGTGGAAAGACGAAGAAGATTCAGGGGCTATGCTTCTTGTGAAATTTGGACTAGCTAAAAGGACTAATCAGAATGATGATGGATGTTATTGGCTACATTTCCATTCCATAGCACAGAATTTCGCTAAAAGAAAAGGCGGTTTGCAATATGCAAAGGCTGCGATTCAAGGCGTTCGAAAAATGAACCACCATGTAATAATCTCACATCATTTATGGGAATCAGCTTTTCTTGTTTTTGGTTTCAAATCCGATCCACCGGTTGTGGAACTAAAACCAACTGACATGGTTTTGTATATCAAAAGAACGGCTCTACCACTCGCGATTCAAGCCTTCACCGTGTTTTCGAGATGCAATTCGTCTTTGGAGCTACTCAAAGTTTGTACCAATGCACTTGAGGAAGTTGAGAAATCCTTTGTGTCACAAATACAAGATTGGTCTCATGACTCAATTTGTTGGAAAAAAAGGTTGCAAAGAAGAGAAAAAGTTGATGAATATGTTTGGCAAGATGTTACTTTATTGAAAGCTACATTACTTGAGACTCAAGCTAAGTTGTTAGCAAGAGGAGGATATCTAGATATTGGTAAGGAACTTTGTAGGACATGTATTAGTATTAGAACTGTGATGCTTGGACATAATCATGCATTGACTTTGGCTGCTCAAGAGACATTGGCAAGGTTGGTTAGAATGAGGAGTAAGATATGATGAATATGTTTGTTTTTGTTTCAACATGTGTCTTTGTTTATTTTAGTTCAGCTTCATACATGACACAACTTTGTAGTGGATATGTAATAATGTTATTATGGTAATGTAGAGTGAATGACAACATTTGTTCTTCAAATTGTGTCAAGTTAGTCTATGAATTTATTAATATTTTCAAAATAGTCATTATTGAAATTGTGCATCACATTAGTCCTTTTGGATAAGTGATTCTAGTAATTGAAATTGTTTAATAGGAATTATTGCCACCGATGATTTTTGATTTATCCTTGATGTATCAGTTTAGTAGTAACTAGTAAGAATTTACCATCATAACTTCAAGAGACATAGTTCAAATTATATATGACAATTGTAAAATAATTATTAATAATATGATTGATGATATTTAATTTTAAAAATTATTTTGATATTTATTAATTCCAAAGACTTAATTGTGTGTAACTAAATGATTAAGCTCAAATGATTAATATGATTTATTTAAATTACAAATTGTTGGAAAGAATCTGAGATCAAATTTTAACTAAAACAATTCTTAATCAGAGTTTGCTTTGCTCTAGATCGAATTCCGAATAACTAGAATCTCATTCTCGTGGAGTCAGAAAAGTAAATAAACTCTGTGACACCTACAAGAGATTACTTTGGAGATTCACTTGGTAATATACTAATGTTCCTTTCTAGCTTGCTGGACAAAAACATCATTGTGGCAATAATGTACTTGTTGTTAGAGGCTCTTAGTATAATGTTGGTATAAATGGTTTTTTTGTTTTTTTGTTTTTAACTTTGTACTACATGTTTTTAGTAGTTTTTAAACAATATATGTAATATTAATTAGATGATATAATTGGGAAGAAAATAATAATTAATATTATATTATTATTTAAAAAATATTATATTAAGAATAAAAAATTATATAATAATGAAAACTAAAATAATTTTTATTTTAAAACAATTTTATTTTATTTTTAAACTGACACTCAATATAAAACAAATAAAGTATTAAATTATTGACTACTGATACGACAATAAGTTGTGAAAATTTTCTTTTAATAAAGAAAGAGTTACGAAAATTTAAATGAAAAGAAGTAGACAATATATGAAAGTAAAATCAAATATTGTTTTTTTATTATTTCAACAAAAAATACTCAAGATCTGTTAATGTGTTTTGATTTTAGTTTTTGAAAACTAATTTATAAATTGATTTTAAAAATATGTTTTAGAAAAGAATGTAAAATAAAAATATGTTTGGTAATCTTATTTCCAAAAATTGTTTTATAGATGAGAAAATAAAAAAAAATTGTTTGATGAACTTTTCAATATATACATTTTAAATAGTTTACTTTTGTAATTATAACTAAAATGTTTAAGAAAAATTAATCCACAAAATAAATAATGAGATGAAATATACCTTTGTAAAGGACGCATGGTATAAAATCTAAATGTCTTTTTATTTAAAAAGTAATAATTCCATTCATAGATATATTTTTTTGGGTACATATACATTTTTATTATTCATTTGATATATAATTGACATATTATTATTATTTTTTTATTTTTCATTGTTTATATCGAAAGTAATTATATTTGAATTGTGTTGAAAATTAAATATAAATATTTTTTGGTAGAGATTCAAATCGGAGTAAGGTGAAACCTCTCATTACCTCTTCCTCTTTTTTATTTGTTTATTTTTTGGGGTTAGTCTTTTGTCTCCTGTATTTGTTGTACTGTATTCTTATCATTGCTACATAAACTTGCAACAATTGTCCTTCAATATTATTGTCACCCAAAAAGACAAGATCTGGAATTTGTTTGTTATGATTTTTTTTTTAATAATTAATTTTACATTAAAAATTTAATAAATATTTGAAATATAATTTTGAATTATGATAAGTATTGTATTTAAATTTAAATTTTTTTATTTTCAATTCAAAAATATATAGAACTTGATATTAAATTTGTTTTAGATATACCTTATTTCAAAATTTACTGTTTAAAGTTTAATTTAAATTTTAATGCTTGCTCTATTTTAAAATTTAAAATTTTATTTAAGATAATTATCATGTTTCATATTTTGAGGTTGATTTTTTCCAAATATGCAAATAATTTAATTTGTATATACCGTTAGTGTAAATAATTTTTATACCATCAATGAATTAGAACCGTTAGATTATTAATAATGTTTGATTTTTGTTATAACTACTTATAAAGTTATCCACATAATTAGTCATGATTTTTTGATTGTGTAAATTTGTTTACTGAATGTACATACAAATTAAACTCTTTAACAAATACTACCCCACAAGATATACATATTTATTTTTAAAAAATGATCTTATAATCCTGTTATGAATTTTGCTGTTCATATGAATAATTATACATAAAACTACAGCATAATGTGATTAATTTCCACATAAAAAAATAATGTGATTATTTTCATATAATTAATTTATATGAATCTAAGTAAGATTATATTTTCTATTACCAAATCTAATTACTATTGAATTTATATTGCATTTAACTTACTGTAATCTATATTTTCTATTTTTTAAGGATGTTCGGATGGGTGGATTTGGATGCCCAACACGTGAGTGGTTTCATGGTATTGCAAAAAAATATTAACTTGTCCATTTATGAAAGGAGTTGTGCTTTATTTATTTTTTTTTTGCAAGGAAGAGAATTATGGGTAGCGGTAGAATAGATAAGACCAACCGACATGAGTCTATGGCCTATTCTATGCCAGATTTAGATTAAACTTTTCTTTTAAACAGACAAAATCAAGACTTCTAAAAAAAAATCATATTTAGTTAAAAATGTAATGTTACAGGTCACGTAATAAGTCTTTTAGGTCTATCAGGTCGGTCTATTGAAATAATTATAAATAATATTTTTTTAATACTATAATTTTTATATTATATTTTAATCTTTTTAATACTATCAACTTTTAGTCATTTACGCATATTAACTTTATTTAATTTTTGACATATTTAAATGTTTTATTATAAAATAGAATTGAAATAGGACGTGTATAAAGTCATATTCTTCAAAATGTCATGTTAAATATAATAGAACTTAATTTTATTGACATATTAACTCGGTAATCTATTTAAAGATATGTTTTGATTACTTATTCAAAAATATTAAAATGAAATAGACTTTTTAAGTAGGCTAACATGGCACATCAGACATCTATCAAGGCCAGACTCAGAACTAAAAGATAAATCTATGATAGGTCATGGGCCAAACTTAGGCCTTGAATTTTTTGACAGATCAGACTCAAACCTAGTAAGGCCTAACTCGACTTAGCCTATTCCCATTCCTAGTTGTGGGAATCATGTTTGCTTCTTGGTGCATTTGTCCTTTGGGTTGTTTTCATTGTGCTAGGTATGAAGTGGGAGAGTAGGATGTGTTCTTTCTCTTACTTGAAAGCTTTATTTGGGAGTTTGAAGGAAAATAGAGAGGTGAAATTTGGAGAGCGGAAAAAATAGAAAAATAGAAAAAGTCTTTTTACATTTTTTTAAAAGAGTGGTTATGTAGAGAATGATAAAAAAAATATTAATGATAAATATACTTTTAATTTATAGAGTATTATAACAATATAAAAATTATTTGAAATTTTCTCCTAACTCCTCTAAAAATTATTCCAATACAATTTTTGAGTTTTCATATTAGGGAGATTTTGTATTATGAATAAAAATAAATTCCTAAAAGTCCTCTCATACCAAAACTCTCAATTTCTTTCATTTCTTCTTTCCTTTTTTCAAAGTCATCATTGAAGTAGCAATTTACAAGAAAAGAGGTTTGAATTGTAAATTAACCTTTTAAAAATTCTTGAAAAAATTAACTCAAGATTGATCTTGGTTGTAAATCAGAAAAACAAAGAACGTTCTTGGTTCTGATCCAGAAACGGAGAACGTTCTTGGTTAGTTGAAAATGACAATTTTGGTTAATATATTAAACTTGATATTTAAAGACTTGAAAGTAAATAGATAAAGGAAAGAATATAACACACAGATATATCTTGGTTTTACCCAACTTGGGCTACGTCCAGTCCTCACAACTGTGAGATTTTCAACTAAGTGCTCCAAGGCAAGAACTCTCTTGCCTTTTACACAAACTTTCTGCAGATCTATCTTGATCTGTTACAACTAATACCTTTCAATCCAGAAAGGAGTTTTTCACTGATCTATCCTTCAATCTTTTCAAAGGATTAATCACACTACCTTCTCTATAACATAGAAGGATTTTTACTACTTCTTAAGACTAGTTTTTACTCACTTTATCTTGATATTACAATGGAATGATAAAGTATTTGATAGAATATAAATATCCTCAACTCGTGTTTGAGTGTTTGATTCTGATCTTTGGAACTCAGAGTGATCTTAGAGCACAATAGTAATTGGATGATGTAGTTTTTAAGTACTTAATAGAACTTGAGAAAATGTGTGTTAAAAGGTGGAAGCTATTGAAATTGATTATGAATGATGAGATAATTGCTTTCGTGAGTTCTAGTTTTTGCCTTCATCTTGAGTTCTCTTTTATAGACTTAAAAAGTGCTTATGACAACTCATTTTCCCATTGGGAACAGATTGGCTGTCCTTTGTCAGTGATTAGGTGAGAGCAGGCCAAAAAGCAAGAATGTTCTTCATTCTGCTTCTGATGTTCAAGAGCAGACTTGGTTCTTTCTCTGTGTGGAAAATGAGTCTTGATCTTAGTGATGCGTATTCTTGGCTTTTAAATTTGTAGAGGGATCTTCCAATACTGATTTGCTCTTAGCGTGATTAAGAGAGCATGATTGAATTAGAACTGCACAAAAACTGAATCTGGAACTGCATTTGCGTTTTCGCATTTCTAGAGCACCTCAAGAACGTTCTTCGTTTTCTTCAAAATTGACCAGAACGTTCTTGGTTTTGCTGACTTAGCTTGTTTCTTCTTTGATATGATCTGTTTAAGTTTCTTGGTACCTATCTTGATTAATACACTCAAGCACACTAATTAGATACAAAAACATGCTTTAGAATCATAATTATAATTCTTAATTAATCTTTGTTTATCATCAAAATATTTAAGTTAGGGTTTTGTCTCAACAATCTCCCCCTTTTTGATGATGGCAAACATATTAATTTAGATTTTAATTTTAATTCTAAAATAATCAGATAGGGGTTTTTAGATAAAACTCCCCCTCAACATGTGCTATTCTTTTTATTAAACATTATAAAACAATGTTCATAAAGACTGGTTGTTTGAAACATTTTTTAGCATATTGATTCAAGATAGTATAAGACAACATGGATTTCTACATATCACAGCAGACTAGAGAATTTATCAGAGTATCACATGAAGTAGAATTCATCATATCAAACATAATATCACAAAAATAATATCAAACGGTAGTTCATGTGTTAACAAATGTGCGAGAATTAGCAAGATATTACACAACTTCTATGTTTGAAACTTGAAACTTAAAATCTATAAAAATTACTTCTCCCCATTTGGCACAACAAAAAGGGGACAAAAGACACTAAAACAGCTAAGCAGAGAGAGATGGTGAAGACCCTTCGGAGGATGACGAGAGAGGCGGTTGTGGGATAAGTGGAAACACAGGGGGCATATTTGGCATGGGTGGCTCCAGGCCTAGCTTCGGGGCCAACTGAGTCGTCATCCATTCACGGAGAATAGCTTGCTCTTTTTCCTGATGGATTTTCCGTGCCAGGATTGTCTAAAGGGAGTCAAAGATGGCTCTGTTGGTTTTGGAGCTGTGAGAATATATCTTTGACTTTTTCAGCGGAGGCTGAGAACCTTTTGGAGTTGATTGTGGAGGAGCAGCAGTAGTACAAAAGGTGGAAATGGTAGCAAAAGAGGAAGAAACATGTGGAAGGGAGTTTGGAGTATTGATGTTTGAAGGTACAGTGAGCCATCTTCTGGAAATGCCAATAATTGGCTAATGCCAAAAATTGAAGAGCAAGTTTTTTGGGGGGAAAAAAACATGGGTGACATTGTGGATGATTATGGATTAGGCAGAAGAGGACATACATTCTGAGGACGTGATGCTGGAGGAGTGGTTGGTGCAGTAGAAGCGGGGTTTGGATTAAGAATTGGTGATGGTTCAGCAAAAGCAGGAGAGGATGATTTTTGTGGGGAGTGAGGAGCATTCCTTTTTCGTGTGGTGGAGGATGGAGAAGATTGGGTTTGTTTCATGTGAGCAATATTTTTCAGGGAAAATTTTGATAGTTTGATGTTGGAAATTTCAGAACCCAAATCAACAAAAAAGAACCTAAAAATTTGAGAGAAAACCATACCGTAGGGAATGGTGTTGCGCTTATAATCTTTGCAGATTGCAGAGATAATATGATGCATGATCAGATGGGGAAGATTGAGTTTTTTCTTGTGAAGAAGATGATAAATGACCAGAGCATCATTATCAGTTGCAAATTTGTGGCTTCCACATCTAGGTAGCACAGAATGTTGGCTAATACTGTTAAGGATTTTGGGAACCGATTTCAAATTAGCAGACAAAAAACTCGTGGAATTAGCAACAAACAGCTCTTGAAATACATCATCTTTTGAAACTTCAAGGCAGAATACCAGTTTTGACCAAAGACTGCAGGCCCTTTAGTAGGTAATTTGAGAATATTGGCAAGGATGGATGGAGTCAGTTGTATTTCAGTTCCCTTGATTTTGGATACAATGAGAGATTTATCAGGAAAGCATTCAGCCTTGCAACAAAATTCCCTCATTACCTCAGGGTAATAACAATAAGAGATTTTGAGGAAGTTGGTCCAACCTAAGGCATCAGTGTGATGTTGAATATATGTTTCATCAGTTTTCAAATTTTCAAACACAAAGACTCGACCAATGCCAATGGGTCGCTGAGCCTATTTGTCATTGAAGATTGTTTTCATTTTGAGAGAGATTAGGGGGCGAACAGGTTTGTTTGATGGGGATGGTTTGTTTTTAGGCTTTGTGGTTCTCTTCGAAGAACGTTCTGGGTTGGGGTCTTTTTATGGAGAACGTTCTGGAAGGCTTGTAGATTTAGGGTTTTTCAATTTTTTGGATGAAGGTTTGATTGTTTGCTTTATTTTTGTTTTGATTGATTGAGGTTTTTTGTTGGACTTAGGGTTTGGTGGTACTGATTTAGAGGGGTTTTTTTTGAAGGTGCAAACACGAGAATGAGGGGTTGAATTGTGTTTGTAATACTTGAATTCTTTTTCTGTTTTTGATGATTATTTAAACTCTGATATATAAGCAAGCAGAGTTAGCAGCGGACAAAGTAAAATAATCAACACAAAGATTTATCCTGGTTCACCATTAACTAGGCTACATCCAGTCCCTTCACCTTGGAGGATTTTTCCACTAATTCAAAACCTTTGAATTACAACAACACTACTGACCCTCCAAGTCAGTCTTCCCAAATGGTCTAACAATCCTAGACTTTTGAGGAACACAGCACATTGACTTCACAAGTCAAGTCTTCTCCTACCAATCTGACAACCCCAGATTGTAGAAGGGATTTTAACACCTTGAATCTAATTGCTAAGTCTCATGCTACTTCTTCTGACTCTTCAGATTGTAGACTCTACTTCAACAATATAGATCTGACACAAGGGAACGAAAAACAAGAGTACTTGCTTCTGGAAAGCTGATACTCACAATTAACCTCACTGAAAACTCGAGTGTTTGCCTCTGGAAGTTTATGACTCTTTTACTGATTTTTGATACTAAGTCTTCTGCCTTGAGCCTCCTTTTATAGATGAAAATTAGGGTTTCTTCCATGATCAAATTCGAGCTGTATCTGTCCAGATTCTCTTGCAAACATAACTTGGCCAATCCTGTTTCACTTAAATAAAAATCGTATCTTTTTAGCTTCAGATTGCATTTGAAAATTCTGTTGACCAATCTTGTTTCTTTTAATTTCAAACCATATCTTTTTAAGCTTCAGATTGCATTCGAATTTCTTCAAGTCTTCAGTAATTTTTGATTCAAATCCCCTTAATACTTTGATCAAATTTCTATAAAAATTTAATCAAGTCTTCTTCGAATTTTAATCAAGTTATCACTGATTTTCATCATGATTAAAATCTGGATTGTATGATCTTCTGATCTCGACCAACTTTGGACTTTATGATCTGATCTGCCCCAATTCTGTGATCCTCTGATCTCGGCCAACACTGAACCATATGATCTGATCTTCTGATCTCGGCCAATCACTTGACCTTATGATCTGATCTTCTGATCTCGGCCAACACTGGGCCATATGATTTGATCTTCTGATCTCGACCAACACTGGGCCATGATACTTAAATCTGGACCATTGTTCTGAACATTTTCCCTATGATCTGTACCAAGTCTGGATTGAATCTGAATTAAATCTGGACTTATGATATTTTACTCTAGACCATTGATCTTTTAATCTGGACATTTATCATCTGATCTGGATCAAGTCTGGATTAAATCTGGACAATCATTTCTTCTGATATGGACTGAGTTTTATGTTCTGGATCATGCTATCTTATATTCAGGACCCAACTATCTTCTGATCAGGATTGAGTTTAGACCAAGTCTAACTTATGTTTCCTTCTGGTATGGACCAGGTCTCCTTCTGGACTTTACTTCCTTCTGATCTGGGCCAAAGATGATATCCTCTGATGATGTTATTTGTCCTTTGATATTTTTCCTTTGATGACATCCTCTGATATCCTCGGGAGGTGTATCCTCTGGTGCCTTCAGGATGCATCGTCTGGTTTTACACAGCTTTTGATTTGTTGTTCTAAGTCAAAATACTATTTACATAAAATACTTTTGTTAACATCAAAATTCTAAGCATAGAACCAACTTGGTTCCATTAATCTCCCCCTTTTTGATGATGACAAAACCTTGTATTTTTTATAACTATTTTTCTTTCTTTTGACTTTGACTGCCCCTAGGACTATGCTTTATTTTGACTTTTTCTCCCCCTAAGTCTAATGCCCCAGATTCTCTATCAAATACATCTTCTCCCCCTTTGTCATCAGACAAAAAGGATTGAAGGAAGAAAGGAGATCTTCTGACCTTTTTTTTACAGAGTACAAAAAATAAATAACAGAGAATAAAAGACTACTTGATCTAGTCAGATATGGAGATTATGTTGAGATGCTTCTTGATGAACTCAAATCGATCTTCAGGCAATGGTTTGGTTAAGATATCAGCCCATTGATGATCGGTGTCTACAAAATGGATGCTTATTGTTCTCTTTTGAACATAGTCTATGATAAAGTGATGCTTGATTTCAATGTGCTTGGCTCTAGAGTGTAGGATAGGGTTCTTGGTTATGTTTATGGATGAAGTATTGTCACAGAACAAAGGGATGTTGGTTTCAAAGATGTTGTAGTCTTCCAACTAATGTTTCGTGCAGATTAACTGTGAACTGTATCCTGCTGCTGATATGTATTTAGCTTCTACTGTTGACATGGCAATGGTGCTTTGTCTCTTGATTGACAAAAAAATCAGATTATCACCTAGAAACGTACAGTTGCCACTTGTGCTTTTTCTCTCTAATTTGTCTCCAGCATAATCAGAATCACAAAAACCACTTAGTTTGTAAGATGGGGTTTTCTTGTAGAACAAGATAAGATGTGCGGTTCCTTCAAGGTATCTAAGGATTCTTTTGACAACAGTTAAGTGAGATTCCCTAGGGTCAGTTTGAAAACGAGCACAGACACAAACACTAAACAAAATGTCAGGTCTAGAAGTAGTTAGGTAAAGAAGGGAACCAATCATACCTCTGTATGTTTTCTGGTCTACCTTTTTCCCGGATTCATCTTTTTCAAGTGAGCAGGTGAGGTGCATGGGGGTGGCCATAAGATTACAATCACTCATCTTGAACTTTTTGAGAAGTTCTTTAGTGTACTTAGATTGGTGAATGAGTATACTTGTTTTGCCTTGCTGAATCTAAATTCATAGGAAGAACTTTAGTTCTCCCATCATGCTCATCTGAAACTCTTGCTGCATCAAATCAGAAAACTCTTGGCATAGAGTGCCATTAGTGGATCCAAAGATAATATCATTAACATAAACTTGAATGATCAGAATATCATGTTTAATGGATTTTCTAAACAAAGTGTTATCTATTTGGCCTCTATTAAATTGATTTTTAAGTAAGAAATTGCTAAGTCTGTCATACCATGCCCTAGGTGCTTGTTTTAAATCATATAATGATTTTTTAAGTTTAAAAACGTGGTTTGGAAAATCAGAACTTTCAAAACCTGGGGGCTGTTTGACATAGACTTCCTCACTTATATAACCATTTAAGAAAGCACTTTTGACATCCATTTGATACAAAGTAATATCATGATTTGCAGCAAAAGAGAGTAGGATACGAATTGCTTCTAACCTGGCCATTGGAGCAAAAGTCTTTGTGTAATCAATGCCTTCTTGCTGACTGTATCCTTGTGCCACAAGCCTAGTTTTATTCCTGACTACTTCACCTTTTTCATTTAGTTTGTTCCTGAACACCCATTTGGTTCCAATGATATTTTTGTGTGGTCTGGACACCAGATCCCAAACATCATTCCTTTCAAACTCATTCAACTCTTCTTGCATTGCAAGAACCCATCCTTCTTCTGCCAGTGCTTCATCAACAGTAGTTGGTTCAATGGTAGAAAGTAAACCAAAGAGACATGTTTCTTTTAGTGATGATCTGGTTTTCAACGGTTCAGCTGCTCTTCCAATAATCAGTGTTTCTGGATGTGAAGACTTGTACTTCCACCCATTCTTTCCTTTTGACTTGTCTTTAGGTTCAACATTATCTTCGAATTTGCTTTCATCCTTTTCTTTCTTTGGTTATGTTGTTTGATCTGCTCCTGCTTCCTGTGCTTCTGGTAAACCTGCAATTTCCTCATCTTGCTTTGACTTTTCAGAGTCAAGCTGTTTGCCATCAAACTTAATGTGTATGGACTCCTCCACAATGTTAGTTTCTGAATTAAACACTCTATAAGCTTTTGATCTCTCAGAGTAACCAATGAAGGTACACTTTTGAGATCCTGAATCAAATTTTGCAAGATTATCCTTAGTGTTTAACATATAACAAATGCAGCTTAACTGTTTGAAATAGGAAATATTAGGTTTCTTACCTTTCTACAGTTCATATGGAGTTTTGTTTAGAATAGACCTGATGTAAACTCTGTTCTGGATGTAGCATGTAGTGTTGACAGCTTCTGCCCATAGGTAGGTAGCAACATTCATGTCATTTAGCATGGTTCTGGCCATCTCCTGCAGTGACTTGTTCTTCCTTTCAACAACTCCATTCTGTCGAGGTGTTCTGGGGGATGAGAAGTGGTGAGAGATACCATTCTCATCACAAAATTCTTCAAAGTACCTGTTCTCAAACTCACCTCCATGATCACTTCGAATAGTTATGATTTTAAAACCTTTTTCATTCATAACTTGCTTGCAGAAAGAAATAAATACCTTATGGGATTCATCTTTGTTTCTCAGAAACTTTACCCAAGTCCACCTTGAGTAATCATCAACTATGACAAACCCATACGTCTTACCACTAAGGGATGCAGTTTGAACAGGACCAAACAGATCTAAATGAAGCAGTTCAAGAGGTTGTGAAGTAGAAATACAGTTTTTAGGTTTAAAAGAGCTTTTGGTCTGTTTACCTTTTTGACATGCTTCACATAGATTCTCAAATTTGGTACTTAGTTTAGGGAGACCTCTCACTAGCTGAAGTTTACTTAACTCAGAAACCAACCTAGGGTTTGCATGGCCTAACCTTTTGTGCCAAATCAGATTTTCCTCCCTAACAGATAAAAGACACTTAACTTTCTGCTTAACTAGACTAAACAGATCTATCTTTTAGACATTATTCTGCCTAACACCAGTGAACAAAATAGATCCATCTTTTTGACTAACAGCCTTGCAGGTTTTCTGATTAAACACAACATCATACTCGCAGTCACTTAGCTGTCTAATGCTTAATAGATTGTGATTCAGACCTTTAACTAATAAAACATTTTTAATAGATAAGGAAGAAGAGTTGTTACCAACTGTGCCTGTACCAATGATCTGACCTTTCTGGTTCCCTCCAAAAGCAACCTTGCCTCCTTTCTTCAGAGTCAACTTCTGGAACATTGATTTGTCTCCAGTCATATGCTTGGACCATCCACTGTCCAGATACCATGCTTTGTGTTGCAAATGAGACCTTTCTTCTTCTGATACTTCACCGTCAGAGTCAGAGTCAGGCTTAGTGCTGTAATCAGATTCTGTATGAGCTTTTAGAGCCAGTTCTATTTCTGGCTTGTTCAGACTGGCTGAACTGTTCCCTTGATTCTACTTCGGCTGATACACCATGTTCCTCTGGTGATTTTGGAACTTATGGTGATTCTGATAATTATGTTTCTTCTGGTAGTACTGAAGTTGATGTGTGTGATTCTGCTGTTTGTGGCTGAACCTCTGATTATGATACTGGTTTTGGTTCTGGTTCGGGTTTTGGTTCTGATTTTGGTGTGAATTGTACTGACCAGACCTTCTTTCATCAGACTCATTTTGCTTCTGTTTGGTGGAAACTGGAACATACACCTTTTTCTGTTTGTGCATTTCCAGCATCCATTGACCATTCACCATGATTGGTGTTTCCTTCTGGTTGCTCATAATATCTGCGACATAAACAATTATGTTCTTTGGTACCCAAAACTGGTTGGGTCTAGATTTTTTAGACTTAACAGGTCTCTTGTCTTTCCCAGATTTTATCATAGGACAAGACAATTTAGAATGACCCTTTTTAGCACAAATAATACACAGAGCATTAGAACGAGCAGATTCAATTTCAGCAACAGATTCAGTAAAACCTATTCCTCTCTTACCATTGTTACTGATTCCATAAATCATGGAAGCATACTTACTTCTTTCCATACCATTTGCAATAAAGTTTTGAAAAGCTTGTTCATGCATATCAGATTCACAAACAATATTGGAATTAGAGCAAATATTACTTTTGAGAGTTAGATTTTCAAAATTGAGTCTGGCAACTTCAGTTTTAAAATTAGTGTTTTTAGTTGCAAACTCAGCATTTTGATTCTTTAAAATTTGTACTTCTTTGGTTAGAATTTTCTTTTCTTCCCTAAGAGTTTTCAGTTTTAAAGACATCTTGTTGTTGGCATTTAGAATGTCTTTAAGAGCAGTAATTAATTCAGATTTAGTAAGATAAGAGAATACCTCTTTATTTTCATCTTCTAAATCAGATGATTCCTCTTCTGAGTCAGATGCATCCGATGCTGTCATCAGATCCTTCTTCTTGAATCTGGAACCTTTCTTGTGATGCTTTCCTTTCTCCATGTTTGGACATTCTGACTTGATATGTCGAGGTTCATTGCATCCATAGCAGATGATGCTTTTCTTGTTAGCTTCTTCTTTTCCTCTGTCGGAGTATTTGCCATTTTTCCTAGGAGCTTTCTTCTTTTTGTTTTGCCACATCTTTGCAATCTGCTTGGTTATGTAAGCAAGATCATCATCTTCACAATCACTATCCTCTGATTCTGATACAACCTTTGCAGCTTTCTTCTATTTTGACTTAAGGGCTAAAGTCTTCTTCTTCTTTGGTTCATCTGCATCCAGCTCTATTTCATGAGACCTGAGAGAGCTGATCAGATCTTCAAGCCTCAAGGTATTCAGATTCCTAGCTTCCTGTACTGCAGTAACCTTTGGTCTCTATTTGGCTGGTAAGCTTCTAAGGATCTTCTTTACATGATCTGTAGTGGTATAGCTTTTCTTCAATACTTTTAAACTTGATACTAGAATCTGGAATCTACAGAAACATTGCTTCAATGTCTTCATCCTCTTCCATCTTGAACAGCTAATACTGTTTGACCAGTATGTTTGCCTTTGCCTCTTGAACCAGTTGACTTCCTTCATAGGTTAGAACCAGACTGTCATAAATGCTTTTTGCTGTTTCCTTGTTGGTGCATCTATCAAATTCTTTAAATGTGATAGCATTGATCATGATGGTTCTGGACTTGTGATGCAGCTTGTATAACTTCTTCTGGTTGGGATTCATATCTTCTACATCCAGTTCTTGACCAGTTTCATCTCCTGGTGTAGTGGGTGCAATATATCCTTTGACTACCAAGGTCCACAGATCAGGATCTTGGGAGATGAAGAAGCTTCTCATTCTGTCCTTCCAATATTCAAAGTGATCTCCATCAAACAGTGGTGGCCTGTTGATGTTGCCTCCAAATTCTTCTTTGGATTCTGACATGTTGAACCCCCTTAGAACTTTCCTCAAACACTGTTAAGTGCTCAGCCTTGAGACCGAACTCTGATGCCAATTGAAGGTGCAGACACGAGAAGGGGGAGTTGAATTGTGTTTGTAATACTTGAATTCTTTTTCCTGTTTTGATGATTATTTAAAATGTGATATATAAGCAAACAGAGTTAGCAGCGGATAAATTAAAATAATCAACACAAAGATTTATCGTGGTTCACCATTAACTAGGCTACATCTAGTCCCTTCACCTTGAAGGATTTTTCCACTAATTCAAAACCTTTGAATTACAACAGCACTACTGACCCTCCAAGTCAGTCTAACAATCCTAGACTTTTGAGGAACACAACACCTTGAGTTCACAAGTTAAGTCTTCTTCTACCAATCTGACAACCCCAGATTGCAGAAGGGATTTCAACACCTTGAATCTAATGTCTAAGTCACCTGCTACTTCTTCTGACTCTTCAGATTGTAGACTCTACTTCAACAATATATATCTGACACAAGGGAACGAAAAACAAGAGTACTTGCTTCTGGAAAGCTGATACTCACAATTAACCTCACTGAAAACTCGAGTTTTTGCCTCAGGAAGTTTATGACTCTTTTACTGATTTTTGATACTAAGTCTTCTGCCTTGAGCCTCCTTTTATAGATGAAAATTAGGGTTTCTTCCATGATAAAATTCGAGCTGTATCTGTCCAGATTCTCTTGCAAAAATAACTTGGTCAATCCTGTTTCACTTAAATAAATATCGTATCTTTTTAGCTTTAGATTGCATTTGAAAATTCTGTAGACCAATCTTGTTTCTTTTAATTTTAAACCATATCTTTTTAAGTTTCAGATTGCATTCGAATTTCTTCAAGTCTTCAGTAATTTTTGAATCAAATCCCCTTAATACTTGGATTAAATTTCTATCAAAATTTAATCAAGTCTTCTTTGTATTTTAATCAAGTTATCACTCATTTTCATCATGATTAAAATCTGGACCGTATGATCTTCTAATCTCGACCAACTCTGGACTTTATGATCTGATCTTCCCTAATTCTGTGATCCTCTGATCTCGGCCAACACTGTACCATATGATCTGATCTTCTGATCTCGGCCAATCACTTGACCTTATGATCTCGGCCAACACTGGGCCATATGATCTGATCTTCTGATCTCGGCCAACATTGGGCCATGATACTTAAATCTTGACCATTGATCTTAACATTTTCCCTCTGATCTGGACCAAGACTGGATTGAATCTGAATTAAATTTGGACTTATGATATTTTAATCTGGACTATTGATCTTTTAATCTGGACATTTATCCTCTAATCTGGATCAAGTCTGGATTAAATCTGGACAATCATTTCTTCTGATATGGACTGAGTTTTATGTTCTGGATCAAGCTATCTTCTATTCTGGACCAAGTCTGGACCAAGTCATTTGTTTTGGACCAGTTTTCTTCTGCTCTGGACCAAGTCTGTATTAAGTCTGGACTGATTCTTATATTCACGACCAAGCTATCTTCTGGTCAGGATTGAGTCTGGACCAAGTCTGACTTATGTTTCCTTCTGGTGTGGACCAGGTCTCCTTCTGGACTCTACTTCCTTTTGATCTGGGCCAAGGATGATATCCTCTGATGATGTTATTTTTCCTTTGATATTTTGCCTTTGATGACATCCTCTGATATCCTATGGAGGTGTATCCTTTGGTGCCTTCAGGATGCATCCTCTGGTTTTACACAGGTTCTAATTTGTTCTTCTAAGTTAAAATACTATTTACATAAAATACTTTTGTTAACATCAAAATTCTAAGTATAGAACCAACTTGGTTCCAACATTTTTATGGTGTTGGTTCGGAGATGATATGTTCTGGTATGGGTGTGGAGTCAGAATCATTATCAGAGATGATGTGTACTGTGTTGTCTATTTTCTTTGTTTTAGAGGTACCAATGCCAGTAAGAACGCGCATTGATCTTTGTTTTGATGGTGGTTGTTTTGGTCGACGTTTGTACATATTCTTGAGATGTGGTGGAGTCTGAGTAATGAAGGGAAGAAGTCCACATCGCTACAATGGTGGAAGGATAGTTGCGAGAGGTTTGAGAGGCAGAATGAGATGATTCACGAGAAGATGACATTAAATCAGAGAAGGTCTTTTTTGAGGAGGAATGAAGAGGTGTTGGTCTGGGTGGTGGTGATGGTGAGCGAGTTGGAGATGGTGAAAGAGACGGTGATGATGATCTGGGATGTTTTCTTGCAGAGCTTTTTGTTCTTGCCGTTGTTGAATGTGAAAGAGAGAACGTGAGACGAGTAGAACGATGAGGGGATTTTTCAGAAAAGTAAAAATTTGTTGTATAGTGAGAAGTGACTGTTGGTTTACTTTACGGTTGAGTATTGGTTTACTCTACAGTTGCCATACGTGATGATGATGGATGGGATGGACGTGCATTGGGAAGGAGGTTGCAGTGAAGTGGCAGAGTAGGTTGCAGTAGCCGTTACTCTTTTGATGAGTGACAACTGTTCGTGTGCAGACGTTGACTTTTGAGATTTTTGTTCTTCCTAAAGGACGAAGAACGTTTTGGAGCTATTTTGCAGAGAGCCATTCCTAACGGAGAACGTTCTCCGTTTTGTCCAGAATGCTTTTGGCTTTAGTTTTGACTTGGATTTTTGATGATTTTAAGCCTTTCTTTGATAAAAATGAAATTTTTTTCAACTAGAGGCTTAGTAAAGATGTCAGCAAGCTGATTCTTTGTATCAACAAAAATTAGTTCTATTTCCTTTTTACTAATATGATCTCTAATAAAGTGATGTTTGAAGGTGCAAAAACAAGAAGGGGGTTGAATTGTGTTTGCAAAACTTGAATTCTTTTACTGTTATGTTGAATTGATACAAATTATTTGATGAATAAATAATCAGATTTAGCAGCGGATAATCATTACATAAGAACACAACAATTTATCCTAGTTCACCGTTAACTAGGCTACGTCCAGTCCCTTCCTTCAGAAGGCCTTTTTCACTAATTCAAGCACCTTTGAATTTCAACACCACTGACCCTTCAAGCCAGTCTTCCCAAACAGCCTGAAAACCCTAGACTTTTGAGGAACAACAACACCTTGACTATACCAGCCAAGTCTTCTCAAACAGTCTGACAACCCCAGACTTTTGAGGAACAACAACACCTTGACTATACCGGCCAAGTCTTCTCAAACAGTCTGACAAACCTAGACTTTTGTGGAACTTCACAACCTTAAACCTACAAGCTAAGTCTTTTTCTAACAACCTGACAACCCCATATATTAGAAGAAACTTCAACACTATAGGATTTTATGTAAGGGATCGAAATTAGAACTAAGTAACTACTTCTGAAAAGTTGATACTCATTATAATCTTAAAATGAACTAGAGTGTTTGCTTCTGAAAAATTTATGATGACGATCAGTTTCACATTCTTGGAAAAGAACACTTAGAAAATATTTATCCTTTAAGCAAGTGTTTCTCTTCTTTGAACTCTCTGAATACTTATGAATTTTTGCTCGAATTCTTCTATTTTTCGATGCTTCATTCTTCAACATGAAGCCTCTATTTATAGTTGAAATTAAGGCTTCACTTTGATCTGATGCTTTACTTCTGGAGTGTATTTCGATTATTTCTGTTTTGAGAATATTTTGAAGTATTTTGCTTATATTCTGTTTCTGGAGTCTTTTGCTCTGATTCTGTTTTGAGCATTTTTCTCAGATTTTGTTTTGAGCATACTTTTAGTTGGATTCTATTTCTTGAGTCTTTTACTCCAATTCTGTTTTGAGCATTTTCGTCTCTAATGAGATTTTCTTATGATATCCTCTGACAGGTTCCTCTAATGATACCCTCTGATAACCATCGTCTGGTAATCATCCTCTGATGATATCCTCTGATAATATCCTCTGGTATTTTCTGGAGATATCTTCTGGTACCCTTTGGTGACATCCTCTGGATGTTTCCTCTGGTATCCTCTGAATGTATCTTTATCTTCTGGTGACATCATTTTCTGATGACATCATTTTCTGATGACATCTTCTACTTTTGATTTGTATCTTCTGGTGATATCTTCTGCTGACGTCATCTTCTAATTTTTGCTTCTGATGACGTTATCCTTTGATTTCTGCTTCTGGTTACGTCATCTGATTTTTCATTCTTCTTATAAGTCAAAATATGATTTTCATAAAATACATTTGTTAACATCAAAACTTTAATTAAAAGAACCAACTTGGTTCCAACAATGTTTAATTTCTATGTGCTTAGATCTTGAATGTTGAATATGATTTTTTTGAGAGATTTATGGCACTTGTGTTATCACAATAAATAGGAATTTTAGAATAGCTTACAGAAAAGTCTTCAAGCTGATTTTTGATCCATAAGACTTGCGAATAACAATTGGCTGCTGAAACGTATTCTGATTCCGTGGTTGATAAGGCAATCGTGTTTTGCTTTCTGCATGACCAGCTTATCAGGGCTTCTCCTAGGAACTGGCATGCACCACTTGTGCTTTTTCTTTCAACCTTATCTCCAGTGTAGTCCGCGTCATAGTAAGCTGCAAGATCAAAGTGAGAACCTTTGCTATACTAAAGGCCAAGATCAGTAGTACCAACAAGATATCGAAAGATTCTTTTTACAGCAGTAAGATGAGATTCTTTTGGTGCAGATTGAAATCTTGCACACAATCCTACTGCAAATGCAATATCTGGTCTACTTGTAGTTAAATAAAATAATGATCCAATCGTTCCCCTATATTCTTTTTCAGAAATTGATTTTCCTGTTTCATCTTTGTCTAGTGAGGATGATGGATGCATGGGAGTAGTCATGATTTTAGCTTCACACATCTTAAATTTTTTCAAAAGTTCCTTTGCATATTTTTCTTGACAAATGAGTATTCCATCTTTGTGTTGTTTGATTTGAAGTCCAAGAAAAGTATCTTAACTCACCCATAATACTTGATAAGAACCTCAAGAGTATGAAGATGATCCATATTTTAATAAATTAAGATGAACTTTATTTATTTTAAATTGGTTTGTAATATTTCTTAGTTTTCTTTGATTTGGAATTGTAATAGTTTTATTATAGATTTAGTTTATGTTATGTGTAAGCGAAGATACTTTACTTCGTTACATTTAGTTTATTTTAGAAAAAATACGATTAAAGTCCAATATGGGACTAGAGAATGGTGTCACTTATGACCCATTTAGGTTTAGAGATAGCTTTACTATAAATAAGCATTTGTAACCTCATTGAGGGAGATTTTTGAGCATTATTGTTGTGAGGCGTTGCTATCTAGAGTTCTTGAAAGAATTCACTTTGAACTTATCAAGGTTGTTAATCCTTGTGGCATTCTTTTGGCTTATCAATCCTTAGATTGTGGCGCCATTCTTTTCTTGGTTTGTTTGCTAAATAATAATTTGAATTTCCTTTACATCAAACCCTATTACTCAAATTCTACCAATTTTCATGTTTAGTAACTTGCGATCATATCTTGAGTTCTACGTACTTGTTTTCGGTGATTCAACAGCCTAGCTTGCGTTTCGGAACGTCATCTTTCACCTTATTTTGGAATCGTCTGATTCTGACTTTCGGAGCCCCGGTTATTGCGTTCTCCAGAAAAACGTGTTTTTGGCTCAAATCTGTAAGCTTTCAACCTAGAACGATCCTTAATGTGATTCATGACAACGAGGATCATATCAATACTCATATCAAACTCACTTTGCATAAGATTTGAAAAATCATCACACATTTTTTTATTTGCTGAACCAAAAATGATATCATCAACAGAAACTTGTACAATGAGTAAATCATTTTTGTTTGTCAATTTTTCCATGTGAAAATCCATTTTTGATCAAGAATGAGCTTAATCGTTCATACCAAGCTCGGGGAGCTTGTTTTAAACCGTATAAAGCTTTAGTGAGTTTAAAAACATGATTTGGTTGATTTTGATCTTCAAACTCGGGAGGTTGATGGACATACACTTGTTCATTTAAATAACCATTTAAGAAGACACTTTTTATATCCATTTGAAAGAGTTTAATGAATTTGTAAGTGTTAAGACAAACTCTCATTTTTAAAGTTTTGATGATAATAAACAAAAGTTAATTAAGAACGTTAATTATGATTCTTAAATGTTATGTTAATTTAACTTGTGCTCTTGAGTGTATTTATTCAAAGATAGGATTCAAGCAAAGCCAAGAAATCAACATAATAAAGAACATAGAACATTCTTGAAATAATATGGAAAGGAGAATGTTCTCCAGGTTCAAATATGGCCATGATAGCATAATTACCAATCAATCGCCATTACTTAATTGAAGTTATTGCCTCTAAAAACTACATCAGTATTAGGAGTACATGACAAGGAACAAATATGATCAATTATAATCAAAAGAAACCATTTGAATCATAGAGAAAAAAGGCCATGAATCATGCTGCCCAAGCAAGACTGAACAGTCTCCAGTTTAGCTGTCAAAACTGGTAAACAATCTTGACAATGTACAAGGCATCATGACAGCTTCCAGTATGTTTAGAATATCATCTAGATTGATTATCAATCTCCAGGAAACTCAAAAGCTAAAGTTCCTGATTGATCATCAATCTCCAGCAGCTTCATTTCAGTTTTCTACAACAACCTTCCATGATCTTTTCGGATCTGTTTCAATCAAGTTCAAGACTCCAATTCAAGCTACAAAGCTTCATCACATATCTGCAATATTGAATGATCATTAACCTGAAAAATTACTGATCAAGAACAAAGGATTTAGCCCAGTCAAAACAGATATTAAAAATAGTCAAAAGATGGATTATTTTTAATCAGAAATATTGCCTCTGGTCAAGCCTGACAAGGGCACTACCAACGGCTCTATTGACCTCCATTTGATGCTCTCAAGCCTATAAAAGGAAGGCCAAAGCTCAAGGAAAACACAGAAGTTCAAGTGCTAACAAGTCTCATAAAATCATTCACATTCACATACTTGAAACTCTTAAATCACTCAAAAGAACCAGTCTGATCAATCCTTATTTACTCTGATATATTTGTATTGAATTCTTTATAAATAATTGAATCTCAAACAAGAGTTGAGACGTCTCAGATTCTAACAAAACAATCTCATCATTATTGTAAAACTCAAACTATAAGTGTTTAGTATAGTTTGGGGGTAGATTGTAAGAAATCCTATCGTGGTTGGTAGGTGATTTGATTAATCTCTTTTTGGGTGGAATTAGATTAAAGTTTGTAACAAAGATCAAGGTGCTGTAAAACCAAGAAGGTTCTTGTTTTAAACACTTAGTGGAAAATCTCACAATTGTGAGGACTGGACATAGCCCAAGTTGGGTGAACCAAGATATATCCGTGTGTGGTATCTCTTATCCTTGATCTCTTAATTTAGTTTGATTATTTTTCAAGATTAAAATACAAACTGTTTTCAAATTTATAACTAATCAAGAATGTTCTCCATTTTTCTGATAAAACCAAGAACGTTCTCCGTTTTCTGCTTTCTTAACCAATAACATTCTTGAGTTCAAATCTTATGTTTTTCAGGAAATTTTAAAAAGGGAGATTTACAATTCAAACCCCGTTCCTTGTAAATCAATTTTTCTACTTCAATTGGCATCAGAGCACAATCTCTAAAAAGAACACCTAACAAGTGTTAGAGAAAAAGATCCAGAAAAATGTCCAAAGTAAAATACATTGGTTAGGGAGGATCCTCAAATAGACCACCATTCTTTGATGGTACTTATTACTATTTCTGGAAAAGCAAAAAGGCAGCTGTTTCTTAAATCACAAGACACATGCATGTGGAACATCATAGTCAATGGAAATTACATTGCAAGAGTGAATCAAGAAGATTCAACTTCAACAGAAAAGAGAGAAGCAGTCTGGACTGCAGATGATAAAGCTAAGGTACTCTTAAACTCTAAAGCTCAATTATTCTTATCGTGTTCTTTGAGTAGGGAAGAAAGTGAAAGAATAGATGAATGCGAAACTGCTAAAGAAGTATGGGACACATTGCAAACTCCCCACGAAGTAACAAGCCATGTCAAAGAAACTAGAATATACATTGGTATAAGAAAATTTGAATTATTTGAGATGCAAGAAGGAGAAACTATTGATGAGATGTACGTAAGATTCACAACAACAGTGAATGAGATGTGTTCCCTTGGCAAAGCTTACTCAATACAAGATATAGTGAGAAAGATCATGAGATGTCTTCCAGTTGTATGGAGACCAATGTAACAGCTATAAGCCAAACCAAGAATCTTGAAACACTTCCCCTAGAAGAACTGATAGGAACCTTAAGAGCACATGAAATACTACTACAAGAAGATAAACCAGCCAAGAAAGGAAAAGCAATGGCTCTGAAGGCATCTCAAGAAAGCATCATAATACAAACTGATGAAGAACCAGAAGAAACTAGATAAGAAGATGCTGATGAATAAATTGCTCTTCTCACCAGAAGAATACAAAGAATGATGAGAATGAGAGATCAAATCAAGAAGGGATTTCCAAATAAAAATCCCAAAGCAGAAACAGACAAAAGCTAGATCACATGTTTTGGTTGTAATAAGCTAGGACATTACAAAGTTGAATGTCCCTTGGATAAGAAAAAATCAAAACGATTTCCATTCAAAAAGAAATCAATGCTGGCCATATGGGATGATTCAGAAGAATCAGTCACAGAAGAAGGAGAAGAAGCCAAAATATGCTTGATGGCAGATACAAAAGAAGATGAGGTAACAAATTCTGACTCTTGCTCTTTATGTGAACAAATGGGAAAAGTATTTGACAACTTGCTAAATGATTCAAACTTTCTCATTCAAAAATGTAGTTCTTTGAAAAAACAAGTTTTTAAAGAAAAAAGAAAATGTCAGGCTATGATTGATATTCTCAAGAATACCATTCAAGAACTGAGAGAATCAAAACAACAAAGTTGTGAAAATCAGAAAGGTCAAGAACGTTCTGCAGCTAAAACGGAGAACGTTCTCCTTAAATCTGAAAATGAAATTTTGAAAACTGATTTGTTAAATTTTATTAAAGTTACTGAAACATTTAAAAAAATCATGGGATCACAAATAGGAATATTTGATAAAGCTGGTCTTGGTTTCAATCAAACTCAAAAAACCAAAATGTATGAAAACTTTTTTATTCAGGAAAGCAAGATAGAAAAATGTAAAAAGAAATGTTCATACTGTAAAAAACTTGAACATTTGGAATTTGCTTGCTACTTTAAAAAACGGGATGAAAAGATTAAAAGCAAAAGGATGTTTAAAAGGAAAGAAAGTTCTGCAAATAAAGAAACAATTTTGAAAAAACTGCAAAAGGGAGAACGTTCTCCAGACCGTTCTCAAAACGGTGAAAGTTTTGGAATAAAAAATGATCTTTCTCCAGAAAGTTTGAAAAATGGAGAACGATCTAGAACTTTTGTAAAATCAAGATTAAAGCCTTTTAAAACCCATATTTCAAAATCAATACCAAAACCAACAATTAAATGTCCTACTGTCTCAAATTTGATCATCAAGAGTGAACATGTTATTTCAAGAAGAAAGAAATTATTAAGACTAACTCTCAAAGACCCAAGACAAAGTGGGTACCTAAAATGGATGTGAACTCTTATGCATGCTGGATTTCAAAGTGCCAAGAGAAAGCCTTGGTTCTTGGACAGTGGCTGTTCAAGACATATGACAGGTGATAAAAACTGTTTTATGTCCTTCATTAAAAAGGATGGAGGATCAGTTACTTTTGGCAACAACAATCAAGCTCAGATCAAAGGTAAAGGAACTATTGCTAGGGAAAACTCTGCTCAAAAAACTGATGTTCAATACATTAAAGGTTTGAAACATAATCTTCTAAGTATAAGTCAGTTATGTGACAATGGTTTTGAAGTTATCTTCAATCCAAGAGTATGTGAAGTTAGAAAAACAGATTCTGGAGAGGTTTTAATTTCTGGTAATAGAAAGAAAAATATATATGTCCTATATCTTGATGAATTGCCAGATGAATCCTGTTTTATGTCAATCGATAAAGATAAATGGATATGGGATAAAAGGGCTGGACATATAAGTATGAAAGGATGATGCTACTTTTAAAACAAAAGGATGATGCATTTGATGAATTCAAAACATTTTGCAAAAAGGTACATAATGAAAAAGAATCCAGCATCATTTCTGTAAGAAGTGATCATGGAGGAGAATTCATAAATGCCTATTTTAAAAACTTCTTTGATGAACTTGGCATTTCTCACAATCTACCTTGTGCAAGAACTCCACAACAGAATGGAGTTGTTGAACAAAAAAATAGAACACTTCAAGAAATGGCAAGAACAATCTTGGAAGAAGCAAATGTTGAAAGATATTTTGGGGCATAAGCCATTAACACTTCTTGCTACATTTTAAATCGTCTATTCATTAGAAAAATTATCAACAAAACTCCTTATGAAATCTGGAGAAATAGAAAACCAAACATCTTTTATTTTCACATTTTTGGATGTTATTGTTATCTTTTAAACAACAAAGATGTTCTTGGAAAGTTTGATGCAAAATCAGACAAAGCAATATTTTTAGGGTATGCAACTGACTCCAAAGGATATTGAGTGTTTAATATGAGAACTAAGATTGTAGAAATCAGTATGCACGTGTTATTTGATGAGTTTGATGATTTGGATCTAAGTAAAAAGGATGAGGAAGAGGAAATCCAAACTGGTCTGCAGCAACAGAATGATGTGCAGGACACAGAGATTGATAAACAATCTTCGTTTCATTCTCCACCAAAAAGCTGGAGAACAATTGAAGGACATCCTCAAACCCAAATAATTGGAGATACAGCTGATGGAATTCGAACAAGAAGATCATTCAAGAATGACGACTGCAGCATGACAATGATATCCCAGATTGAACACAAATCCAATAAAGAAGCAATAATAGATCAATCTTGGATAGAAGCCATGAAAGAAGAATTGCTTCATTTTGAGAAAAATGAAGTCTGTACTTTGGTCCCTGATCCACAAGACCAAACCATCATTGGTACAAGATGGGTATTCAGAAACAAACTCAATGAAGAAGGCAAGGTTATTCGCAACAAAGCAAGGCTGGTCGCGCAAGGCTATAATCAGTAGGAAGGTATTGATTACAAAGAAACGTTTGCTCCTATTGCAAGGTTAGAAGCTATTCGTATACTTCTTGCATATGCATCTCATAAGCTTGTTAAATTATTTCAAATGGATGTTAAAAGTGATTTTTTAAATGGCTTTTTAAATGAACAAGTTTATGTGCAACAACCTTCTGGTTTTGAGGATCAATCAAAACCAAACTAAAACCAAACTATGTTTTTAAACTTACCAAAGCTCTCTATGGTTTAAAACAAGCACCAAGAGCTTGGTATGAAAGATTAAGTTCCTTCTAAACAAAAATGGATTTTCCAGAGGAAAAATTGACACTACACTTTTTAAGAAAAATGATAAAAATGATTTACTCATAGTTCAAGTGTATGTTGATGATATTATCTTTGGTTCAACCAATGAGAAAATGTGTGATGCTTTTTCAAAACTCATGCAAAGTGAATTTGAAATGAGCATGATGGGGGAGTTAAGATACTTTCTTGGTTTACAAATTAAACAACATGATGATGGCATTTTTATTTGTCAAGAAAATTATACAAAAGATCTTTTAACAAAATATAAAATAAATGAAGCCAAAATCATGACTACTCTCATGCATCCATCTTCTTCATTGGACAAAGATGAAAATGGAAAATCCGTTTATGAAAAAGAGTATAGAGGCATGATTGCTTCTTTGTTATATCTAACTGCGAGTGGGCTGATATTGTATTTGCAGTAGGATTAAGTGCTAGATTTCAATCTGCACCCAAAGAATCATATTTAACAGCCGTAAAACGTATATTTAGATATCTTGTTGGTACTACTGATCTTGGCCTTTGGTATAGAAAAGGTTCACATTTTGATCTTGTAGCTTATTGCGATGCCGATTACGCTGGAGATAAAATTGAACGCAAAAGCACGAGTGGATCATGTCAATTCCTGGGTGAAGCATTGATTAACTGGTCTTGCAGGAAACAAAACACAATAGCCTTATCAACCACCGAAGCTAAATATGTTTCAGCATCAAACTGCTGCTCACAAGTTATTCGGATTAAAAATCAACTTGAAGACTTCTCTATAAGTTATTCAAGTATTCCAATTTATTGTGATAATACGAGTGCTATCAATTTATCTAAAAATCCTATTCAACACTCACGATCAAAACACATTGAAATTAAACACCATTTTATTCGTGATCATGTTAGCAAGAAATACATCGAATTAATCTTTGTTGATACACAAAATCAGCCTGTTGATATATTTACAAAGCCTTTAGTTGAGGATAATTTTAATTCAATTAAAGAAAGACTGAAAATCATGAGAAATCCAGAGAATTCTCATTAAAATTCTGCTTCTGCAGAAAACGGAGAACGTTTATCAATCTCCGTTTTTCAGTCAACTTTCTTCGTTTTTAGAAACAACTTTCTCCTCTGCGTGTCATTTATTCTCTGCGCAGGCAAAGGGAAAAACGAAAGTCTTGGCATTTAATGCATTTGTCCCCTGCCTCCAAAACACGCTCTGACACACTAATGCGTTGCATCCCTTCATCATCCTTCCATAGGTTTTCATTCATCATTACTTTTTTTCTTTCTAAATAAGCAACGTTGTCTTCGAAGTTTCTCACGAACCCTTTCAACTATCTTCTTCATCTTTCTCTGAAAATTCCAAAAATGAAAATGGCCAAAACGAAATCCTGTCCGAGCAAAAATGCTTATACTGACTCATCATCACCACCACCTTCTTCTCCGTTACGAAATCGTTCACCTTCACCACCACCCATACCTTCTCCCATAAAAATGCCCTTCTCATCATCAGACTCCATCTTCTAGGGAATGAAGCCCTATTCCTCTCCCTCTCAGACCACTCACAACTGTTTTCCTTCCACTCCACTCTCAACCATTACCAATAATTGCTCAAGTTCCACCACATTTGAGAAAACCAACAAAACCCACAAAAACCCAAAGACGGTCTATGAGAATTCTCGCTGGGATAGGAAATCAAAACCTAAACACACTGAATCTCCTATGTTTATAATCTCTGACAGTGATGAAATAGAGACAGATGCTCCTTCTCCCCATGTCCCTCTAGAAACCTCTCATCAAACCACACAGACACCCCCAACACAAAGGCAAACTATGTCTTCTGAACCATTATTCACAACTCCTCCTAACCAGAAGAGGAAAAACATAGATGGAATTTTCTCTCCTTCAAAGCCATCTCAACCTCCAAAAACCACGAAGAAGAAATCCACCATCACCCTATCTCAATTTCTTGCCAAAAAGAAATTAAGGAACCCTCAGAAGACAAAATCAAGGGCTCCTAAACCGACCAAACAGAAACATTCTCCTTATGTTGAAAAAACTCCAGAGCGTTCTCAAGAATTTTCCTCAATACCTGAACGTTCTTCGTTTCGTGAACCATCTCCTTCTGCCCTCCAACATTCTCCTCTCCACAACACCAAAAACATCCCTCTGATTCCCTCCTTTCTATCCAAGATTTACAAAGAGAAATGGGCTCTACGCTCTATTGGAATGGGAAGGATTGTTGTCTTTGACAACCTGATAGTTGATGGAAACACTATAAAACATCACACTAATGTTTTGGGCTGAACTTTCTTCCTAAAAACATCAGAGTTCTAATATCCAGATGTTGTAAGACCCTTAATTTTTAAATTAAATTATGGAATTAACATTAAGTGTATTTTGGGGATATTGTAAAATATTTAATATATGTATGTTTTGAGTAAATATATATATATATATATAAATATTTATTTTGGAAGATGAATTAAGATTATTGGATTAAGAGTAAATTAATTTAATTACGAGTAATTAAATTAACAGACAGTTAATTAAGGGATTATCGGCTAATTGCGACGAGACTGGTTAAGTGCTGAGGATCAGACAAGTGTCGGGTGAGGTGGCACCCACACAAGCCTATATATAGGAGTGAGAAGGATGGGTGAAATCAGAACACCATTCCTCCTCCCTCACTACCCATACTGCATGTAACAGTATCCCTTCCCTCCCATTCTGAAATCTGTTTCACGTTAAGAAAAAAAAAAGGGAGTTCCTCAAAAGTGACATTACTTGGAAATCCAAGCACCAAACCAGAAAACCCCCAGTACAAAATTTATTCCCCTCATCATTCCAGAGCTAGAGAACCCAGTTACGTAGCAGCAAACGCAGGCGGGAGTTTCGCCGATTTTTGACGCGTAAACGGGAACGAAAACAGAAACGTGAGCAGTAGCAGAAATGCAACAAGGGTAAGGGAACCTTCCACTTTCTAGTTGCATTAGGGCTTTAAATGCATACTGTCAGGGTTGATGTGTAATGATTCGGTGATGGTTGTTGTTTGGTTGAATGCATTAATGATGTTTTGTTGATGTGGGAAAGTTAAAAAAATTTCTTGCATGTTAATTTGAATATGATTAAAATGCATGTTCATAAAACTGTTTTGAAAGTTGTTTTAAAATGCGAAAATGCATTCTGTTGGTGTTTTGCTGCTATGTGATGCTTGCTATTTGGCTGATAGTGTAAATGTTTTTCTGATGGTTGAGAAAGCTGAAATGCTTTGCATGTTGTTCTGTTTGTGTGAGAAAGCTGGAAATGCTTTGCATGTGTTTTGAGAAATGATCAGAATGTAAATGGTTAAAAATGTCTTTTGCTGTGGTTGACATTCTGTTTGAATGGTTTGGGCAAAACTGTGATGAGTGATCTGGTGTTGCTAATGTTTTTCAAAGAAAAGGGATTTTAAATGATGAAAGTGTTTTTCTGGAAAGGTTGTTATTGATGAAAAATGCCTGAGTTTTGTGGTTCCAAAGAGTGCTGAATCTGTTTTGGTGTTTTGCTGATTTTTCAATGGAAACAGTTTGAAAATGTGTTGAAGTCTCAAGAAATTTTCATTGAATTCAAAGGTGTATTCGAATACAACATGAGTGTATTCGAATACAGCCTGCCAAGTTTCTATTTTACTCAAGTTTTCAAACTTGTATTCGAATACGGGCCTCTGTATTCGAATACCGAGGAAGGATTTTTGCTTCTGACTTAGCATATGTATTCGACTACGACCCTGTCGTATTCGAATACAGAAGTGAAATTTTAACACTGTATTCGCATCTGTATTCGACTACGACAACCTTGTATTCGAATACAGGGTGCTAACTTTCACAATTTTTGCTTCTGTATTCGAATACAAGGGAGCTGTATTCGAATACATATTCGTGTTTTTCTAGAAACTTAAGTTTTAGCTTCTGTATTCGAATACAAGGAAGCTGTATTCGAATACAGATTCGTGTTTTTCAGAAAATCAAATTTTAAACACTGCCATGAGAACTTTAAAGGGTTGGAAAACATTGGAAAGGTTTGAAATGATTTAAAATGGAGTTTTTGAAATAATTTTGAAGAAGAAATGATAAAGTTCTTGAAAACCTTAAATGATGTTGGGGAAATGTTGAATTTACACATGTTCTGTCTTCTGTATTCGACAAGAGGCATGCTGTATTCGAATACAGAGCGTTGACATTGCAGTTTTCAGCTTCTGTATTCGAATACAGATTTGTGTTTTTTCAGAAAATCAAAGTTTTAAATATTTTTTATAAACTTTAAGTGTTGGGGAGTATTTGGGAAGGTTTTGTGACAAATTAAAATGGAGTTTTGTGATAATTTGAAGTGGTAATGAGGAAGCTTTTGAGACTCCTACTGATGTTGTGAAAATACTGATTTTTACACTGTGACAGCCTCTGTATTCGAATACAAGAAGGATGTATTCGAATACAGAGTGTTGATTCTGCACTGATTTGGCTTTTGTAATCGAATACAAGGAAGCTGTATTCGAATACAGATTCGTATTTTTCAGAAATCTCAGTTTTAAACACTGATGTATGAATTTTAAGAGTTGGGGGAAAGACTTATGATAAGTAAGAATGGAATTGTGAGATAATATAAAGTGTTAATGATTGCTTGACTGTTTAATCATGGTTGTGATGATGATGATATTGAGTGTGTTGAGATGTTTTGAAAAATGATGGAAAGGTTGAAATTTCCTGATAATGCATACTGTTTTCAGTGAAGAGAAAACATTGCATGTCCATGCATTTCATAGTGAGGTGGTGACCGCGATGGGCCACAGAGTAATGCGGTAACCGTGATGGTCCGCGAAGTTAAGTAGTAACCACAGTAGTGGGCTACGGAATGGCCGCGTGTTCGTGGTGGTCCATTCTATCCGTGCGAGGATTTAACTTTTGTGTATTTGGCCTGTGAGAGGCTAGTACACGTGAAAATAGTAATCGTGATGGGTTGTAGAGTGGTCGCGTGTTCGTAGTGGTCCATTCTATCTGGGTATAGAGTGGCCGCATGTTCGTGGTGGTCCATTCTATCCGGGCTACGAAATGGCCGTGTGTTCGTGGTGGTCCATTCAAATACGTAAAACGTGCTGGTCTGTTGAGCGACTGCATTGGTGCTGATCTGTTGAGCGATTGCACCTGGTCTTGAGGGCCGTTTAAGTCAAACATATTTAAATTGTGCTGGTCTGTTGAGCGACTGCACTGGTGCTGATCTGTTAAGCGATTGCACCTAGTATTGAGGGCCGTTAAAGTCAAACATATTTAAAATGTGCTGGTCTGTTGAGCGACTGCACCTTGGTCATTCCAAGAAATTGTATACATGAGCATATACATATTGCATCGGGGGATTGACCGGTGGGTCACGAAATTGGTTATGTGATGATGATTGGAAAGTGATGTGTGTGAGTGCTTTATGAAATCTGAATTTCTGATAAATGATTGTGATTGCTGAAGTGTTGGCTGTACTTACAACATATTTCTCATATTAATTGGTTGCTGTTTTGAAAAGGCATACATGTCATGAGAATTATGTTATACCATGGGTGTATTTGTTCTTTGATATAAATGCTATATGTTTATTTGTTAATTTCGGTCGGTGACCCTTTACTATTATATGTGGAATTTGGGCTTTTCCCTTAGATGCCCCCCAAACCCATGACACCCGTGGGTCCCGAGACGACGGAAACGTCGCTCGACGTCATTGATCGTTCCGTACCTACTGCTTGGGTATATGACCCCATCTCAGGCAGGGCTACGTACACGGGGAGATTGAAGAGGACCGGTAGGACCAATGGAGTGGTGTACTACGTGGAGCACAACTATGCGAGGATTGACTTTCTTGTGCCTTCTTGTTTGATATTGGAGGCGCACGGAATTTTTTATAATGCGGAGGAGCCAGCTATAGGGGTTGAGACGGAGGCCACCGTAGGAGTCGTGACTCCTAACCCGGTGATTGGTGGGGATGTACGTGATTCTAAGAGAAGAACGAAGAGCCGAAGCCAGTAGCAGCTGATATTCCGGGTCCGTCTAGGATATCCGATGATTGTTATGAGATTCCAGCACCGCCGAAGCGACCGAGACTGTGCATTGATCTGACTTCGGAGGAGACTGATCCTTCTCTGTATGATGAGGAGGAGGAGGTTACATCGAGGCGAGCGGCGGAGTCGGATGAGACTTGTTTGGGATGCGGAAGAAATCCGTGCTACTGTAGCTTTAGTGCATGATCGGTTAGATTTGATGTATAGGATTTTGAGCTGGAAAATGTAATTTGTTTTATTTTGGAAATTATTGTACTACTTTTCCATTAACTTATTCCGCACTCTGATATTTTCTTTTGGAATGATATGACATTGTTATCTTTTGAAAATGTCTTAATGTTTATTATTAAATTTCCAGAATTAAGTACTTAGTGATATTACGATGAAGTTATTTTATTACGTTCATCAATTAATCTACGACGTACTAATTTATGAAATGAATTAAAGGAAATTTTATTTCAATTCTTTGAAGTAATAAATTGGAAAATCATTTTAATTAATTATTTAAAAAAAAATACACTCGCGCCGTGTTTTAAACTCGGGGTGTTACAATTGTAGTATCAGAGCATTTGGTTAAAGTTTTGGGTTAAAGCTCTGATTTAAAGTATTGTTTTGAGTCTTTATCTGATCATGCATAGGAGCAAGTAGTTAAAGTGTCAAGTCTTGTGTAAGTTGTGGTGTGACTGAAGTGATGATGGTTTTGTAGGAGACAATGCCTCCACGAAGAGACGACACCACAAGAGCCAATGTCAGTCGGGAAGATAGGATGGCTGAGGTGATGAATAACATGGCTGTGTCTGTTGCTGCACAGACGACTACAAAGACTCAACGAGATCTGGAGAAGAGAGAAAGAGAGATTCGCGCTGCTGAATCTAGAGGACTAGAGGATTTTCGTCGCCATAATCCTCGCAAGTTCAAGGGTGATGAGGGTCCAGAAAGAGCGGACCAGTGGATTCAAGAGATGGAGAAAATCTTCGAGATGATTAATTGTCGGGCAGCGGTGAAAGTCAACTATGCCACGTATCTGCTGATAAGGGATGCAGAGTATTGGTGGAGAAGCACAAGACTACTGATGGGGTCAGCTCAAGAGGAGGTGAACTGAGAGTCGTTCAAAAAGAAGTTTTTGGACAAATACTTCCCGATGAGCACTAGGACCAAGTTGGGTGACGATTTTCTGAAATTGCTCCAGGGAAACATGACGGTGGGGGAATATGCAGCTAAGTTTGAATCTCTATCAAGGCATTTTAGATTTTTTCGGGAAGAAGTTGATGAACAGTTTATGTGTCATCGCTTTCAAAATGGACTGAAGTATGAGATTCAAGACTCGGTCTTACCATTGGGAATTCAACGTTTCCAAGTGTTAGTGGAGAAGTGTAGAGAGGTTGAAGAGATGAAGAACATGAGGGACAACAGAGGAGGGAACTTTAATTCTGGAGGGCCTAGTCGGGTGCACTATCAGAACAATAGAGGGAAGAAATTTGCTAAACCGTATAACCGGCCACAAAACAACAAGAGAGGCCAGAATCGACCGGGAAATCAGAATTTTGGACGGCAATTAGGACAAGGGGTTCGTTGTTTCCGATGTGGGAAAGAAGGACACTACGCTACTGCTTGTGCCGTAAAGGATTCTCCTTGTTTCAATTGCCATAAACCAGGACACTTTGCAAGGGATTGCAAGGCTCCGAAGGTGGAACCAACTGTGAACGCAACTAGGGCTATTCGTCCTATTGCTAGAGGCCGCGTTTATCACATGGGAGCTGAAGCTAGGAGTCAAGCCCCTAATTTAATCCAACAAGATTGTGACATTGAAGGTAACACCCTAACTGCACTTTTTGATTCGGGGGCAACCCACTCTTTCATTGCTATGGACTGTGTGAATCGTTTGAAGTTATATGTGTTTGCTTTACCTTTTGATTTGGTTGTTTCCACACCTGCTAAGACTTTGACCGTAAACTCTGCATGTTTACACTGTACTGTAACGATTCAAAATAGAGATTTCTTGGTAAATTTAATCTTTCTACCCCTACAATCACTTGAGATCATTCTCGGCATGGATTGGATGACATATAATTACGTAGTCTTGGATTGCGCTCGAAAATTAGTTCTTTTTCCCGAACCTGGAGTCATTCGGTATTTGGCTGCTAACAAACTCGAAGTATCTCTGAGAGAAGGAACTCATGAATTTTTATCATTGGCTAACGTGGAGACCAAGATGGATGTGAACCTAGAAGATGTGGTGTTAGTCAAAGAATATCCGGACGTATTTCCAACAGAAATTCCAGGATTACCCCCGGTGAGAGAGGTAGAGTTCTTCATTGATTTGCAATCAGGAACTGGACCTATTTCAATTGCGCCGTACCGGATGTCGCCATTGGAATTAAGTGAGCTTAAAGGTCAAATTGAAGGATTTTCTAAGACTGTAGCTCCTTTGACACAACTCACCAGGAAGAATCAGCCGTTTGCATGGACGGAGAAGTGTGAGGAAAGTTTTCAGTTGCTTAAAGAAAAGTTGACAACCTCACCAGTATTGGTTTTGCCACAGCCGGAGGAACCATATGAAGTATACTATGATGTATCTCACCAAGGTTTGGGATGTGTTTTGATGCAACACAAGAAAGATGTAGCCTACGCCTCACGGCAGTGGAAAACTCACGAACGGAACTATCCTACTCATGATTTAAAGCTTGCTGCAGTAGTGTTTGCGTGAAAGGTTTGGAGGCACTACTTATATGGATGCACGTTCACGGTGTTCAGTGACCATAAAAGTTTGAAGTATCTGTTCGATCAGAAAGAATTGAACATGCGTCAGAGGAGATGGATGGAGACTCTCAAGGATTTTGACTTTTCATTGCAGTACCACCCTGGAAAGGCCAATGTGGTGGCTAATGCATTAAGTAGGAAAAGTGTGTCAGTATATTCAATGATAATGGCCATACAACAAGAGTTGTGGGAAGCATTTAGAGATCTACACTTGGACGTAGAGTTTGCACCAGGAATTTTAAAGTGTGGAATGATAACAATTTCGAGTGGTCTACTTGAGGAGATTGCAAACTTGCAAGATGACGCGTTGATCCAAGAAAAGAGGAATCTGATAGCGCAAGGACAGACAACTGAGTTAAGCATCGGAACAGATAATATTCTGAGATGTAATGGAAGAGTTTGTGTATCGGAAGTTGCAGAGATGAGAAGAGCAATTTTGGAAGAGGCTCATAAGAGTAAGTTAAGTATTCATCCTGGAGCGACCAAGATGTACCAGGACTTAAGACAGAATTACTGGTGGCCAGGAATGAAGAGGGACGTAGCGGAGTACGTATCGGCTTGTTTAACTTGTCAGAAAGCGAAAGTGGAACATCAACGACCTGTTGGAATGCTGCAACCGCTGGATATACCAGAATGGAAGTGGGATAGCATTTCCATGGATTTTATAACAGGACTGCCCAAGACAAGGAAAAAGAATGATTCAATTTGGTAATAGTGGATCGATTGACAAAGTCCGCACATTTCTTACCAGTAAGGACCACCTATAAGGTAGATAAGCTGACGGAAATCTACATTGCTGAGATTGTAAGGTTACACAGAGTTCCATCGAGTATTGTATCGGACCGCGATCCAAAGTTCACATCTCACTTTTGGGGAGCGCTGCATGAAGCTTTAGGAACAAAACTGAAATTGAGTTCGCTTATCATCCACAAACAGACGGACAGACTGAGAGAACAAACCAGTCCTTGGAAGATCTATTAAGAGCATGTGTGTTGGATGACAGAGGAAACTGGGATGAGGTGTTACCATTGATTGAGTTTACTTACAACAACAGTTTTCACGCAAGTATTGGAATGGCACCCTATGAGGCTTTATATGGACGCAAGTGTCAGACGCCTTTATGCTGGTATAAGGACGGGGAAAGTATGATTGTTGGACCTGAGATGGTGGAACAGACCACAGAGAAAATCAAGAGGATACAAGAGAAAATGAAGATTTCACAGGATCGTCAGAAGAGTTATGCGGGCAAGCGTCGCAGACCTTTGGAATTCGAGCAGGGTGAACATGTATTTCTAAGGGTCACGCCTACAACGGGAGTTGGCAGAGCTATTAAGTCAAGAAAGTTGACTCCGAAATTTATTGGACCATACCAGATCACTGCACGTATTGGACCATTGGCTTATCGGATCGCTTTACCTCCTATACTGTCCAACATTCACGACGTATTTCATGTGTCGCAGTTAAGGAAATACATTGCAGACCCGTCACATGTGATCGAACCAAATACAATTCAGCTGAATGATAACCTGTCATTTGAAGTATTCCTTGTAAGGATTAAAGACAGGAAGATTAAACAGTTGAGGAACAACGAAGTCCCACTAGTCAAAGTGATTTGGAATCCGACTACTGGAGACGCGACTTGGGAACTGGAGAGTAAGATGAGGGAACAATATCCCCAGTTGTTCATCGACATGTAGTTTCGAGGACGAAACTAATTTAAGGGGGGTTGTAATGTAAGACCCTTAATTTTTAAATTAAAATTATGGAATTAATATTAAGTGTATTTTGCGGATATTGTAAAATATTTAATATATGTATGTTTTGAGTATATATATATATAAATATTTATTTTGGAAGATGAATTAAGATTATTGGATGATGAATAAATTAATTTAATTACGAGTAATTAAATTAACGGACAGTTAATTAAGGGATTATCGGCTAATTGCGACGAGATTGGTTAAGTGTTGAGGATTAGACAAGTGTCGGGTGAGGTGGCACCCACACAAGCCTATATATAGGAGTGAGAAGGATGGGTGAAATCAGAACACCATTCCTCCTCCCTCACTACCCATACTGCATGTAACAGTATCCCTTCCCTCCCATTCTGAAATCTGTTTCACGTTAAGAAAAAAAAAAGAGGGAGTTCCTCAAAAGTGACATTACTTGGAAATCCAAGCACCAAACCAGAAAACCCCCAGTACAAAAGTTATTCCCCTCATCATTCCGGAGCTAGAAACCCAGTTTCGTAGCAGCAAACGCAGGTGGGAGTTTCGCCGATTTTTGACGCGTAAACGAGAACGAAAACAGAAACGTGAGCAGTAGCAGAAACGCAACAAGGGTAAGGGCACCTTCCACTTTCTAGTTGCATTAGGGCTGTAAATGCATACTGTCAGGGTCTTAATAATGTTTCATCATTGTTGAAGAAAAACTGTTTTTGCAATGACATTTTGAAAAAAATGAAGAAAATGCATTATGTTGATGTGTAATGATTCGGTGATGGTTGTTGTTTGGTTGAATGCATTAATGCTGTTTTGTTGATGTGGGAAAGTTGAAAAATGTCTTGCATGTTATTTTGAATATGATTAAAATGCATGTTCATAAAACTATTTTGAAAGTTGTTTTAAAATGCGAAAATGCATTATGTTGGTGTTTTGCTGCTATGTGATGCTTGTTGTTTGGCTGAATGTGTTAATGTCGTTCTAATGGTTGAGAAAGCTGAAATTCTTTGCATGTTGTTCGTTTGTGTGAGAAAGCTGGAAATGCTTTGCATGTGTTTTGAGAAATGATCAGAATGTAAATGGTTAAAAATGTCTTTTGCTGTGGTTGACATTCTGTTTGAATGGTTTGGGCAAAACTGTGATGAATGATCTGGTGTTGCTGATGTTTTTCAAAGAAAAGGGATTTTAAATGATGAAAGTGTTTTTCTGGAAAGGTTGTTATTGATGAAAAATGCCTGAGTTTTGTGGTTCCAAAGAGTACTGAATCTGTTTTGGTGTTTTGCTGACTTTTCAAAGGAAACAGTTTGAAAATGTGTTGAAGTCTTAAGAAATTTTCACTGAATTCGAAGGTGTATTCGAATACAACATGAGTGTATTCGAATACAGCCTGCCAAGTTTCTGTTTTACTCAAGTTTTCAAACTTGTATTCGAATACGGGCCTCTGTATTCGAATACAGATGAAGGATTTTTGCTTCTGACTTAGCATCTGTATTCGACTACGACCCTGTCGTATTCGAATACAGAAGTGAAATTTTAACACTGTATTCGACTACGACAACCTCGTATTCGAATACAGGATGCTAACTTTCACAATTTTTGCTTCTGTATTCGAATACAAGGGAGTTGTATTCGAATACAGATTCTTGTTTTTCCAGAAACTTAAGTTTTAGCTTCTGTATTCGAATACAAGGAAGCTGTATTCGAATACAGATTCGTGTTTTTCAGAAAATCAACTTTTAAACACTGCCATGAGAACTTTAAAGGGTTGGAAAACATTGGAAAGGTTTGAAATGATTTAAAATGGAGTTTTTGAAATAGTTTTGAAGATGAAATGATGAAGTTCTTGATAACCTTAAATGATGTTGGGGAAATGCTGAATTTACATATGTTTTTTCTTTTGTATTCGACTATAGGCATGCTGTATTCGAATACAGAGTGTTGACATTGCGGTTTTCAGCGTCTGTATTCGAATACAAAGAGTCTGTATTCGAATATAGATTTGTGTTTTTCTAGAAAATCAAAGTTTTAAACATTGTTTATAAACTTTAAGTGTTGTGGAGTATTTGGGAAGGTTTTGTGACAAATTAAAATGGAGTTTTGTGATAATTTGAAGTGGTAATGAGGAAGCTTTTGAGACTCCTACTGATGTTGTGAAAATACCGATTTTTACACTGTGACAGCCTCTGTATTCGAATACAAGAAGGCTGTATTCGAATACAGAGTGTTGATTCTGCACTGATTTGGCTTATGTATTCGAATACAAGGAAGCTGGATTCGAATACAGATTCGCATTTTCCAGAAATCTCAGTTTTAAACACTGATGTATGAATTTTAAGAGTTGGGGGAAATACTTATGATAAGTAAGAATGGAATTGTGAGATAATATAAAGTGTTAATGATTGCTTGACTGTTTAATCATGGTTGTGATGATGATGATATTGAGTGTGTTGAGATGTTTTGAAAAATGATGGAAAGGTTGAAATTTCCTGATAATGCAAATTGTTTTCAGTGAAGAGAAAACATTGCATGTCCATGCATTTCATAGTGAGGTGGTGACCGCGATGGGCCACAGAGTAATGCGGTAACCGTGATAGTCCGCGAAGTTAAGTAGTAACCACAATAGTGGGCTACGGAATGGCCGCGTGTTCGTGGTGGTCCATTATATTTGTGTGAGGATTTAACTTCTGTGTATTTGACCTGTGAGAGGCTAATACACGTGAAAGTAGTAACCGTGATGGGTTGTAGAGTGGCCGCGTGTTCGTGGTGGTCCATTCTATCCGGGCTACGGAATGGCCACGTGTTCGTGGTGGTCCATTCAAATTTGTAAAACGTGCTGGTCTGTTGAGCGACTGCACTGGTGCTGATCTGTTGAGCGATTGCACCTGGTCTTGAGGACCGTTTAAGTCAAACATATTTAAATTGTGCTGGTCTGTTGAGCGACTGCACTGGTGCTGATCTGTTGAGCGATTGCACCTGGTCTTGAGGGCTGTTAAAGTCAAACATATTTAAAATGTGCTGGTCTGTTGAGCGACTACACCTTGGTCATTCCAAGAAATTGTATACATGAGCATATACATATTGCATCGGGGGATTGACCGGTGGGTCACGAAATTGGTTATGTGATGATAATTGGAAAGTGATGTGTGTGAGTACTTTATGAAATCTTAATTTCTGATAAATGATTGTGAATGCTGAAGTGTTGGCTGTACTTACAACATATTTCTCATATTAATTGGTTGCTGTTTTGAAAAGGCATACATGTCATGAAAATTCAAAATGAGCATCTTTATTTTTCATCATTGTCATATGTTATACCATGGGTGTATTTGTTCTGTGATATAAATGCTATGTGTTTATTTGTTAATTTCGGTCGGTGACCCTTTACTATTATATGTGGAATTTGGGCTTTGCCCTCAGATGCCCCCCAAACCCATGACACCCGTGGGTCCCGAGACAACGGAAACGTCGCTCGACTTCATTGATCGTTTCGTACCTACTGCTTGGGTATACGAGCCCATCTCAGGCAGGGCTACGTACACAGGGAGATTGAAGAGGACCTGTAGGACCAATGGAGTGGTGTACTACGTGGAGCACAGGTATTCGAGGATTGACTTTCCTGTGCCTTCTCGTTTGATATTGGAGGCACACAAAATTTTTGATGATGCGGAGGAGCCAGCTAGAAGGGTTGAGACGGAGGCCACCGTAGGAGTGGTGACTCCTAACCCGATGATTGGTGGGGATGTACGTGATTCTGAGGCGGAAGAGAAGAACGAACAGCCGCAGCCAGTAGCAACTGATATTCCGGGTCTGTCTAGGATATCCGATGATTGTTATGAGATTCCGGCACCGCCGAAGCGACCGAGACTATGCATTGATCTGACTTCAGAGGAGACTGATCCTTCTCTGTATGATGAGGAGGAGGAGGTTACATCGAGGCGAGCGACCGAGTCGGATGTGACTTGTTTGGGATGCGGAAGAAATTCGTGCTACTGTAGCTTTAGTGCATGATCGGTTAGATTTGATGTATAGGATTTTGAGCTGGAAAATGTAATTTGTTTTATTTTGGAAATTATTGTACTACTTTTCCACTAACTTATTCCGCACTCTGATATTTTCTTTTGGAATGATATGACATTGTTATCTTTTGAAAATGTCTTAATGTTTATTATTAAATTTCCAGAATTAAGTACTTAGTGATATTACGATGAAGTTATTTTATTACGTTCATCGATTAATCTACGACGTACTATTTTATGAAATGAATTAAGGAAATTTTATTTCAATTCTTTGAAGTAATAAATTGGAAAATCATTTTAATTAATTATTTAAAAAAAATACACTCGCGCTGTGTTTTAAACTCGGGTTGTTACAGATGTCATCAGGGCTTTTTATTGTCAAGCAAGGACCTTCTTTCACAAGTCCTTGATCATATCAAAGGTTAAGGGGATAGAGATAAAATTAACCCCAGAATCCCTAGCCTCCATCCTAAAGCTCCCCACTGAAGGCCCTGCTGTTTTCGGAGAAAAATGGTATGAGGCCTTGAATCTAAACAAGACAGAGACTCTCTGATCTTTTTCAAGAAGGGTCTACACATCAACTTTCAACATTCCTCAAACCCCTTCCAAATTTTTTTAACATCATCAGCCACCATACCATACTTCCTCACTGTGGAAGCCATGAGTATGTGTCAAACAATGATGCTCTGATTGTCCATCATCTCCTAAATTGCAAACACCTCAACCTTCCTCACATCATTATCCATCATATGATAGCTGCTGCAAATAAGGATTACATAAAAAATATTATACCTTATGGGATGATTCTGACTCGAATCTTCAAGCACTTTCAAATTTCTCTCAACAATGAGAAAAGTCTGATAAAAATCTCCAAGTTTTCTTCCAAGAATATCTCTCATATGAAGAAAACTTCATATGAAGCAAGTGCTTGATCATCATTCTTTCCATCATCACTGAAAAGGAAGTGTTCCTCAAGGAGAAGAGCTGCTGCTACAGCTCCAGCCCTATCCTCACCACAGCCCTCGCATGAACTTCCTGAAGCAGTAGCAGAAACTGCTCAAAAACGTTTTGTTGATAACCGAGAAAGTTCACCTGCCCAACCCAACTTTCTCTACATTTTCTCCGTATTTCCCCAACCTTCAACCTTATCCTTAACAGACTTTCTCCCTTACTTTCAGTCACCCGTTGACGATATGTGCACCCTACTTCCAAATCAGCACATTTCCTCCATGTCACCATTATTCATTTCACCCTAGAAAACCAGCCCTCACTCTTTGGAGTAAGTCAATTTTTGAATTTTTTTGATACACTTGGACCCTCCATCAACCAGAAGTCCACCTCTAATCCCTCACCACCTGTCATCTTTGCCTCCACTCCTACAATCTCCACCCATCCTGCTCCTCCTAGGCCTCTTCCTCCTCCTCCACCAAAAGAACCCACCAATTCTGAGATCATGGCTGCCCTCCAAACCATCATGGCACGCCAGACTCAATAGAATTTAGAGTCTACCTTGTTGTGCACCTGGAAGACTGACCAACTTGCTCCAAAACATGGACTAGTTCCTCCTCCTGTTCATCCTTCTCCTTCTCCTCAACCTGTTCCTGATCCTGCTAAGTCTTCTTCAGAAGGATCTTCTCCATCTTTGGCATCTTAGGATCTTTTTCTCCTTCCTTTTTGTTATGACAAAGAGGGAGAATTAATTTGAAGATTTTAGATTAAGTTTAAGCTTTCTGTAATTAGATAGAAGTCCTTTTTGTATATGGTACTTCTGCATATCTTCTGACTTAATCTTACTATGTACTTATCATCTAATTTCATCTAATAAAAGTCTTTATTATGAATCTATTTGCTCTTGAATTTGCATATTTTATAAATCTTCTGTCAAATTAAATCACTGCACAAATTGAGGGGGAGCTTTTAAGCTCTTCAAAATTATAAATTAGAATCAAATTAAAATCTAAATTAACATGTTTGTCATCATCAAAAAGGGGGAGATTGTTAAGACAAACTCTCATTTTTAAAGTTTTGATGATAATAAACAAAAGTTAATTAAGAACGTTAATTATGATTCTAAAATGTTATGTTAATTTAACTTGTGTTCTTGAGTGTATTTATTCAAAGATAGGATTCAAGAAAAGCCAAGAAATCAGTATAATAAAGAACATAGAACATTCTTGACATAATCAAGAAAACGGAGAATGTTCTCCAGGTTTAAATATGGCCATGATATCATAAATACCAATCAATCTCCATTACTTAATTGAAGTTATTGCCTCTGAAAATTACATCAGTATTAAGAGTACATGACAAGGAACAGATATGATCAATTACAATCAAAAGAAACGATTCGAATCACATAGAAAAAAGGCCATGTATCAAGCTGCCCAAACAAGACTGAACAGTTTCCAGTTTAGCTGTCAAGACTGATAAACGATTTTGAAAATGTACAAGGCATTAGGACAGCTTCTAGTATGTTCAGAATATCATCCAAATTGATTATCAATCTCCAGGAAACTCAAAAGCTAAAGTTCCAGATTGATCGTCGATCTCCAGCAACTTCATTTCAGTTTTCTACAGCAACCTTCCATGATCTTTTCGAATCTGTTTCAATCAAGTTCAAGACTCCAATTCAAGATACAAAGCTTTATAAATAATTGAATCTCAAACAAGAGTTGAGACATCTCAGATTCTAACAAAACAATCTCATCATTATTGTAAAACTCAAACTATAAGAGTTTAGTATAGTTTTGGGTAGATTGTAAGAAATCCTATCAAGGTTGGTAGGTGATTTGATTAATCTCTTTCTGGGTGGAATTAGATTAATGTTTGTAACAAAGATCAAGGTTGATCTAAGTTAGGTGCTGTAAAACCAAAAAGGTTCTTGTTTTAAACACTTAGTGGAAAATCTCCCAATTGTGAGGACTAGACGTAGCCCAAGTTGGGTGAACCAGGATATATCCGTGTGTGGTATCTCTTATCCTTTATCTCTTTATTTAGTTTGATTCTTTTTCAAGATTAAAATACAAACTGTTTTCAGATTTATAACTAATTAAGAATGTTCTCCGTTTTTCTGATAAAACCAAGAACGTTCTCCATTTTCTGCTTTCTTAACCAAGAACATTCTTGAGTTCAAATCTTATGTTTTTCAGGAAATTTTAAAAAGGGAGATTCAAAATTCAATCCTTCCTTCCTTGTAAATCAATTTTGCTACTTCAGTAAGATATATATGCAAGAAGGATTCGAATTGCTTCTAACCTTGCTACGGGTGCAAAGGTTTCATCATAGTCTATTCCTTCTTGTTGATTATAGCCTTGAGCTACTAAACTTGTTTTGTTTCTAATTGCCTTTCCTTCTTCATAAAGCTTATTTATGAACACCCACCTTGTTCCAATAACAGATTGATCTTGAGTATCTGGAACAAGAGTCTAAACTTCATTCTTTTCGAATTGAAGTTCTTCCTTCGTTGCTTCACTCCAAGATTGAGCAATTATGGCTTCTTTGATAATTTTTGGTTCTAATTGGGATAGCATTGCCATGTTGCTGCGAACATCATCCTTGAATGATAGCCTTGTTCTAATGCCATCAGCTGTGTCACCAATTATTTGATTCAGAGGATGATCACCTACAAGTTTCCAACTTCTAAGAGAAGTTTGAAACGAAGATTGTTTATCAATCTCGTTTTCCTGGAGAACAATCTGTTTTGACTGTCCAGATTGTTCTTCTTCCTCATCATCCTTTTTTCTTAGATCAAGATCATCAAACTCATCAAATAACACATGCATACTTATTTCAATAGTTTTATTTTTTTTAAATTAAACACACGATAACCTTTAGATTATGTAGCATATCCTAAGAATATTGCCTTGTAAGATTTGGCATCAAATTTTTCCAAATTTTCTTTGTCATTTAAAATGTAACAGTAGCAGCCGAAGATGTGGAAATATGAGATATTGGGTTTTCTATTTTTCCAGATTTCATAAGGTGTTTTTTTTAAGAGTTTTCTTATTGACACTCTATTCAAAATGTAGCATGAAGTGTTTATGGCTTCAGCCCAAAAATACCTTTCAACATTGGATTCTTCTAACATTGTTCTTGCCATCTCTTGCAATGTTCTATTTTTTTCGTTCAACGACTCCATTTTGTTGAGGAGTCCTTGCACACGATAGTTTGTGAGAGATTCCAAATTTGTCAAAAAATGTTTTAAAAGATGTGTTTATAAATTCTCCTCCATGATCGATTCTCACACCAATTATGTTGGATTCTTTTTTATTTTGAACTTTTTTGCAAAAAGTTTTGAAGGTAGTGAATGCATCGTCTTTATTTTTTAAAAACAACACCCATGTATATCTAGAGAAGTCATCAACGATGACAAACCCATATCTCATGCCTCCTAGACTTGTGGTTTTGATAGGACCAAATAGATCAATATGGAGCAGTTCAAGAGGTTTTTTAGTTGAGATGAACTCTTTTGTATGAAAACTAATTTTAACAATTTTTCCTTTTGCACATGCCTCACAGATCTTGTCTTTATCAAAGTTAATTTTGGGAAGTCCTCTCACCAAGTCTGATTTGGACAGTTTTGAAATAGTTTTGAAACTGATGTGTCCATCACGCTTATGCCATATCCATTTATCTTTATTGATGGACATGAAGCATGATTCAGCTGGTAATTCTTCAATGTACAAGACATAGAGATTTTTCTTTCTGGATGCAGAAAATAAGATCTCTCCTGATTCTGCCATTTTGATTTCGCATATGTTTGGTTTGAACACAACTTCAAAGCCATTATCACAGAGTTGGCTAATGCTTAGAAGATTGTGTTTCAGCCCTTCAACATACTGAACATAATTTATTTTGGCAGAATTTTCCTTACCTATCATTCCTTTACCTTCAATCTTGGCTTGATCATTGTTTCCAAATGTTACTGATCCTCCATCTCTTTTAGTGAATGATAAAAAGCTTTGCTTATCTCTTGTCATATGCCTTGAACAACCACTGTCCAAGAACCATGGCTTTTTCTTGACACTTTGACACCCATTCTGCATATGATGTTATATTTTCTTTAGGTACCCCTTTTTCTTTGGGTCCTTGGAAGTTAGTTTTAAAGCTTGATTTTTTAAAATAACATTTTGATTCATGATGGCCAAGTTTAGAGCAGTATGAACATTTAATTTTTGGTTTTGGAGAAAATTTGACATTCTGATTGTTTGAGATTTCAGAAACAGCTTGGAATGTGCCTCAAGAACATTATCCCCCTTTTTTCAAAGCAAGATAAAAACAGTGCAGGGAACAGAAGCACAAGAAACAGAAGTACTTGGAAAGAACCAGAAGCTGATTTATCAGAATCAGAAGCTGTTACAGAACCAGAAGCTGATGCGAACCAAGCAATGTTGATTAAGGTTTGGCAGAGGAAGGTTGGATATTTGCTATGCAAGAAGAGCTGAATGAATTCCAAAGGAATGATGTTTAGGATCTGGTATGCAGACCAACCAAAAACATTATTGGAACCAAGTAGGTGTTCAGAGACAAATTCAATGAAAATGGTGAAGGTGTAGCTCAAGGATACAGTCAACAAAAATGTATAGACTACACTGAGACTTTTGTTCCAGTGGCCAGGTTAGAAGCATTTAGAATTCTCTTATCATTTGCTGCTAATCATGATATAATGTTGTATCAAATGGATGTTAAATGTGCATTCTTAAATGGTTACACAAGTGAAGAAGTCTATGTCAAACAGCCCCCTGGTTTTGAAAATTCTGATTTTCCAGACCATGTTTTCAAACTTAAAAAGTCTCTATATGGTTTAAAACAAGCACCAAGGGCATGGTATGACAGACTTAGTAACTTTCTGCTTAAGAATGAATTTAATAGAGGCCAGATTGATAATACACTATTTAGGAAATCCATTAAACATGATATTCTGATTATTCAAGTCTATGTTGATGATATCATATTTGGATCCACTAATGGCACTTTGTGCAAAGAGTTTTCTGACCTAATGCAGAAGGAGTTTCAAATGAGCATGATGGGAGAACTTAAGTTCTTCCTAGGAATTCAGATTCACCAAGGCAAATCAGGTACACTCATTCACCAATCTAAATACACCAAAGAACTTCTTAAAAAGTTCAAAATGAGTGAATGTAAGCCAATGGCCACCCCCATGCACCCAACCTGCTCACTTGAGAAAGATGAAACCAGCCAAAAGGCAAACCAGAAAACATACAGAGGTATGATTGGATCCCTTCTCTATTTAACTGCTTCTAGACCTGACATTATGTTTAGTGTTTGTGTCTGTGCCCGCTTTCAAGCTGACCCTAGGGAATCCCATTTAACTGCTGTCAAAAGAATTCTAAGATACCTTAAAGGAACCACCAACCTTACCTTGTTATACAAGAAAACCCCCACCTACAAATTAAAAGGTTTCTGTGATTCCGACTATGCTGGAGACAAGCTGGAAAGGAAAAGTATAAGTGGCAACTGCATCTTGTTCTGTGATAACACCTCAGCCATAAACATAACCAAGAACCCTATCTTACACTCTAGAGCCAAACACATTGAAATAAAACACCATTTCATTAGGGACCATGTTCAGAAAGGAACCTTAAGCATTCAATTTGTGGACACTGATCATCAATAGGCTGATATCTTCACCAAGGCATTACCAGAAGATAGGTTCGAGTTCATTAAGAAGCATCTCAGCATGCCCTCCATATCTGACTAGCTCAAGTAGTCAACTTAGGAGTTTTTTATATTTCTTGCAATTTTAATTTCTGTCTTTTATTTTATGTTTTTTTACCTTCTAAAATTTGTACAGAGAAAAACAAAAATACAAAAACAGCAGGACCACTTTTTGGCGATGACAAAAAGGGGGAGAAAGAGAGAGAGAGAAAGAAAGAAGAAATAAGTAGAAAAGGAGAGACAAAATGAAAGGAGAAAGAAAAAGAAAGAGTAAAATCAAAAGAAGTTGAAAAGGAGAGGAATCAGGGAGAGAGAAAAAGAAAGAGTGAAATAAGAAGGAGTTGAAAAGGAGAGGAAATGTGAAGAAAAAGAAAGAGAGCAAAAAGAAGGAGTTGAAAAGGAGAGGAGAAGAGAAAAGAAAGAGTGAAAAGAAGGAGTTGAAAAGGAGAGTATCAGACTTAGGGGGAGAGATTGGTCTGAGGGGGAGTAATTCAAGTCATTCGAGTTATAAATTAGCAAAATAAGTTAAGGTTTTGTCATCATCAAAAAGGGGGAGATTGTTGGAACCAAGTTGGTTCTAAGACTTAGGATTTTGATGTTTACAAAAGCACTCAATGTAAACTTATTTTATACCTTGAATTATTAAATTAAATGTCATCAGAAACTGAAGAAATCAGAAGCAGAAGATCAAAGGAAAATGAATTCTGGAATTTCCAAAAGATGTTTCAGGATGACTAAACTGAACCAGAAGATAACTTTGCAGGCCTATATCAGAAGGAATAAAATTCAGAATGAAACATGGATCATATCATTGGAAAGCCTGCCAGAAGGAGAGTTGATCAAGACAAACAGGAATCAAATATCAATTTTATTCCAGAAGTTATTCTGACCAGAAGATGGCCTGGCAGTAAAAATTACACAGCCCAGACTTGTTCCAGACTTGACCAGAAGGTATGTTTATGAGTCCAGAACATGAAGATCAATCCAGATTTGGCCCAGACCATAAGATAGCATGATTTAGGGCATGGAACTAAGTCCAGAACAAAAGAAATGAGTTCCAGAATCAACCCAGACCTGGTCCAAAATTAAAGGTAAAATGTCCAGACTGAAATATTTTTTGATCAAGTTTATTTCAGTTTGTTCCAGACCAAATTCCAGAATCTGTCCAGATCAGAGTAAAAATATCCAGATCAATGGTTCAGAAATAATTTTTTGAGTCCAGTGATGGTCAAGATTAGAAAATCAGACCATGGCCCAGAAGTGGCCGAAATTACAGGGACAGGCTGTGCAGTCCAGAAAAGTCCGAATCCAGAAGTTCATAGCATATCAGGCGCACATCCAGGAAGGCTGAAATCAGAAGATCAGAGGGCTATGAAGTGTGGTCCAGGAATGGCCGAATTCAGAGGACAATAGCATAGCAATCAAGCTGGTCCAGCTGTGGACTATCGCATGAAGATCCAATGGTGCAGATTTGATCATGGGAATTAATGGTGAAGATCTCATGATATTTTTATCAAAATATTATAAAATATTTGTTATAAATTAAATTGGAGTAGCATGGAAGTCAGGAGCTGTGGCGGGAAGCAATGCACAAATTTGATTGGTCAGTTAAGATATGAAACAAATCTAAGGCTTAAAAAGATATGATTTTTATTTAAATAAAGCCCAATTGGTCAAGATATTTTTACAGAGAATCCAGCTATATTTAGCTCGAATTTAAGGATTGGAAGAGGCCCAAATCAGCATCTATAAAAGGAGGCACAAGGCAAATTACTTAGTATCGAAAATCACAAAAGGGTTATACACTTCAAAAGCAAACACTCTCAAATTTTCATATAAGTCAATTGTTGAGTCTTAGTTTTTAAAGCAAGTACTCTTGTTGTTTTCGTTCCACTTTGTCAAATCTAAGTTGTTGAAGTAGAGTCTACAAGCTGTGGGAGTCAGTAGAGGTAGCAGGTTACTTGGCAATTAGATTTGTAGTGTTGAGAATTCTTCTACAATCTGGGGTGTCAGATTGGCTGAAGAACAGGAGCTGTTTTTCCTCAAGAAGTCTAGGATTGTTAGACTATTGAGAAGACTGACTTGGAGGGTCAGTAGCAAGGTTGTAATTCAAGTTTGAATTAGTGAAATCCTTCAAGGCGAAGGGACTGGACGTAGCCTCGTTAACGGTGAACCAGTATAAAATCTGTGAGTTTTTATTTTTATTTTTATCCGCTGCTAACTCTGTTTTAATTATACATCAAGTTTTGTTTTGAAAGTATTAAAACAGGAAAAGTTTCAAGTTAAGTCAAACACAATTCAAGCCCCCCCTTCTCGTGTTTGCACCTTCAAATCATTCTTAAGAAGTTTAGCTTCACATTTGAGAAGATCATTCTCATTTTGTATCGAAGAACATTCTTGATTTTCTTGTCTCTCATCATTACAATTTTTGGTTTGTGATTCTTCCAAGTTTTGAATGATTTTTTTGAGCTCATCATTCATCTTTTGAGTTTTTTATTTTTCTTCTTTTTCGTTATGAAACTTTTCATTTAAAGAGCTGCATTTTTGGATAAGTAGGTTTGAATCATTAAGTAAGTTATCAAATTTACTTCCTATTTGTTCACCCAAAATACAGTGTTTAGAATTTTTTACCTCTGTTTCTTCTATGTCTGCCATGAGACATATGTTGGCCTATTTCTTTGGTGCTATTTTGTTCAATGGACATTCAGCTTTGTAATGCCCTTGCTTGTTGCAACCAAAGCAAGTGATTTGGCTCTTATCAGTTTCAGTTTTGAAGTTTTCTTTCTTGCTTGGAAATCCCTTCTTGATTTGCTCCCTTCTTCTCATCATTCTTTGGATTTTTCTTATGAGGAGAGCTATTTCTTCATCTGCTTCTTCCTGTCCTTCTTCTTCAATTTCTCCTTCAGATTGTGATGGCATGCTTTCTTGAGAGACTTTTAAGGCAACTGATTTACCTTTCTTTGTTGGTTTATCTTCCATTAGCAACACTTAGTGTGCTCACAAGGTTCCAATTAATTCTTCTAGCCCAAGTGCTTCAAGATTTTTTGCTTGACTTATGGCTGTTATCATTGGCCTCCACATAGCTGGAAGACATCTCATGATTTTCCTTACACGATCTTGCACAGAGTAGGCCTTGCCTAAGGATTGCATTTCATTAACAATAGTTGTAAATCTGGAGTACATTTCATCTATTGTTTCTCCTTCATTCATTTCAAACAACTCAAACTTGCTTATTCATATATCAATTCTTGTTTCCTTTACATGACTGGTTCTTTCATGATGAGTCTGCAATGTGTCCCATACCTTTTTTGCAGAGTCACATTCATCGACTCTCTCACTTTCTTCCGTGCTTAAGGCACATGATAAAAATAATTGAGCTTTTGAGTTCAGTAGTACCTTAGATAAAAATCATTTTGATCAACCCTTGGTATGAAGTTTCCTTCTGTAATGATGCGCCACATTCCTGTGTCTTGGGACTTTAGGAACAACTGCATTTTGTTTTTCCAGAAGTAGTAATCTGAGCCATCAAAGTACGGTGGTCTATTTGATGACCCTCCTTCAGCAATGTACTTTGCTTTTGACATTTTCTTCCTAGATCTTTTCTCTACACTGTTTAGGTGTTGTTTTTAGAGACCATGCTCTGATGCCAATTGAAGTAGCAATTTACAAGAAAGAGGGTTTGAATTGTAAATTAACCTTTTAAAAATTCTTGAAAAAATTAACTCAAGATTGATCTTGGTTGTAAATCAGAAAAACAGAGAACGTTCTTGGTTCTGATCCAGAAATGGAGAACGTTCTTGATTAGTTGAAAATGACAGTTTTGGTTAATCTATTAAACTTGATATTTAAATACTTTAAAGTAAATAGATAAAGGAAGGAATATAACACATAGATATATCCTGGTTCACCAACTTGGGCTACGTCTAGTCCTCACAACTGTGAGATTTTCAACTAAGTGCTCAAAGGCATGACTTTTACACAAATTTTCTGCAGATCTATCTTGATCTGTTACAACCAATACCTTTCAATCCATAAAGGAGTTTTTCACTGATCTATCCTTCAATCTTTACAAAGGATTAATCACACTACCTTCTATATAACATAGAAGGATTTTTACAACTTCTCAATACTAGTTTTTACTCACTTTATCTTGAGATTACAATGGAATGATAAAGTGTTTGATAGAATCTAAATATCCTCAACTCGTGTTTGAGTGTTTGATTCTGATCTTTGGAACTCAGAGTGATCTTAGAGCACAATAGTAATTGGATGATGCAGTTTCTAAGTACTTAACAGAGCTTGAGAAAATGTGTGTTAAAAGGTGGAAGCTGTTGAAACTGATTATGAATGATGAGATAATTGCTTTCGTGAGTTCTGGTTTTTGCCTTCATCTTGAGTTCTCTTTTATAGACTCAAAAAGTGCTTATGACAGCTCATTTGCCCGTTAGGAACAAACTGGTTGTCCTTTGTCAGTGATTAGGTAAGAGTAGGCCAAAAAGCAAGAATGTTCTTCATTCTGCTTCTGACGTTCAAGAGCAGACTTGGTTCTTCCTCTGTGTGGCAAATGAGTCTTGATCTTAGTGATGCTTATTCTTGGCTTTTAAATTTGTAGAGGGATCTTCCAATACTGACTTGCTCTTAGCATGATTGAGAGAGCATGATTGAAAGAGTATGATTGAATTGGAACTGCATAAAGCCTGAATCTGGAACTGCATTTGCGTTTTCGCATTTCTAGAGCACTTCAAGAACGTTCTTCGTTTTCTTCAAAATTGACCTGAACGTTCTTGGATTTGTTGACTTAGCTTGTTTCTTCTTTGATATGATATGTTTAAGTTTCTTGGTACCTATCTTGATTAATATACTCAAGCACACTTATTAGATACAAAAATATGCTTTAGAGTCATAATTATAATTCTTAATTAATTTTTGTTTATCATCAAAATTATTTAAGTTGGAGTTTTGTCTCAACAATCATCTCCCCTCCAATCTCGCAAATAAAGTCTAAAAATTGGTGATAATTGGGGTGGTTTGATGTGATTGTTACCGTTTGAGAATGGCTTTGTATTGTGGGTGTTCTTTTGAGTTTTCATGTGGGCGTGTGGTTCATAACCAGAGGTGTAAATGATACGTTCGTCCAACAAATCCGTCTTGATTCGTAAGTAACGGTTTGAGTCTGACTCAGTCCCCAAAATAATAGAGACAACAAATAAGGACAAGGTAGAAAATAGAGTCAGATTATCTGTTCCGTCCCAAATTACTTTAAGGACAAATGATTATTTTATGTTATTACTGATTCACTATTTCTAAAAAAAATATATCAATAAGATCACTAACTTAGTAACTTAGGGTTTGTAAAACAATGTTATGAGTTACTACTCTTAAATGGATTGACAAGTGGTAACTATAGATGATTAGTTATAAGTTACTCTTTAATGATTACTATTTGGCGACTCATCTTGAGACCAATTAGATCTCATCTTTATTTCATTTTGTTTTTATTAAACCTACAACTTATCGAATTTGGTCAGGTTAATAGACGAGTTATGATCTAAAAATTAGTCTAATCAAATGTTGGGATCAAGTAAGGAACACAAAAAATCCTTTTAACTCGTCCTTTGTACAACCCTATTCATCACTATGACATTGTATTTTGGTCAACTTGTGAGCAAATGATTAAGTAGGATCTCTACAACTCTTCTTCAAAAGTGAACAATTTTTTGCTATGATGCTAGTTCGATCATATCATTATTTTGTAAACAGGTTGGAGTACTCCTGTAATAAATGTTGTTTATCTATAAAAAAATTGATATTTTCAATTTTTAAATGAAATGTGAAATTTAATTTTCCTTTTATTGACACAATTTAAATTTAATTTTAAATATTTATTAAAATAATTTATATAAATCTTAAAAAAAAAATTGTTTGTCATAATTCTTTTTCAAACACCAAGTCAGACCACACACCTATTTGCATTGATCTCACCTCCGTAGACCCCAATGAGAAATCAAACCCACATTCCTCCATAAGAAGACTCGCCTACTCCAAAAAATTTACCTCACACCCCAATAGTTGTACACCTACCTTACATTCTACTCAAACTAATCATTTTAATTTTTTTAAATAAATAAAAAAAAACTCCTATTCAACCTGTATTTTAGAAAATTTGAAGTTTATATTTTTTAAAACACAAATATGTTTTAAAAAATTAATTTTATATTCTAAACACAAGTTTATTTCACTTAAAATTAATCGGTGATAAAGAATTTCAAACTTCTTTCCTAGAATCATCATTCAAGTTTTCCGACCAGCATGCTTTTAGATTTTTTATTAAAAAACAAGGTAAAATAGAATTTTAATTAAAATGTAAGATGGAGATATAGTTTTAAGGGTGCAAGGTAAATTTTTTGCCAACCCTGTATGATCTAACCTTGTCTAACCAAAGCATCCATCTCAAGTCCACATCATCACCAATGAACCTCTAAAACGGTGGTGGTTCTTCCGACTCCCAATTTTACTCATTTTTTTGACTTTATATTGAATTTTAGTTTTTGATAATGTATAATATACTATCAAATTATAACTTTAAGTAGTGTATTTAGGGGTGGAGAAGCAAATACACTGGCGGATGAACAATCGCCCCTTAGAAAAAAGATCGGAATAAATTGGCCCACACCTCCCTCCCTTAACTCCTCTTGATTCCAAAATTTCTTTAGGCACCTCCTCTCCATCACATAAAGACACTGATAGAATCTTTGGGCCTTTCACTAGTCTTAGACCCAATGATTCTATCAGACACCACCACAGGCTCACCTCCATGCCTTTGTTTTTTACTGCTACTTCCGTCTTACAGTAAGTGACTCTGAACGATTGGTAGTTTTTACCCTTGCATTTAGGGGTTTTCCACATCAAAATATCAGTGTTGTTACACTTTTTTATTTTGATTAATTTGCTGCCATATATATTTGTTGTTACTCCTCATGGTTCTTACAAGTTGGGGGAATTTAATATCCGTTGCGTATTACTTGTTATCGTGTTTCTGTGTTTATTCTCTATCAGCGTGGAAAGTTTTATCCCATACCCCTACAATTATACATATACCCCCACAAAATTTTCAAAATGCCAAAATTACCCTTCACTTTTTTTTTACTATTTTATCAAATTAAATTTTTTTTTTACCTTCTACCGAAAAACTTGAAAAAAGTTTTCCGGAAAAGACGCGAACATTTAACACTACGGGAAAACTTTTTGGCAAGTTTTCCGGTAGTTACCAGAAAACTTGGGAGGAAGTTTTTCGGAAAAGACGTACCATTTAACACTACCAGAAAACGAAGTTTTCCGGAAAAGACGTACCATTTAATACTACCGGAAAACTTCATGGAAAATTTTCCGGTAGTTAACGGAAAACTTGCCAAAAAGTTTTTCGGTAGTTTTGTTTTTTTAAATTTTTTTTTAAAAAAAAATTGAAAAAAAAACTACCGGAAAACTTGCCAAAAAGTTTTCCGGTAGTGTTAAATTTACGCCTTTTCCAGAAAACTTCCTCCCAAGTTTTCAGGTAACTACTGGAAAACTTGCCAAAAAATTTTCTGGTAGTGTGAAATGTTCGCGTCTTTTTTCGGAAAACTTTTTTCAAGTTTTCCGGTAGAAGATAAAAAAAAAGTAAATTTTAATTTGATAAAATAATAAAAAAAATGAAAGGTAATTTTGATATTTTAAAAAATTTGTGAAAGTATAGGTATAATTGTGGGGATACGGGGTAAAACTTTCATCGAAGTGGTAAGAGAGAGACTATTTTTTGAAAGAAAAGACAGCCACCAAAAGAGAAAAGAGAAGGGCCAACATTCTTCCAGTTTGTAAAAAATTATATTTTAAAATGAATGACTCTTTTAATTTTCAATGTACTTTTTTTTTTCCACTTATACTATTTAATTAATATTGTTTATATTACTTCTAATCCAATATCTCCTACTATGTATTTATGACACTGATAATGCACTAATAACTAACAAAGATAATTTAATAAAAATAATATTCTCTCTTTCATTTCTACATTTTTCTTAATATGTGTGAAATAATTGAATAACTACTGAAAGAGTATTTTTTTTTCACACTAGCAATTATAGTGTATTTTTATACGGGTATCGAACTAAACTATTGGATCTGAGTAATGGGTAAGAAGAATAAAATGGGGTATTAGATGATTTGTGCAATGAAGGGGTAGCTAAAAACCAAAGGAAAAGTGAAAGCATTATTGCTTCTCTGATATCCACTATACACCTATCTGTCTTAATAAAAAACCAGTCCCCATCAGAATACATTTTAAAATAAAATGAAAAGAATTGTGTAGTAAACATATAAAATTGGATTCACAAAAAAAATTCACAGGTACAACATAAGAGTAATAGTTCCGTGACAAATTTATTTTAAATGAATTAATTCTATAAAATTTATTCTAACTAAAACTGAATTGAAAATGTTTAACCAATTTCTATTTGAATACATTCATGTAAAAATGAGTCGAACAATAAATCCGACACTAAAAATCAATTACAGAAGCCAAAAGTTACATATTCTAACTTCAAGTTAGAATCAATTTTTAAAGCAAAATAAATTATACGCAGGACATACAGACATGTATAAATCAATTTTACATCTCTTAAATCAATTTTGACTCCTCAAAAATTGAAACCAAAGATACACTAAAATGTTGATTCAAATCCATTTTATCAAATATTCCCTACATATGGCCAAATACATAAGTGGATGAGGTACAGTGGACTATTTTACAATTTTGCATCTTTAGAGACAATTCTCCTCTCTAACTCTTAAAACAATCTAAATTCCATGTTGTGATGCAGAGAGATTAGAGGACATTAGCATATATAATTCCAAACAGGAGACAATTTATAAAAATGGAGTGAAAAAAATCAAAAGCAGCATTTTCACTTTTGTAAAAACCTAGTACAACTATGATGCATACCGCTGCATTATGTCTCCTGAGAGGATTTGAGTGAGAATGGATCAGAAGTGCTTCTGATAATCCTGTGATGGTGGCTGCTCCCACGGGCGCAAAAAGCCTACAACAAAAACAATTAGTTTAGGTTCATACAAAACATATGAAACCCAATACAAGAATCTGCACACTAATATTACCTTTATCCCTAATTATATACACATTTTAGATAAAGAATGCATCGCTAAATATAGTGTTCGGATCGTCTACAGCTGCTTTATGGTGCAGGTGCAGGTGCAGCAGCCATAAAAACCATTGGATTTAGAGAGAGAAATTGTATTTCTCTAATTTAATGGTTCTTACAGGTACTGACTGCATCATAAAGCAGTTGTAGAGAGTCCAAATACCTAAAATATAAGCTCCATTTCAAATTACTAACATGTTTATTAATTTTTTTTTGAAATATACCTTTAATTAACACTACTAAGTATCTTGGATGATGAAAAACCAAAACTAAACACATTTATATACAAAAGGATATTTTAGAACATTCATACATAAAATTGACACATTACATATAGGTTGCATTAACAATTATGTTTAAATGCACCCACGCTCCAGCACTTCTCTCTTAAAAAATAATGGGGCAGAGAAATTTCTATGATCCACTTCTCAATGGAGTCTTATTATCCCTTCCATGATATTAATGGGCTCACATAGGCAAAAGAACCAAGCTAGCAAGTGCCACTAGAATGCAAAGAAATCATTTCATTCATATTACTCATTGTTTTGGCAACCCAGAATAAGCATAGAGCTTCATGAATAAAGAGACAAAGGATGAAGAGATGCCAAAAGCATAATAAGGTGAAGACATAAATGGTAACTCAAAATTATCATGCAAGGGAATGAAAAAAGAAGAGGAACCTTCAACAAAGATAATGTAAGAGTTCCATGTTAAATGAGATATGGCCCGAAAAATGAGTTTATAAAGTGGGAAGCATCACTTATATTACAAGCCAGTTTTGTAGAGTTGAGTTAGTCAACCTAAGATGGTTTCAAGCCTATCTACAATCTGTTGGCCCACTTGAGAAACGCTCTAGATGTTCCCTCTTGGAAGTGAGGGGTGCGTGTTACGTGTCTCATATTTGGATGTAGATATGACCTAGAAATGAGTTTATAAGTGGGAGGCATCTCTCATCTAGTCATCTTACAACGGTTTTGTAGGATTGAGATAGACATAGACCCAACCCACATTCTAAGAGATAAGTGTCATGAGAAAAACATCAATATCCCTTCTAAAGTTCAGACTTGAGAGGTGCCCAAGAAGATGCATTTGAGAGACTTAGCACAGAGCTGGTTCTGTCCAAGACCAAGAGAAAGAACAAAGCACATGCAAGGTGCCCCTAAACCAACAAAATGAATCATAATACAGATTGATTAAGAGAAGGGGTGATGGTTTTTGCAAAACCAAAAGGAGTAAGCAATTACGACCTCATAACCACAAAACTTCAAAGGACATTATAGTGAAGGAATAAAATAAGAGCATTATGTTAAATAACAGTCTCTACACTCAACAATGTTGTTTTCTGATAGGTTTGACAACATGGAGATCGATAAAGGATGTTCATGAAGCCGTAAAAGTTGTAAATGAAGCAAAAAATTATTCACAGTCTTATTGGAGCATAAAAGGCGCAGAGTTAAAGGTACAAAATTGATCGTGAAGGTAAAACGTGATTAAAATACGTAAAGCAACTCATACTTTTCATATAAAAACCAGGTATGACAAGAATGATCGTCAATAAATATAAAAAAAAGTACTGGAATCACAGAACAGAGTTGCAAACATCAGTGTGAATCAGTTTAAAGGGGGAAGCAATGCAATTATTAACATGATTTTTGAAAGTATTGGTTGAATGCGAAAGTTTTCCATTTAGTCAAAAGGCCGAAGTAGTGAGTGTGCCCAAAATTGTGCCAGAATTGATTACCTACATGGGCACAATTTCCTACACGATTCAGAAAACTGCCAGAGGCAATAATTGATGAATCAGCAGCAAGATGCACAGTAGCAGGCACATGTGATTGTGAAGAAGATGCAGGTAGCAAGAGAAGAAAACAAAAATCCTCCATAAAGAAAATGGCATTGATCAAAATCTATTGGCGAACTGGATCCAGATGAATTGGAAGTCCTGCTCGTGAGTGAAGCATAAACAGCTAGCCTAATTGCTCATCCTAAACTTTGGGTATCATATCAGCAGTGACAATTGACAAGTAACAGCGTGGCATGCTTCTTTGCCACAACAGCCTATATCTGACCTAAGTACAAAGATGTATTGCATGTTTGGTTACACGTTCACGTCCACTTTCTCGTGTCCCTATGACATTTAACCGCAAATTTTAGAAACTCCAAATGGAAGCTTTCATTTGACTGTGTGTGTGATCGTGATTGCCTATTTTCCAAACACACATGTAACAACTAACAAGTCTGAATAACAAAGTTAAAGTGTTGAGCATTATTAGCACATAAGGTCTTATCCTTCTATCATATAGAGGCAAAAAATTGGGGGCGGATAGGGAACAAGAGACATCCCACTACAGGCTACATAACTGTTCATCACTCATAAGTCCTATTCCAAGAGGGATGAAGGGAAAACAAAGGCTTCCCAATATAGGTCATTTGGATCATGCTTGGATGAAGGGAAAACAAATTGTGGGTGAGGTGGATATAACCAAATCAGCAACTGAAACAAACTCAAATGTTCAATATGAGAGCCGTGACTATGTGATAACTACATTGGCTGGACCAATGTAGACAAGTCGAGCAGGTCTGGACAGATTATCACAGAAGATAGTGTCACATACCGAAATCGGGTGACGGGGCTAACATGTCACTGCAAAGCTTAGAAAGATAGATGGCAACAAGGTTAGGTGGACTGGTTGAAGACGGTGAAAATTCAATGGTGGGAAGTGCATCAACTGGATCAGTACACAACAAAACACTTTCAAAATGGGTAGCTGGAGGGAAACAGCCAAACAAGACCACTGGAAGGAGCACAGAAGAAGAAAAAGCTTAGGGTTTATTACCCCCAACTCCCAATAAAACATACATGAAAGTGTCTATCGTGTCTGCGACTATGGTTCAAGAATAAAGGGTAATAACATTATATAGATTAAATAAATAGACAGCTAGTATCTCTACCACCTCAAAAACCTACTCAACCACCCATAAACTATCATTAAAAAGCAACAAATACAAACCACAAGTACTTTTAACAAATAAGAGCATTAAAAAGAACTGACGTACTTAATTCTCCCAGTGACATATATATGGAATCATCCTCAGCAAGTGTCCCCTGAAATAAAAGAATGGAAGTATGTGAAATTCATCATAGAAGATGCAGCTGAAAAGTTGACTGGCCCATTTCATTGTTTATTATAAAGAAATGCAATAAACATCAAAGTTCGCGAAGGTTAACTTAAAATGACAGGTATAAAAAAATTCAATTTGAAGCTAGCATCAGTACCGTTGCATTATCAAGGCCTATTTCATTGTGCACAGAATTTATGTCGTCGGGTACTGAAGAGCAGTTTGTGAAATCCGTCCCAAGCAACTCTGATATCATTAGTCCATATCCATCCTGAACATCATGTATATCAGCAGCATTTTGAGCATGGCTGGGAAAACCTTCAAGTCCTGTAAACATAGCCTCTGTCCTGTGTGCTTGAATGAAAAAATATTAGTAATAGAACTGCAAGGTAAAGAAGGGGACCTTGAAAACTATAAGCTTCAGCTGATTTTTTCACTCAGTAACTGGAAGAAAGAATGATAACTCTTAGAATTTGGGTCAGGTCTAACTCAACCCTTACAAAACCGGCTTGTAAAGTGATGACTTTCCACCACTTATAAACACATTTTCAGACCCTATCTCATTCGATGGGTTGACAATAACTAGATCAATTAGGTACTAAATAAAAGCATGCAGAAACGGGCATAGAAATAAATAAATTGATATTAGTAAGAGAGCTTCAAGGTAAAGATATGATCTTTAAACTATATGCTTCAGCTTGGATTTTCACTGAGTAACCGGAAGAAATGATAATAACTAGATTAATTAGGTACTAACAAACATTAAATTGGAGAGACAGGATAAAATATTAAACAAAACTGACATAATGCATGGAAAATATTCGGTATAGAAGAAACATACTTTCTATCGATACTGTCGATTGGCTTTTCTTCTGGAATGGAATCATTTTCTAGATCAATTACTTCAATCTCTTTGCCATCTGTTCCATGAGTACTGAATTTTCCTGATACACTAGCACGACTCATGGACAGATCGATATCAACCGGTATAGCTTCCTTTGATTCAGAAACAGGAGGGGTGTAAATAAGAACAGGATGATCAACATGAGTGTCATGAACTTCAGATGCTTCAATGAGATTCAGATCACAAGTTCTAAATGAACTCGTCAACTGTGGCTTCTTCTCTGAACATCCGAAAAATGTTCTATCTCCATCTGTGAACTGAGAACTACTCATAAGGCTACCCTGATCAGAAGCCATACTCACTTTGTCAACATGTGAAATTGTGTCTTCCTCTGGACTCTCTTTCACCTCAATTGGTGTGTTATTATGCAGAAAGTACGCTTCGGTCTTCGGTATAGGGGAGGGCAAGGGCAGCCACTCTCTCAGTCTTTTGGTGTCCTCCCTGACATCAACGTTGTCTTCCGCAACACTGTCTTCCGCAACACGTTTCTCACCCCTTTCTTCCGACACGGAACTGCAGCCTCCGTACTTGGGTAGTTCAGCAGTTGACTCTTGGCCTTTTTCGTGCACATATCTTCTATCTTGATCAGATTGAGACTCAATAGATTGATCTTCTTCAGCTTCACAAGCAGTATCCAATTCTTTCATATTCTCAGCGGAATCATCAGGTTCTACCTCGGCAGTGTCCGGGTCAATATGCACTACCTCATAAGTCTTGTCAGATATCAAAACACCTGAGACCGAGGCATGAGATTGATCTTCCTCATTTTCAGCTAAGATTTCGGGTCCTTGAAGATCCACAATATCATCAACGTTCTCTTCTACACTGTTCCCTTGCAGAAGAGCCTTCGGATTCTTGTTTGTAAGCGAAGAGCGTGTCTTTGTAGGCACCTTAACAGATTTACAAAATGAAAGTAAATCAGTGAAAACACTACCAGAGCTATTATTCTCCTGATCACTAGACTGAGCAGATGAATTCTTCGAGATACTCGGTTTATCGCCTTCATCACTACTACCAGCTTGGTCCTTCACCATTACCACCTGCTTAACTTCATCATTCATATTCTCCAAATCATTGGTACTCCCAACAAACTCCACATCCATATCACATACATCTTTAACTTCACCAGAACAACTTTGTTTCAATTCCACCAATTCACCATCCGAAACCCGATCCTTATCAGTCTCAGCTCCCAAATCATTACCTTCCACACTTGTAGGCACAAACTCATTCAAATTCGATTTCTCAATTACATCATCAACACAACCACCTCCACCACCACTAGCACCAACAAGCTCCTCCTCCTCCTCCTCCTCCTCCTGCTTCTGCTGTTCCCCTCGCAGCTCTTCATCTTGTTGTCTAACACCACTTCCACTACCAACATCAACATCATCATCATCATCCCTAATATCCGAACCACCTCGAAATCTATCAGACCATGATCCATTCCTTCTATACTCTCTATTACCCCAATCAAACCCATTACTCTTAAAACTCCCCCTCCGCCTACCACCACCACCACCACTACTACTACTACCCTTTTGTCCAAACTCTTCAAACCCCAATTTCCTCCTCCCACCAGTTATCCCTCCATCCACACCCGGACCTGCATTCCCCAATCGGGCAAGCGCAGAAGGCCTCCCTCCGTCCATCCCAATTTCCCCCATACCAACACTAACACCACCAACAACACCAACATGCTTCTTAAAACTACCATTTTGATTATGCCACTTCAAAGACAAAACATTTGGTGGCAACAACCCTTGAGAAACTAAATACTCAGCAGCTAGCCTACCTGCCTCCATAAAAATATCACCACCACCACTGATGCCGCCGGGGATGGAGGCCCCGGCGGCAGCAGCAGTAACAACAGAAGCAGAAGCTCTACGGTTATTATTATTATAACCTCTTCCAAAACCAACACCAACATCAGCACCACCACCACGGTGGCGATATTCAGGAGCATAAAAGCCTCTAGGACTACGTTGTCTAGGGTGCATACTGTTTCTTTCAATTTCACAAGTCAGATCAAACTCAATTACAATAACAACAATAATTTAAATTAAAATCAGAAAATTGAAGAATCTTATCTCACATAGGAAAAAACACAAACACAAAAAAGAGAGAAAGAGAGAATTGAATTGAAGTGAAGAAGAAGAAGGGAAATAATCAGATCTGAGAAATTGTTAGGTGAGCGGAGAGACAGTGGAAGAATAAATTGGAGTGGTTGGAAATGGTGATGAAGGAACAGGGTAAGTATTGTGGGAGGAGAAACATGAGATTAGAACCTTTCATGGATGATGGATGGACCAATTAATATTGAATTTTGAGTATAGTAAAAATAATAATAAATATTTGATTAGATTGCATCAAAAATCAAATCAACATCAACAAACAACATGTTTGATTATTTGTTGGATCTTTTCTTTCTTTCTTTTCTGCACAACTATTGATGATGCTACCATCGACACGCAGGTAGGTTGATAGATGCTAATGCTTTTGTTTTTTTGGTACAATGTTAATGCTCTTTAACTTTATTTTCTCCCTTTCATTTTCATAAAATAATGAATGAATGAACTGCACGCCTGTACGAAACCTAACTTTACTTTATTATTTTTATTATTATTATTATACTATATATATACAAAGGTTTACTAATTTTTATGAATACGTAAATTAACATTCTACGATTTTTTATTTGGACAAAAAAATTACCTATTTTAAATAAATAAAATTGGGAGGTAGTTTTATAAATTTTATTTTAATTATAAATAATTAAAAGAAATGTAGACTGTTAATGTACATCTTTTAAATTTTTGGATGTAAATTAACAACATATGTCTTTTAATTTAGAATTTTTTTAATTTTAAATAAGTAAAATTGAGGGTAATTTTGTAAATTTAATTTTATATGATATAGAGAAAAAATAAATTAAAAAAATGTAAATTATATTTTTATCTCTCATTCATGTAATTATTTCAAAGAGATATATAGATTATTTTATCCAAAATAAAAAGGTGCAAATTAATAATTTATACCTATGAGAATGAGTTAGTGTAAATTAACAAACCATATATATTCCTATCACTAAGACCAATTTTGAAATTAACTTTTGTCAAAAAAAAAAATTTGAAATTATCTTCTAATTATTAAAATATATATATTTATATTTATAATTTATAATATTTTCTCAAATTAAATAAGGTAGATGGTTGACCAACATATAAATTGGTAAGAGACTCCATCTTAAGAAATTAATTAAAGTTTGATCATGCTTTTGTGGATAGAGAAAATTCGAGTGATAGGTGAAAATTTATTTTGTGTCTAATAGTTTTTTCAATAGCGATTAGTAATTCTAAATGATAGTCAATATTTTATTGTTATAATAAAAAAATAGATTTAATTGCAGTTTTGATCAATTTATTTTTATTAGATGAAATTTTAAAAATCAAATAAAAAATGAAAATATGAGTTTATTTGAATATTTGAGTTACGAATTCGATAAAATTTGTATTATATTAAAGAATGTAATTAATTTTATGGGTTTTGGTTGAAAATTTTGATGAATTTTTTGAATTTTTGTAAAAAAAAAGGATAATATTGTTAACATTTTAAAACATAAAGGATTAAATTGTCACTTAAAATTAAAATAAAGGACCAAATCGAGAAAAAAAAAAGATAAATGACTAAAACGTTACCTGAAATTAAACTAAGGGACCATGGATGCTATTTAGCCAAAATAATAAAAAAAATTTGTGATTTATATATTTTTAATTTTAGAGTATTATAACAACATACAAATTATTTATTTGAAATCTAAATTTTAGAGGATTTAGATAAAATTTTCAAATAAATAAGAAAAACAGGTTCTCCCAGCCCCTCATTTTCTCTTTCCTTTTTCTCAAAATCCCTCTTAAACTTCCAAACATATCCTAAAACACCCATTGATCCCGTCAGTAATAGTAATTAGTGTACAACTATGTCTCTTGAATGATTTTGTCAAAGAAAAAAATATGTAAATGATTTTGTCCAATATCCAAAAAAATTTGATACTACATTTCTTATGACATAAGATAAGTTTAAGTAAGTTATTCAAAAACTTCAAACTCTCTTTCTCTTATATTTATAAATCTTTCTTAGTTTCGGTTTGGATTCACGTTACAAATTGCTGTTTGGATTCAAGTTACAAAAATCGCATCATTGTAGAATCTCGTGTCCCATTACACTTAAAACGTGAAAATTACAAAACTATAATGCATTTAGTGAAAAGTGACAACATAAACAAACAAACACTCTAGTTTTGTTTCAACATGTGAGAGGTCATTAGGCAACTATTTGCTCATGGATGTGGTAAAGTTATCTCGTTATTTAATTGAATAGGTAGGTAGTAATCAAAATGTCTAAAGTTTTGTTTATGAGAGTCTGAGGAAAAAACATCACAAAAATATATCTCAGTCTCACAATTTCTTAAACACTCTCTAGGGATGATAATAAGTGAATGTCTGATTTGTAGAGAGAAAAATACAAAAAATAGGAGTTTGAATTGTGTGTTGTTTCCAAAAATTAACTCAATTAAAAAAACAAATTATAAATTGGTGATGTTGAAAGCAATAATAAGTAAAGAGATAAGGAGAGTAACCCAAACCAATTTATCGTGGTTCACCATCAACACGATAGCTACGTCCGGTCGCTTCACACTGATTTAATCGACTAATCACAAACAACATCACACGTCTACTAAACACCTTCTAGTCAAACTAACTATGTTCAAATCTTCTCGACGTTCTAACTTAGTATAGTTAAGCTGTCAAGGGCAACAACCATTACTGAGCCAAGTTACAACAATGTTTAAGATGACTTTCTAACAAACTCTCACACAATAATCTTTACAAAAATTTCTCTTAGGAAGTATTTTAGGTTTCTCAGCACTTAGAGGTTATACAAGAATTTTCATGAATTTGTATCTGTGACAATAAATTTTTCTCTTTTTGTTTTCTTATTTTGTAGTGATGATCACAAATCATTTTATAGAGAAGCTTTGAGTCAATTCAGGTTTCTAGTAGTTGTTGTGATTTCATGAAATCAACATATGAAATAATAACTTGCATCAAATCTTAGAGGTCTTGGATCAACATTAAAAACTTGTCTTAATCTGTCTTCAAAATTGATTCAGCGTATCTTGATAAAAGCAACGGGAAAACCAGAGGATGACATTTTTAGATGATGTCATGTGCTTCTTTAATCATAGGATAAGTCCACTATGATGAACACATGAAGTCGAAATGTTGACTTTATCAGAGTGTTGACTTGACATTCAATTTGCACGCCAATGTTATTAAATGCAGAATCATTATATTGAACTTGTATTAAAAGATTTAGCAGAGGTGCGTTAAAAACATGTTTATCAGAGTCAGTCACAACTTAACATATTTTCCAGAGAATTGCCTTGTTTATATTCTCCAATCATAAGATGATCCAACATAATGTCTTCAAGGTTCATGACAAGGGAACTAGACACTTAATTAAAATTATTAGTGCTATAAATTATTCACACAAAATAATTTTTGTTATCATCAAAATAATTAAGGGTCATTGTTCCTAAACCCACGTTGGTCCTAACGACCTCCCCGTTTTTTATGATGATAACATCTATTTTTTTGAACAATTTTTCTTTATAATAAAGTGATAAATGAAGAGTTGTTCAAAGTAAAGCAGTAAAGCTCCCCCTTAATATGAGCAAGTTTTCCAAAAAATAGTGGAGTATGAAATTCTAACAAGGAGAGTTTGCTAAAAGATAAGAAACTGTTCTAAAAACTACCAAGAAAGTATACTCATCATTTTATCATCAGACAAAAAGAGTTGTACAAAGACGTAAAACACACACAAAAGATATAAAATTATAACTTAATGAACAAAAAAAACATTTGCATTAAAAAGTGTATAATATAGAATAAAGTGAAAACCAATACACAAAAGGAAAGAAAAACAAAGGTTAAATAAAGGATGTGATTGGTCAATCTAGCTAAGATTACTCCTAACTTATTCTGAATGGACTCCTGATACTTGGTTCTTTGTTTCATGAACGCGTCAGTTTTAGCTTCCATTCGATCAAAGTCTTCCTTCTTTACAAACTAAGATGGGTCAAACGCAAGTGCAGAAGGAATTACATAAAGGCCTTTAGAGGTATAAAATCTGCAGAACCTGAAGCAATAATAGCAGGAACGTCCAAGGGAGATAACTCAACATGTGGAATGGTCACAGGAAACTTCAATGATGCCAAGAGAGCAACAACTAGTGATTCTAGATGAACATAGCTTGAAGGAAAGTTATCTTCACTCGATGGACCTTCTAATGCAACAGTTAGTTGCTATCTGATCTAGTCTTCATGAGCTTTATGAAAATGGAAGACCCAAAGGTAGAGGATCTCAACAATATGTCTGAAAGCACTAGAGTTCTGAGTGGCCAAATGTATTTCATGCTCTTTGTTTTCCCTAATCCAGGTTGTGACAAAGGAAAAACATTGTCCCATTGATTTGAGACTTTGTCAGGATCCAAACTCTGAGCATTCAGATTCCTAATCTTGTTAATTTTAGTTGTGAAAGAGGTAATGAATGAGTCATAGTTTGGGAAGCTAGATGGAAGAAGGGGAATAAGAAGGGCTAGGTCTAGGAGTATAAAAATATCAGGTTTAGATTGAAGTTTGATGGAGGTATTTTTAGAGTTAGCCCTAGAGGCCGGTAATTTTTCTTGAGTTATTATTTGTATCATGACACGTATTATTATTATTATTATTATTATTATTATTATTATTATTTATATAGTAATATGAGACATTTTAATTTATTATGTGAATTTATTTAAAGCATAATAAAGTCCTTAGAATAGTTAGTCTATTTATTGGAACATTAAGTGTGACTTAATCATGAGGCCTCATAGAGCATAATGACACTATTATTAAACTATCTATAGTCAAATTTTACTGTTAATTAATGAGACAACAATAATGCATAAAGATTATTAGTGAGTAGACTGATGATCACTTCTCACGGGTCATGGATATGAGATATCAAGTCTTCACATAGGTATAAATATTATGAGTAATTTTGTACTAGATTGATCCCTTATGAGAACGTTTTATAATAGTTATGCAAGTGTCATTAATGATTCTCATGTGACATAGTGAATAGTCCTTCGACTTGAAGTCACAAGATCCCTACTCGGAGAATTGTATACTTTGAGGGAATCAAACATTATCTATAATAGGACAATCATAACAGTGGTTATTGTGTCTATAATAAACCATGTAAAGGGATGTGAGTGATGTAGATATGATTCATTCCTCCTGCATAATAGGTGTTGTGTTTGGGACCTCTCGATAGAGTGATATATGAAATGTGCATGACTACGCCAAAATGCACCAATATAAGATATTGGGTTCATTAGTGATTGCATGTATACCCGGGAATCGAGAAACAAATTATTGGACCTAATAAGGATGACACTTTTTTTGTCTTGTGTTCAATTAAGACATTTAGATGAAGGGATAATTACTGCACAATAAATAGTGGTCACAGTAAGGTTAAAAGTCGTATCACAAATTTTCTCATTAATTGGGTAGCAATAATGCATTGTTAGATGTCACTCATTGTTTACAATATTTTATATTTTATATTATTACCAATTAAGTGAGAGTCTATATAGAGTCACACAATATAATGTTTAAATTAGAAAGTAAAAATTTAGTTAAATAATGATTTAATTAAATAAAATGAATTGAGCTTATAGAGTACAAACTCCACTATGACATTAAGATATATATATATATATATATATATATATATATATATATATATATATTTATTGTGCCTCATCTTAACATAACACTAAAGTCATTCTTATTGTATTCGTCAGCTAGCACCGATGCATTCCAAGGAAACCGTTCACGTGAACTGAGTAGAGACACTACCATATCGTATCTCTATTCAAAGTCATGGTTATTTATGCCTTATTTTTGTTGGTGTTCATTTACCTATTTGATAATATTTCTAAATATTTTTTGTAATATGATTCATATAAAATAAATATTATCGACTAGGAGCATTATTGACATATATGATATTTGATGAATAATTGTTGTCTCAATATATTTCCGAAATATGTGTTCTCAATATTATTTTAATATGTTAAAAACTGAGTATTTGTTGTTGCTCTTGTTTAATATTGATATAAATATTTGAATCAAAATTCAGTGCAATAGTTTTGATTTTGAATTTATTAAAACATACAATTCTCAAAATTAGTTATTAATAATAAAGAGTCATTATTAGTAACTATTTTGAGATGTATTAATTAATTAATTTTAATTAATTATTAAGTATGTATAGTTATATCCTTAATATGGTTGGTGGTTATTTCATTTAGTTAAATACGATGTGCGTGTGTGCTTTATTTTAAAATACGACATGCATGTTGTAACAACGTATTTATTTTATTTATTGTGATTGTACCCGATGACAGGAGGCAACACCATACAAAGACGCCACTAGAGAGGTTTGAATAGTCAACTCAAAAATCAAAGATTTGTAATTTATATTTAGTTAATTTGTTTTTCGTGTTAGGTGGCCATAATTATATTACCTAATCCTATATATTTGTATGTGATGCATGATATGTAGTATGTTTTTATATACATATGTTTCGTATGCTTTAAAATGTGAGAGTATATATACATGCATGCTAAGAGATGTTTGTATGAAATACAAAAGTTAGTGAGATTGCTTAATAAAATCCCTCAAATTAAATATTAAATTTAAGGCTGAATAGCACCCGTGGTCCCTTAACTTAATTTCAGTTAACGTTTTAGTCCTTTATCTTTTTTTTTTCCAATTTGGTCCTTTATTTTAATTTTAAGTGACAATTTGATCTTTTATGTTTTTAAAATGTCAACAATGTTATCCTTTTTTTTTTTTACAAAAATTTAAAAAATTCATCAAAATTTTCAACCAAAATCCATAAAATTATTTATATGCTTCAATATAATACAAATTTCATCAAATTCGAAAATCAAATCTTCAAATAAACTCATATTTCCATTTTTAACAACATCAAATAAAGAATGAAAATTGATGAAATTTTTGTATGAGTTTATTTGAAGATTTGAGTTACGAATTTGATGAAATTTGTATTATATTAAAGAATATAATTAATTTTATGAGTTTTGGTTGAAAATTTTGATGAGTTTTTTGAATTTTTGTAAAAAAAAAAGGATAATATTGTTGACATTTTAAAACATAAAAGATCAAATTGTCACTTAAAATTAAAATAAAGGACCAAATCGGGAAAAAAAAGATAAAAGACTAAAACGTTGATTGAAATTAAATTAAGGGACCACATGTGCTATTTAGCCTAAATTTAATATCATCCAGTGTGTGACACTCGTCAAGGCCAATATCGTATATGTGATGTAATTGGACAGGAGTTCCTACCTAAATAGTCGTGTTTTGGGTGAATCAACTCATTTGTCTCAAAACAAAGTGAAATATGGATCTTGGTCTCAATAGAAAATCTTCCAATGGGATTTTCTGAGACAAAAAAATAATTGATTTGAGTAAAATAGTGAGAGAGTATTTAATAAAGACTTGTAAAATATGTTTATTACATGATAGTTATATATATTTTTTTGTCTTAGACTAACCATGTTTGCAAACACAAACAACACATTTTCATTGTGAAGCCTTCTTGAGAAGGAAAAGTTATCAGGAACTAACTTCCTCGATTGACACCGAAAATTCAGGATTGTCCTGAAACAATAGAAGAAGTTATGTGTGCTCAAATGGCTTATTCTTGAGCACCCCGCTGCAAATGCTACTAGGGCTGAACAATATGGTTATAAGTTGAATCAAGAGAATGCCTTAGATGCTTCATGCCTTATGCTTGCAACCATGAACTCATACATGCAAAAGCAGTATCAGAACATAGAGGCGTTCAATATGATCGAACACTTTAAAATGCTATTTCAAGTGGATTCTAGGAAAGAAAGGTTTGAAGCATCAAAAGCTATTTTCCATTGCAGGCTGGCAGAAAGAAGTACCGTTGGGCCTCATGTACTCCAGACGAGTAGGCACATTGAGAACCTAGAGAGGTTGATATTTCCTTTGGGTCTAGAACTTGCAACCGATGTGATCCTGTAGTTCTAGAAAGGGAATTCATCTCTATAAGAACTAGTGGGATTAACATAGAACTTGGAGAAGTCCAAAATCCACAAAACATTGCACCGGCTATGATAAATCTACAACGAGTTGTGGGTGTTCCTTCTAATCAAGTAGCATAAGAATCTTGTAGGTCTGGGAGAGCACACCATCAACCTGAGAGATATGGACTTATTTTGACTCAAGAAGGTGACATGTTACTCATGGATCAAGATGAGCCCACAACCTACTAGGAAGCCATGATTGGAAAAAAATATGAGAAATGGCTTGAAGCCATGAGGTCTGAAATGGAACCCATGCACACTAATCAAGTATAGACCTTGGTTGATGCATCTAAAGGGATAAAACCCATAGGGTGCAAGTGGGTCTTCAAGAAGAAGACTGCCAAGGATGGTAAGGTAAATACCTTTAAGGAAATGTTAGTGGCAAAAGGTTTTAAACAAATTCATGGCATAAACTACGACGAAACCTACTCTTTAATAGTAATGTTTAAATATGCTCGGATTCTGCTTGTTATTGTTGCATACCATGATTATGAAATTTGGTAAATGGATGTTAAGACTGTGTTCCTTAACGGGAATCTTATCGAGGATGTGTATATGACACAACTTGAGGGTTTTGAAAATGTAAAGGATGTTGGAAAGGTATGCAAGCTACAAAGGTCCATTTATGGGTTTCAGCAATCTTCTATAAGTTGGAATCTTTGTTTTGTTGAAGTTGTAAAAAAGTTTGGGTTCATTAAGAATAAAGATGAACCTTGTATCAACAAGAAGGTTAGTAGGAGCACAATAGTGTTTTTGGTCTTGTATGTGGATGACATACTGCTCATTGGAAATGATATCCCTACATTACAAAACGTGAAAATGTGGTTAGATAGTTGCTTTTGGATAAGGACTTAGGTGAAGCCTCCTATGTGTTAGGAATCAGACTCTATAGAGATAGATCACTGAAGCTACTTTGCCGGAGTCAAAGTGCTTAGGTGCTTCATGAAATAGAAATGTTGCTTTACAAGGAAGGGGGTTTGAATTGTAAAGTTGTCTTTTTAAAAATTTCTCTGTTAAAACTAAAAAATAACTCCAGATTGGTCTTGGTTAAGAAAACAGAAAACGGAGAACGTTCTTGGTTATGGAAAAAGAAAACAGAGAACGTTCTTGGTTAGTTCAAAAAGTAGAATGATCTTGATTGTAACAGTAGAAAAACGGAGAACGTTCTTGGTTTTGTTTAAAAACATAAATTGATTTTTAACTTAAGTAAATGAAGAACTTGTAGTACCCCAATTTTGTCCGACCAATTAAAATATTTTGTTTTTAAAAAAAATATATAAAAATATATTTAATAAAAAGTTTGCACTTATTATTATCAATAAAAAAGTTTTAAATCTGGTCCAATTTTGAATTTATATGTGTTTATATTACATTTAATACATAAAATAAAATAATTAATTAAAATAATTATAAAAAAGAAGTAAAAAGGTATAATCTGGTTCAATATAATTAATTAAAATAAAATAATCTAGTCCAATATTTGCTCTGGCTGACAGCTTGCGTACTTGCCAGCTTGCATACTTGCCAGCTCGCGTACTTGCCAGCTTGCTCTGCCTTGCTCTGCGTACTTACTTGCCAGCTTGCGTACTCGTACTTGCCAGCTTGCTCTGCTTTGCTGCCTGCCAGTTTGCAATGTTACTTTGCTGCAGTTTGCAAGTGCTGCTGCTTTGCCATCCCTGCCTTGCTATCCCTCAGTCAGTTTGCCATTTGTTTTTTTAGCCAAGATGGGGATTCCTTCTTCTTCTTCTTCTTCTTTTTTTTTGGTCTCTTTCTTTCTTTTCTTCCTTCTAGGTTTAGAGAACCTCTCCCTTTTCCTTTTCCTTTTCCTTTTTTGATACAATTAACCCTCAATTAGGGTTTCACTCTTTTAACCCTTTCTTTTTTTAGCCAAGATGTGCCTAACCCATTCAGATTTAAAAAAAAAAACTATTTTTGATTTATAACTCAATATCAAATTCTATAAAAAAAAACAAACAAATATTGCCTTAAAAATTAATTAATTGGAATATTTTCATTTTTTAAAAATCGCATCTTTACTAGATAAACTAATAAATTAAAATTCATAAATGAATTAATAAATAAAAATCATTAGTAAATGTTAACTAAAAATGACACCATTTAATCCATCAGTAGTACAGTACGAATTATACAACCGGATAGTTTTAAAAAATTATTATTTTTTTAAAATAAATGAATTTAAAATTAACTTTTTTAAATGTTACATTAATTAGATGTGATATCTTTTTAATCTTGAGTTAATAAGACACAAGTTGTACTGCATAATGGCTTTAAGACACAATCTAAAAATCGAAAATTATAAAATATTTTTAAACGGATTAATTGGATGAGACATCTTTTTACTCCTTGAGTTTTGAGACACGAGTTGTACAACTTGATTGTCTTAAAATTCATATTTTAAAATAATTATTCAAATCAAGCAAACTCTTTTTTATTTTCGTCAGGATTAACCTTTTTAATAACTAAACACTAATTTATTTAAAAAAACAATCAACGCCTCCGCATTTTCAAAACCAAGAACTACGTAGCTTTGATTTCTCCATCGCACCGGGAGATACGTAGGAGCGAGATCACACTCTTGTCAAACACATTAATAAAAATTTCGTTTTTTCCTCTTTTCTTTAAACACATATTTATTTCAAAATCACATTAAAGATAAATTATTGATATTCATATTTAATAAAGAGAAATAAATATATTTAAGTTAATACTAATTTTGCACAATTAATTATAGGTAACCGTATTTTAACGGATGTCGTAGGGTGCTAATACATTCCCTACGCATAATCGACTCCCGAACTCAAAATTTGGTTTCAAAGACGATTTTTTTTTTCTTTTTAAGGGTTTCCCAATGTTTTCCCTATTTTAAATAAACTTTGGTGTTCACTCTATTGAATTCGAGAAACACTCGAAATTTACGCCGCGACAGAACTGAAAGTAAATAAAGATAGGGAAGAGATATCACACAATGATTTATCCTGATTCACCCAACCTAGGCTTTGTCCAGTCCTCACAACCGTGAGATTTTCCACTAAGTGTTAAAAACAAAGAACCTTCTTGGTTTACAACACCTAGCTCAGATCAGTCTTAATATGTCACAATCGTCAATCCTTTCTAGCCAGAAAGAGATTCAATCAGGTCACCTATCGACCCTTGATAGGATTTTTACAACGCACCTTTTAACCTTAAAAGGATTTATCTAAACAACTCACTCAAGCTATAAACAAGCCTTATAGTCTTGAGTTTTACACAATAACGATTAAAGTGTTTGACAAAATATGTTTAATCTCAACTCTTGTTTGAGGTTAGATTCTTTACAAGATATTTCAGTAAACTAATGATAATAAATTCGAAACTGAATGTTATTGATTTCTTGTGAGACTTTGAAGTATGAATGTGAGTGATTAATGATCTTTCTTTTGCACTTGAATGTCGTGATTTCCATTAAGCTGTGAGGTTCCTTTTATAGACACTTGAGGAGGTCCATGTCAGCTTAATATTATCGTTTGAAGAATTTCCCTTGGTGAAGGGTTGGATTAAAATAATCATGTCTTCAAAGTAAGACTATTGACTACACTTTTCCTTCGTTTTGACTTTAAGACTTTCTGGTCTTTATGCATTCTCTTTCTTCTAATTTGTACAATGTTTGAGGATCACTTAATCACGAGAATATGTTTCATAATGTATTGCTGGAGTCTCAAAAACATTCTTGGTATGTGTTTCACATGCTGGAGAAAGTTCTGGAGCTATATGGCAGAAACTGAAGAATGTTCTGAAGCCTAGAGAATGATCGTTTTTTAACTGATTTTGTCACTTTGCCTTGATTTAAATCTTTTCTCCTTAGATCTTTTGAAGTACTTCCTTTGCTATTATTAAATTTCTATATCCCTTGTATATGTTATGGTAATCCATTCGAAATAAGCATGATATTTCCTTGCATAAAAAGCTGGCTTGAACAGTCTTGATGAAGTGAAAAATCCTGGAGAGTGTTCTTGATTTTTCCAGAAAATGTCCAGAACGTTCTTGGCAGTTCATTTTTAGCTTATCGTTTAAACTGATTTTGCTTGCTTTTTCTTAGTACCTATATTAGATTATCACACTCAAATACACATGTTAAATAACACATAATTTAGAATCATAATTAGAGTCTTTAATTAATCTTTGTTTGTTTTCATCAAAACAATTAATTGAGATTTTGTCTTAACACTTCAATACGCAGAAGTTCAAGAAAGGACTTTTACCTATGTCACATGGCGTATACTTGTCCAAACAACAATGCCCTACTTCATCATATGAAAGGGATGTCATGAGTAGAAAGCCCTATGCATCGACAATAGGATCTATCATGTATGTCATGATATGTACTAGAACAGATGTCTCTTATCCATTGAGCATGACGAGCAGGTATCAATCGGATCCCAGTGAGGGTCACTAGACCCAGTTTAGAACATCCTATAGTATCTGAGAAGTGTAATACCCTAAACCCCAAAATAATATATAATAACTTATACCATGTTTTTATAAAACTTTTACAGTGGATAAATAAAAACTCTTTCAAAGGGAAAAAAAACTTTTACAAGTTATTTAGGATATCACATTTCTCAAAATTCAAAAGGAACACTTTAAACTTTTTTCTTCCTATAAAACAGTGCAATCTCCATAAACTTGATTTAACTATAATTTCTTAATTTAATTCCAAAAACTTACTAGTACTTATAAGGTTTTCATACAAAAAGTCGTTTCTAATTAAATAACTAAAATACAACTTATGTTTCTTATTCCTAGTATCACTTATCAGAGTGTGGCTTCTCCCAAACTTGAACTTCAAGACTTATTAACCTGTAATAACTGCAATTTGGCAAACGCATGGTCAAGCTAGTCAAACACAAACAATGAAGGAGGTGAGTTTCGAAATCATGTTGATAGTATAATATAAGTAAGAAGAACACATTTAATCATAAATAAACCATATCATTACACAAACATTCTTCAAGGAAAAACATCACATTATAAAGTCAAAATCACTCAAGAGAAATTAATACATTTCACTATAACATCAAATAATCTAAGTGAAATTATTATCGCACACGACACATATTAATCACAACAATACAATTACAAGAAAATGCAATTCAATTCATGAGCTTATACTCTACTTCACAATTTGGTACCATTCTAACTTTGAAGTAGTTGGTTAGGAGGCTTGATACTATGTCACCACCCGAGTGGACAGACAATTCAAATTGGTCATGTCCTCATAGATCCCCTCAACTCAACCCGAGATACATATATGCGACAGTCAAGGTAAACGTGTGTTGCATGGTAAACGTGTGTTGCATGGATACATATATTTGGAGTGATACCTCCAAGTCACCTAGGAATTCCCCATTTGTATACCTCCAAGGTCTAATAATCTTGCCTTAAGGGTCAACAGCAGACCGCCATAATCAGACTCATTCAGTTGTACTTCCCCATAATTACTAGGCTTGTTAGGCCCTACCTATATGATGACAAAATAATCTCCACTTCAAAAATTCTCAATATCTATTTTCTCCCCTTGTTGCCATATGATACTCCATTAAGACCGTCATCTTAAGCACAAATTAGAACCACCACTACTTCATCACTATGGGGTTATTTCAATATTCTCATCACAAATTTATAACATCACTATCATTAAGCATACATCATCATCACATAAACTCATCACAAATTTATAGCATCACTATCGTCAATTATACATCATCACATAAACTTATCACAAATTTATAATATCACTATTATTAATCATACATCATCACATAAACTTATCACAATGCATCCATCTTTTGTTATCACATCACATAAACTTGTCTAACCAAACATATACATAAAATTCATTTGACACCCAATATCACAATAATATCAATACCACACATTTAACGAAATTAAATCAATCAACACCTAATAAATATTTGTATTCCTCATTTTAATCCCACATTTTCCATATTTTCACATTAATTAATGTATCCCTTAAAGAGCTATTGCCGTACTTAGCGAGCCCCAGATGAATCGTTGGGAAATACGATTTTCTTGTTCATCTCACAATATAATATACTCATGAATTCAAACGTTCTCTCATCCCTTACCTTATTTCGACGCTTTCACACACCAATCTGAGTCCACTAGAGAAAGACCTCCATTCATTTGACTCCTCGTCCTCAATCAATCCAAGTCAACACTTGACGAGTAAACGTAAAAGATAAAATAAGAAAACACGCTCTAAAAACTCAATTTCGAAATTCGGTCAAGGAAACTTACCATAAGTTAGAAAACCAATCCATGGATAATATAGACACTTTTCACACGATCGTTTTGGGGTTGGTTTCACTCAAATCGGACTTACAATCGAAAGAACTGTACAAAATAACGAATTTCATAAATGGAGAAGTTGGATATTTTAAAGAGAAATTAAGAAGGTTAAAAATATAAGAAATTATGTTTAATGGATTAACTAAATGAATGAAACAATGTACTGAAATTTAGACAAAAACGAAAAAAGTTTTCTAGAACAGTTATCGATCTCCGGTGCCAATCTACTTCATTTTCTCTTTGCTGCCGCCACTTATCTTCTGTTGTCCTTCTCTCTTTTCTCATACTTTTCTTTCTTTTCCCTTTTTAATTTATTTCTTTTTTATTATTATTTAATTAGATTTTACTCTTGCATATGAGCCTAATCCATAAAACACATTTTACTTCTTTATTTGATTTTTTAAAAATCAAACCAACAATTATCAAAACTAATTTTTTAACAATTTTTTTAAAACACAATTTCATTAATAAAACATTACTAATATTTCGGAACTAATATTAGATACAATAAAGTAATTAATCTTTTAAACTACATTAATAACCAAAATTCTCATATTAAAAAAATAACTATTATTATATTTATGTTTCAAAATACAGACATTAAAATACTACGATCACTAGATAATAGTTAAAATTACAAAATTAATAAATATAACATCAACACTTTATATTAATTACTTAATCATAATAAATATATATAAAATCACAATGTCATAACAAGTATATAAAAATAAAGGAAATGAAATACAATATTACTACTATCCCAAGATAATTATTTATAAAATAAATAACGAAAATAGGAGATACTTAGAAATAATTAAAATATAAATATGTGCACATTTAACATTAATCAAACATACAAGAAAATATCACATTAATTACGGACGCACATATACACGTAAAATTTCCTAAAGTTTTATTCTTTAAATTATGTAAACTAAAATACTATTACTTTTATGAAAACTATATAAAATAATAAAATAGAATATTTGTTAATTATATCACTTATTTAGTAAATTATGTACAAGATTATCACATCATAGAAAGCTCACATATAACGGAAATTTATCAACATGTATTCTAAAATAATTTTAACTCCAAATTAATTATTTAAAATTCTATTTCATTAATAAAAAAGTTTATTATTAAATTTGGGGTGTTACAAGTAGGACTAAGGATTCATTCTTAGTCTATGGTGGTGAGGATGTGCTAGTTGTAAATGGTTACATTGATGCTAGCTTCCAAACTGATAAAAATGACTCAAGATCGTAGTTTGACTATGTGTTTTGCTTGAATGGTGGCGGTGTGAGCTGGAATAGTTAAAAGTAGGAGACAATCGCTAATTCTACTATAGAGACTGAGTATATTAATCCATACAATGCAGCAAAGGAGGTTGTTTGGATTAGAAAGTTCACTGTTGAAGTAGATATAGTTCCTAGCATTGCAAATCCAATTGACCTTTACCGTGATAATAATGGTGCAATCTTGCAATCTAAGGAACCCAGATCTCACCAGAGATCCAAGCATATACTTGGGCACTTCAATTGTATTCGAGAGATCATCAATAGAGGAGATGTGAAGATTTGTAGAGTTCCTATCTTAGATAACATTGTTGACCCCCTTACAAAAACCACTTGCTCAGCAAAAGCATTATGGTCACACTAGATCGATGGGTATTAGGAGTATGTCTAGTTAGCTCTAGTGCTAGTGGGAGATTGTTAGAGTTAACCCTAGAGGCCAACGATTTTTCCTTGGGTATTATTTGTATCATAACACTTACTATTATTTATATAGTAATATGAGACATTTTAATTTATTATGTGGATTTATTTAAAGCATAATAAAGTCCTTAGAAAAGTTATTCTATTTAATGGATCATTTAGTGTGACTTAATTGTGAGACCCCATTGAGCATAATGACATTATTCTTAAATTGTCTGCCATCAAGTTTTACTTTTAAATTCGACAACAATAATGCATAAAGAGTATTATGTGAGTAGACTGATAATCACATCTCACGGGTCATGGATATGAGATATCATGTCTTCACATAGGTATAAATATTATGAGTAATATTTGTACTAGATTGATCTGTTATGAGAATGTTACATAATAGTTATACAGGTGTCATTGAAGATTCTCCTGTGACCATAGTCAATAGTCATTCGACTTGAAGTCACTATAATCCCTATTTGGAGAGTTGTATACCATCAAACATTATCTATAACACGACAATTATAATGGTGGTTATTGAGTCTACAATAAATCATGTAGAGGGGTGTGAGTGATATGTGAATTGTACGTGATCACGCCAAAATGTACCAATATAAGATATTAGGTACATAAGTGATTGAACATATACTCGAGAATCGAGAAACAAATTATTGGATACTTTTTATGCCTTATATTAAATTAAAACATTTGGATGAATGGACTGTTATTGCATAGTAAATAATGGTCAAGGTAAGGTTAAAATCGTATAATAGATTTTCTCCTTAATTGGGTAGCAATGATGCATTGCTAGATGCCACTCTTTATTCATAATATTTAATATTAATTTAATATTTTATATTATTTCCAATTAAGTGAGAGCTATAGGGTCACACGCTAGAATGGTTAAATCAGAAAGTAAAAAATCTAATTAAAGAATTATTTAATTAAATAATGATTCAATTGATTAATAATTTAACTAAATAAAATGAATTGAGTTTATAGCGTTATAGGGTCCACTATGATAGTAAGGTAGAAATGATCAATATATATATATTGAAGTAGCAATGTCAATCACAAGGAAGAGGGTTTGAATTATGATTCCTTTTCAAAATGTTATTTCCTGCTTTTAATTTAAATTAACTAAAGATCAATCTTTGTTACAAATAAAAAATCCAGAACATTCTGGGTGAGTTAAAAAATGAATAAAAAAGACTATTGTAGGTGATATGTGACAGTGAGTGAGCAATAAATAAAGATAGATATAAGGAGATCACACAATGATGTATCCTAGTTCACCCAAGGTGGGCTACGTCCAATCCTCACAATCTGTGAGTTTTTTTCCACTGATGTGCTAGGCACAACAACGTTCTTGCTTTCACATTATCTTTCTTGAGCACTTACAAAATTTACCTTTCAACCTTGAAAGGATTTTTGCAGTTACCTTTTAGTCCAGAAAGGTTTTTTACAAGTTACCTTTTAATCACTAAAAGAAATTTCTTTAAGTGATATAAATGATGTGTATGATAAATGGTTTTAGGATCAGAATCTACTCAATACATGTTTGAGATTGATTATCAACAATAACTCAAAAAAGAGATCCTTAAATATAGTAAGAGAAAGTTGGAGTTTTGCTTGAGTGGAGTTTTGTTGCTTGAGTATAATTGATTGGAATGATTGCATTGAAAAGTCTTGCTATTGTCTTCACCTTGATGTTCCCTATTACATGCATGGAGAAGATTACAAAGGACTCAATATAGCCATTACTAATCTGAAGGAAAACGTCTGTTTAGAGTGAGATCTAATACGTATGTTTGTTATTCAATCTAGAACGTTCTTCTTTGAAACTAGAACATTCTTGGTTTTGAAGGTGCAAACATGAGAATGGGTGTTTAATTTTGTTTGTCGAAGTTGAATTTTTTTTGATAATTTATTAAAAAAAACTGGTTCGGTTTTGTTGACTTACTTGGAGTAGAAGCACTGGGGTTAATTGGTAGCAAACAATGAAAGCATAAATAATTGGACACATAGATTTATCCTGATTCACCACTAACTTGGATACATCTAGTCCCCTTATTTATAAGGCTTTAATCCACTAATTCAATTACCTTGAATTAAAAAGCACCTAACCCTCCAAAACCAATCTTTCCAAACAGCCTAACTGAAGGTGCAAACACAAGAAGGGGGGGTTGAATTGTGTTTGACTTAACTTGAATACTTTTCCTGTTTTTATACTTTTAAAACAAAACTTGATGTATAATTAAAAACAGAGTTAGCAGCGGATAAAATTAAAAATAAAACTCATAGTTTTTATACTGGTTCACCGTTGACGAGGCTACGTCCAGTCCCTTCACCTTGAAGGATTTCACTAATTCAAACCTTGAATTACAACCTTGCTACTGACCCTCCAAGTCAGTCTTCTCAAATAGTCTAACAATCCTAGACTTCTTTGAGGAATGCAGCTCCTGTCTTCAGCCAATCTGACAATCCCAGATTGTAGAAGAAATCACAACACTATAAATCTAATTGCCAAGTAACCTGCTACCCCTTCTGACTCCCTCAGATTGTAGACTCTACTTCAACAACTTAGATTTAACACACAACACTATGAATCTAATTGCCAAGTAACCTGCTACCCCTACTGACTCCCTCAGCTTGTAGACTCTACTTCAACAACTTAGATTTGACACAGTGGAACGAAAATAACAAGAGTACTTGCTTCTTGAAAGCTGAAACTCACAATTGACTTCTATGAAAATTTGGGTGTTTGCTTTTGGAAGTGTATGACTCTTTTGTGATTTTCAATGCTTGAGTATTCTGCCTTGAGCCTCCTTTTATAGATACAGATTTGGGCCTCTTCCAATGCTTAAATTCGAGCTGAATCTTGCCGGATTCTCTGTAAAAATAACTTGACCAATTGGGCTTCATATAAATAAAAAAACATATCTTCAGATTTCCTTTCAAAATAACTGGCCAATTAAATCTGTTGGTTCCTTCCCGCCACAGCTCCTGAATTCCACAACACCTCACTTTATTTTTGTAATAAATCTTTTTAATCCTTTGATCAAAATAAATTAAATTCTCCACCGTATAAATTTCCTGATTAAATCTGGACCATTGGATCTTCATGCGCTAGTCCACATCTGGACCATACTGATTGTTATGCTGTGATCCTCTGATTTCGGCCTTCCCTAGACCACACTTCCTGACCCTCTGATCTTCTGATTTCGGCCATCTTGGATGCGCACCTGATATGCTATAATCCTCTGAATTCGGCCTTTGCTGGACTATACATTCTGTCCCTCTAATTTCGGCCAACACTGGGCCATGGTCTGATTTTCTGATCTGGACCATCACTGGACCAAATAATTAATTCTGAACCACTGATCTGTAAATCTTCCCTCTGATCTGGACTAATTCTGGACTTTGGTATGGATTAAATTGAAATTAAATCTGGACAATAAATATTTCAGTCTGGGCATTTTACCTTTGATTTTAGATCAGGTCTGGATCATTCTGGAAATCATTTCTTCTTGTCTTGACTTAGTTTCATGCCCTGAATCATGCTCTCTTATTGTCTGGGTCAAATCTGGATTGATTATCTTGTTCTGGACTCATAAACTTAGCTTCTGGTTGAGTATGGAACAAGTCTGGGCAGTTTAATATTTCACTGCCAGGCCATCTTCTGGTCAGAATAACTTCTGGAATAAATTTGATATTTGATTCCTTTTGGTCTGGATCAACTCTCCCTCTGGCAGGCTTTCCACTGGTATGATCCATGTTTCCTTTTGATTTTTCTTCCTTCTGATATGGGCCAACAAAGATATCTTCTGGTGATGTTTTTGACATCCTGGAGTATCTTCTGGTAATTCCAGAATTCATTTTCCTTTGATCTTCTGCTTCATATTTCTTCATATTCTGATTGTATTTAATTTAATAATTCAAGGTACAAAATAAGATTACATTGAGTGCTTTTGTAACCATCAAAATCCTAAGTACTTAGAACCAACTTGGTTCCAACAAACAACCCCACACTCTTGAGAAACTAACTACCTTGACCCTACAAGCCACGTCTTCTCAAATAAACCTTATAAACCCAGATCGAACAAGGAACTAAACTACGATCAGGTTGGATACAAAATATTGGAACTTTAATGAAGGTGCAAACACGAGAAGGGGGGTTGAATTGTGTTTGCCAAACTTTGAATCTTTTTGTTGTTTTGTTGAATGTTGATGTGATTTACTTGATTACATAAATAATCAGACTTAGCAGCGGAAAATAACAGCATAAGAACACAACAATTTATCCTAGTTCACCATTAACTTGGCTACATCCAGTCCCTTCATCCTGAAGGCTTTAATGCACTAATTCAAAACCTTTGAATTTCAGCACCTGACCCTCCAAGTTAGTCTTCCCAAACAGCCTGACAACCCCAGACTTTTGAGGAATGAAAACAACACCTTGACTCTACAAGTCAAGTCTTCTCCTATCAATCTGACAACCCCAGATTGAAGAAGGAATCTGCACCACTATCGGGTTAGATTACAAGGTTTGGAACTCTGCAAATTTGCTTATGGAAAGCTGATTGCTGCACTAATTCTTGCACACTTTTGTTGCTTCTGGAAAGATGATTGTTGCATTGAATTTATCTCTCGAGCCTAAAGCCTCCTTTTATAGCTACAAATAGGGCTTTGTCCAATCTTAAATTCAAAATAGATCTTGCTCAGATTTCCTTGGAAAATTCTGTTGGCCAATCCTGTTTCACTTAAATTAAAATCGTATCTTTTTAGCTTCAGATTGCACTTGAAAATTCTGTTGACCAATCTTGTTTCTTTTAATTTCAAAACATATCTTTTTAAGCTTCAGATTGCATTTGAATTTCTTCAAGTCTTCAGTGATTTTTTGAATCAAATCCCCTTAATACTTTGATCAAATTTCTATCAAAATTTAATCAAGTCTTCTTCGAAATTTAATCAAGTCCTCACTGATTTGCATCATGATTTAAATTCTAGACCGTATGATCTTCTGATCTCGACCACCTATGGACCATATAATCTGATATGTACCAATTATGTGATCCTCTGATCTCGACCAACTCTTGACCATTTGATCTGATCTGTACCATTCTATGATCCTCTGATCTCGGCCAATTCTGGACCATGTAATGTGATCTGTACCAATTCTGTGATCCTCTGATCTCGACCAACTCTGGATCATGTGATCTGATCTGTACCATTATGTGATCCTCTGATCTCGACTAATTATGGGCCATGTGATCTGATTTGTGCCATTATGTGATCCTCTAATCTGAACCATTGATCTTCTAATCTAGACCATTAATCTTTTATTCTGGACCATTGATCTTTTAATCTAGACCATTGATCTTTTAATCTGCACATTTGATATTTTAATCTGGATCATTGATATTTTAATCTAGACATTTATCCTCTACTCTGGAGCAAGTCTGGACTAAGTCTGGATTTACTCTGGACTAAGTCTTATGTTCTGGACAATTATATCTTCTGATTTGGACCAAGTCTGGATCAAGTTTTATGTTCTGGACCAAGCTATCTTCTGGTCTGGTCCAAGTCATTTGTTCTGGCCAGTTATCTTCTGGTCTGGACTGAGTCTTATTCACGACCATGCTATCTTCTGGTCAGGACTAAGTCTGAACCAAGTGTGACTTATGTTTCCTTCTAGTCTGGAACAAGTCTCTCTCTGAGAACCTTCCTTTTGGTCTGGACCAAGTCTCCTTCTGGACTCTGCTTCCTTCTAATCTGGGCCAAGAAAGATATCCTCTGATGATGTTTGCATTTAATGACATCCTCTGGTATCCTCTAGAGGTATCTTCTGGTATACTCTGGATGTTTCCTCTGGCCGAACCTTCTTGTGACATTTTTATCATCTGGTTGCTTTCTCTGGATGTATCCTCTGGTGGTGTCATCCTCTGATTTTGCACAACCTCTGATTTGTTCTTCTAAGTCAAAATACGATTTACATAAAATACTTTTGTTAACATCAAAACTTTGATTGAAGGAACCAACTTGGTTGCAACATTTAAGTGTTTGCTTCTAACAAAGCTGATAATAATAATAACTCTCACACTCTAAGAAAAAATACTTAGAAAATACTTCTAACTAGAACAAGTGTTTCTCTCTTTAAACTATAAGATAAGTTTGATATTTTGAGCTTATGAGTTCATCTACTCTTTCCTGATTTTCGATGATCTTTTTCTTCAGCCTTGAGTATCTATTTACAGATAAAATTAGGGCTTCAATTTAGTGTTTCGTTAATTATGAATTGTATCTTCATTCCTAGCTTGGTCAACAATGATCTTATTCAAAAATAATTTTGAACACGATGATTATTGATAATATGTTCTTTAGCCAATTATTTATTTCTGACTCAAATCTGATCAATTCTTCTAGATTGATTTTGTTCAGATTGAGTTTGTAAATTCGTCGGATTGATTCTATTCGTATTTTGTTCAGACCGAGTTTGTAACTTCTTCTGATTGATTCTGTTCGTATTTTGTTTAGATTGAGTTTGTAAACTCTTTAGATTGATTGTGTTCATATTTTGTTGTAGATAAATCTTGATCAAATCTTATTTTAGATTTTCTTCAAAAACATGAATCTTCTTTCATACTCTGTTAATTCAAATATATTGTTCACATAAAATGCTTTTGTTATCCTCAAAACTCTAAGTATAAAACCAACATGGTTCCAACAGGTTCTGTGTTGTATGGAAAATGCGAATGAGTAATTGAGTAACTGTTTATTGTCAGTCATTTGACTCCGAGGCATGTTGAGCTTTTTGCAAAAAGTGCAGCAACAATGTCCATTCATCCTTGCTCACAGCTCATCATTGTGGAGATCCATCTGAAGGCTGTTTTGCTTCTTTGGGCCTTTAGCTTGAGTTCTAGGCTTGATTATAGTTTTGAGTAGTCTTGATATTCGTTTTATCTTAAGGTTTGAACTACGGAGAATTCTTTGTTTTAATTATGTCTGTAAAACGAAATAACCAAAATGTTTTTTTATAAAATCAGATTGTTTCTTATAAACCAGAATGATTCTTTGATAAACTAGAATGATCTTGATATCAATATCTAGTTTAATTAAAACATGACGTTTTTGATTTATTTTATGGTGAGATTGTTGATTGTTGTATGATTGTATTTGATCACCTATATTTGAATAAATCACCAAAAAGCATAAGTTGAATAGCAACACAATCAGAATCATGTTTAGAGATTAATTAACTTGTTTGTTTATCTTCAAAACACTTTATTTGGGGTTTTGCCTCAACAATTTTCCCCTTTTTGATGATGACTAACATGTTAATTAGATTTTAATTTTGATTCTGATTTGAATATGATATTATATAAAGGGCGTTTGTTAAAAAGCTCCCCTAATTAATCTTTGCATTTATTTACAAATATTTTTGAACTGAAATATTTTTTCTTTCATGAATTAAGATATTAAAAAGAGTTCATACATATGGTTCAAATAAGAAAACACAAAAGTAAAACATAGAAGTACATAAGGAGTTCAAAAATACTTCTTTTTTTAAATGCAAAATCTAATTTCTACTTCTCCCCGTTTGTCATAGCAAAGAAAGGTGAGAGGAATCCAGAGCTAGATAAATTTAGAATGATAAAGATGGAGAAGAGCCATCAGAGGATGAAGATATGAAATGCTTTGGTATATCAAGAAAGGTTGGAGCTAGAAATAATGGTGTTCTCCTTATCTTGATGAACTTGTTTACCAGTGAGTAGCCATCCAATCCCTCAAAATTGTGTTCTCCTTATCTTGATGAACTTGTTTACCAGTGATAGTTTAAAGAGCTGTAAATATCTTGGGGATATCATGTCATGTCTTTGAGGTGTCCTTCTCTATCTTGGTATGTTTTGGAGGAAGAGGGTATTCATTCACGTGCTGAGAAGCCAGAGAAGGCTGTCCTGGAGAAGGAATAACAATGGTGTAGAAGGATGCAAGGGCGGCAAAAGTAGAGCCAACACTAGGGATAGTGCTGGACATAGAATGTGCCTGAGGAATTGTGGATCCAAATAGGTCCATTTTAGGAAAAGCAAGGTATTTGTTAATACCAAACATGGAAGGTGTGGATTTCTGATAGGAGACAAAGCCTGGAGACATTTAAGATGTTCTCTTAAAATGAATTGGGAGCAAAGATGACTTTGAAGAATAAGGTTCTGTAGTGAGTGTGGTGTTAAGATACCAAAAACATGAGATTTATCAAGTGGGGTGGATTCAAATTGATTGGAGGTGAAGGGAAGAATGTTGTTTTGGAAAGGAGAATGATCTTGAGAAAGGTTCACCCCAAAATTTTGAGTATTTGGGTATAAGGACGTTTTCTTTTCAAGGCATTTCCTTTTGCTAGGACCCAAACAACGAGGAGATTGATCTTAAGGAAAATGCAAAGTTGGTGGAAGCGATGAATCTTTTTCACGTGGGAAATGTTTTTGGAAGTGAATTTGGAGAATTTGATGGTGGATTGTTCATTTTTTAGATGAACATTGAAGTATATAAAATCTTTTGCGAGAATCATACCATAGGGAACAATATTTCTTTTGTAATCACATGTAGTGGTGGCTATCATGTTATGAATAATGATGTAAGGAAGGTTGAGTCTTTTGAAATGGAGGATGTGATAGATAATCAAGGCATCATTGTTATAGACATACACGTGACTACCACAATGAAAGAGAATGGAATGCTGACTAATATTATTGAAGATTTTGGGAAGGGTTTCAAATCTACATATATAGTTGGTCGAGCCTGGAATGAAAAGCTCTTAGAAAATTGCATCTTTGTAAACATTTATAGTAGAATACCAATCTTTTCGAAAGATGGTTGGCAATTTTGTGGGAAGATGCAGAATTTCAGCCAATATTGCAGGAGTGAGCTTTATTTCAACCCCTTTTTGAGTAGTGACAAGCAAGGCTTTTTCAAGGAAGGTTTGAGTTTTTCAATAGCAAGCACAAATGACCAATGGATAATATGAATATGAGATTTTCAAGAACTCAGACCAACCAAGTGAATCAGTGTGTTGTTTGATTGAGATTCCTTTAACCTGAAGATTATCAAACACAAAGACCTATGAAGTAGCAATATCGATTTACAAGAAAGAGGGGTTTGAATTGTAAATTCGCCCTTTTAAAATTCCTGTTAAAAACTTAAGAAAATAACTCAAGATTGATCTTGGTTGTGAAAACAGAAAACGGAGAACGTTCTTGGTTTTCACCAGAAAACAGAGAACGTTCTTGGTTAGTTAAAATCAACAGTTCAGTTTATCTATTTAACTTGATAATTAAAAGACTGAAAGTAAATAGAGATAAGGGAAGAGAAATCACACATTGATATATCCTGGTTCACCCAACCCGGGCTACGTCCAATCCTCACAACGGCGAGATTTTCACTAAGTGCTAAAACAAAGAGCAATCTTGGTTTTACACACCCTGTTTCAGATCAACTTTGATTTGTTACAAAAACAAATTCTTTCCACCCCGAAAGGAGTTCAATCAAATCACCTATCAATCTTTAGATAGGATTTTACAGTTCATCTTTTAATCATAAAAGGATTTCCCACAAGCTTACTCAAAACTATACTTCACACTATAGCCTTGAGTTTACATTGATATGATTTATAGTGTTTTGTTAGAATCTGATGAGGCTCAACACTAGTTTGAGTTTTGATTCTTTGACAGAGAAATACACGAGATAGATTCTAGGATTCGAAAAGAAAAATTAGAACTGACTCAATGTATGTGAATGAGATAACTTCATGTATGATTGAAGTGAGTAATGAATTGCTTAGTACTTGAAGCTCTGATTTTGGACAAAATATGAGAATGCCCAACTCGTGTTTGAGATTAGATTCTTGACAAAAGAATTCAGTAGAATGATTCTGATATGAAGAAGAAAAACATAACTGAATCTTTTGTTTGTGATTAAGAAGCTTTCAAGTATTTAAGTGTATGTAAGTGATGTATGGATTTGAGCTTGAAGCTCTTGAATCTGATTATGAATGATGAAAAATTGCTTTCGTGAGTTCTCTTTATTGCCTTTATCTTGAGTTCTCTTTTATAGACTCAAAAAGTGCTTATGACAACTCATTTGCACGTTAGAAACAGACTGGCTGTCCTTTGTCAGTGATTAGGTGAGAGCAGGTCAAAAAGCAAGAACGTTCAAGAGTAGACTTGGTTCTTCCTTTGTGTTGCAAATGAGTCTAGATCATAGTGATGCGTATTCTTGACTTTTAAATTAGAGGGATCCTCTGGTGATATCCTCTGGAGGTATTTTCTGGTATGCTCTGGAGGTATTTTCTGGTATGCTCTGGAGGTATCTTCTAGTATCCTCTGGTGACGACTTCTGGAGGTATCCTCTGGTGACGTCATCTGGAGGTATCCTCTGGTGACGACTTCTGGAGGTATCCTCTTGATGTATTCTCTGGTAACGACTTTTGGAGGTATCCTCTGGTGACATCCTCTAATGGCGTCATCCTCTGGGTGACGTCATCTTTTACTTCTGATTTTATTCGAATTTCCTTCAAGTCTTCCGTGATTTTTGAATCAAATCTCCTTAATACTTTATTCAGATTTCTATCAAAAATCAATCAAGTCTTCTTCGAATTTTAATTAAGTATTCACTTGATCTGCATCATGATTTAAATTTGGACCATATGATCTGCTGATCTGGATCAAGTCTGGACCATGTGATCTGATGTGTATCATTTTGCTTCCTGATCTGGACAATGTAACCTTCTGATATGGACTATGTGATATTCTGATCTTGACCTGTGATCTTCTGATGTGAACCATGTGATCTGTTCTGGACCATGCTATCTTCTAGTATGGACCAAGTCTTCTGTTCTGGACCAAATCTGGAACATGTCTTTTGTTCTGGACTGAGTTATCTTCTGAACTCTGTTTCCTTCTGGTCTGACCAAGTCTCCTTCTGGACAAGATTACCTTCTGGTCTAGACAAAGTCTCCTTTTGGACCATGTTTCCTTCTGATCTAGGCCATGAATAATATCTTCTGATAATGTCATTGTTTCTTCCCTCTGATGATATCCTCTGATTGATGATATACTTCAAGATCGTTCAACGTTCTTGGCAGTCAAGTTGGAGAAGGATGTAACAAGGCTGGAGAATGATGTTCAGTATGCTGGAGAATGATTGTATCATTCTGGACTGATGGTTATCATACTAGAGACTGATGTTTAATCATTCTGAAGATAGTTGTTAATCATGCTGGAGAAAGATGTTTGCTGGAGAATGATGTTAACATGCTGGAGAATGATAATCATTTTGGAGATTGATGACCATTTCTGGAGACTGATGATCATTCTTAACAGAAGATCATTCTGGAGACTGATATGATCATTCTTGACAGAAGATCATTCTAGAAATTGATTTGATCATTCTAGGCAGAAGATCATTCTGGAGACTTATCTGTTTTGTTGGAACAGTTTGATTCATAGCCTTTTTCCTTAAACAAAACTCAAGTGCAATAATTAGTAGATCACCATTCATAAAACTCAATCATTTAATTCAAAAGGTTTGTTGTCATTAAAACATTTATCAAAAAGGATTTTTCCTCAACAATTTCCCCCTTTTTGATGATGATAAACCTTTTGAATAAATCATAAATTTTATGGATGGATATAAATAAAATGCAAGAATGTTCATAGATATGTATTTAAACTCCCCCTAAACACATGCAAGAGTTTTAATTTTTATCATTCTAATTAAACTCCCCCTAAACGTATGCAAGAGGTTAATTCTTAACATTCTTCATTAATTTCTTTCATCCTATATCCATCATATATTTCTCTCCCCCTTTTGACATCTATCAAAAAGGTTTTGGAATGGACATAGAAGAAAAAAAATGGAGTAATAGCATGAGTGCACTTACACATAGAAATCATGTGGTTAACCAATGCATTCATATATCAAAAACTAGTCAAGTTTGCATTCAACATTAAAGAACATAGCATGTATGATGATCATATCATTGTAGTCAATATTGCAATCAAGAAATGGATAATGATAACAACAACAATATGACATAATTGTATGCAAGCATTTTAACGCACTTTGAAAAATAGTCAATGAATATATATTCTTCTCATTTTTTAGAAGGAAAACAATGAGTTAATATTTTCTAAAAACTCCCCCTGAATATTATGAAATTAACATTCTGTAATATTTCAAAGTTCCATAAAACAAGGAAAATGTCACTTTGCTCTTTGTCCTCCTTCACAAGAGATCACCTTTCAATTTGAACATGATCAAGGTTATTGTTAGAAATAGATCCATTTTTCATTTTTATAACTTGAGAGAATGAGCACATACAAGGAAGCCAAATAAGATGAATGTGATATCATGTCAAATATAATTCTCTCTTTAGAAAACATTCTTGTGCTAAAAATGTTTGTACTTTTCAAAAACTAATTTTTAAATGGATAATAAAAAAATATGCCAAAGGATTTGCTCACATTAAAGAAATGTTTTTCCCAAATTTTTTTGCAAACACACAAATAAACAATAAGGCATATGTTCAAGCTTACTATCATGAGACTTTTTGATTGTTGCTATTTTTATGCTTAAAATAAATTTAAACACTTGGGATCAATTTTTACAAAAGAAGTAAGCAACAAATAAGACTCATTTGCGAAGGCAAATATTAATATGCTTCAAAATGTTCAGATATCAATTTTTGACTTTCATGGCATAATCTTTTTGGAATAGTTTTGAGTTTTAAAGCCACAAGAGACACAAATCATTTTCATGAAGACCAAACAAATATTCTCTTGTTTAAATCATTCAAAAATGAATCCTATCAAGGATATAAATTTAAAATATGTTGAAGAAGGATCTTTTTCGAAAGCCACATTAAAAGCCATATTAAAAAATTATACTCACTCATCTAGCAATGTATATGGTATTCAATGTATTCAAAATAATTTGAGAGAACATGATAGAGAATACTTTCAAATTCATAAGAAGGTGAATGATGTTAATTCATTTAACGTGATAATTTGAAAGATGTTATTGTGCAAGATAAAAAAAATTTAATGAAGTATACTTGACAAAACAGCCCTTTGTCTAATTATTAAAGACACTAATTTATTTTAAAATATCTTTTTAACTAGAACAATAATTTTGAATGGCAAACTGGGTTTACACACTTGTTTATCATAAAAAGTGTATGAACAAAGAGTGAAAACATGTTGAATTTAGAATAGAAAATAGGCATATGCACATACAAGTAATGACAAAGAGTAATGTAATCAATTTAAACTTTAAAGTCATACTTGCATAAAAATTAACACGCATTCTTAATTTTAAGAGCACCCAATCAATCACATAATATATAAAAAAAGTATTTATACTTATCATGATGCAAGTATCATAAGAATTGGGATTGAGTGTACCTCATTTAGTGATCTTGTTTCAACGACGAGAAATCTTTGAATATTTTGGAGCTTCTCATCATTCTCTTTCATTTATCTTGATTGATTGTCAAAGTGGGTCAATTTATCTTCTGTTGTTGAGAGAGTTCTTCCAATGATGAATCAAAACTGTCATACACTCTCAAGAGTATTCTTAACCACTTTGAAATTAATGCTTTAATCCTTTATTCACACAAGCGTTCATCCAATAGGATGATTGCTCCATAATCAAGTCTATGTCGTATACAACACCTTGCTGCTTGATTTTAAAGCTCGGAATGCTTGGTGGCAGTGTCACTCATTTTCGCTTAAGAGATGTTTGGATATTTTGAACATGTCATAATACTTCTTCTTTAGTGAAACTTGAATATCATTTATGTTGCTTTGAGACATGTTAACCACTGTAGTTACATCTCCAGCAGCAGCAACTTTGGACCTCCAGCAACAAATTCCTCCCAATTAGGTCTTCCAATAATTTGATCATGATGATATGATTTGGAGGAAAGGTTAATAGTGAGGTAGGTATATGAGCAAATGGTTCAAGCTTATTGTTCATGTTCTTCAACCATATCATCATGATAGGAAGCATTAGTTTTGATTGGATGTTGGATATAAACAGTCAAGAACATTATGATTTTGTGGAGAACGTTGTGCTCATGTGGAGAATGTTCTGCTTTTGTGGAGAATGTTCTGCTCATGTGGAGAATGTTTTGGTATGAACCTTTTTTGCTTAAATTGATCATTCTCTTAGATTCTTCTTCATCTAGCTTGTCTCAAAATACCCATCTTGTTCCAATGATAGATTGATCTTGTGGATCTAGAACAAGAGTCCATACTTTATTCTTGTCAAATTGAAGAAGTTCTTCCTTCATTGCTTCAATCCAAGATTGATCAACTATCACTTCTTTAATTGATTTTGGTTCAACTTGGGAGATCATTGCCATGTTATTGTTAACAGCATCTTTGAATGACATTCTTGTTCGAATTCCATCAGTTGTATCTCTAATTATTTGAGTTTGAGGATGATCACATATCGTTCTCCAACTTTTAGGTGGAGACAGAAACGAAGACTGTTTATCAATCTTGGTTTCCTGCAGTTCATTTTGTTGCTGCATACCAGATTGTTCTTCTCCTTCTTCCTCATTTTTCTTACCCATATCCAGATTATCAAATTCATCAAACAAAACATGCATACTAATTTCATCTATAGCATCTATAGTTTGGGCCTTGAGATTTTATATTCTATAATATTTATAGAATGTAGAGTATTCAATAATTAGACTTTGATGGCATTTAAAAACAAATTTGCCCATATGTTCAAGATATTTTCTAATAGAGCCAAGATTAAAAATATGGCAAGCAATTTTTGTATGGCTTCTCCCCAAAATTATTTTTCAACACTTGATTCATTTTAAAATTGTTCTAGCCATTTCTTGTAACTAATTTTTTAAAAAACAACTTCATATTGTTGGAAATTCTTTGACAAGCAAATTATGTGAAATATCATTTTCATCAAAGAATTATTTGAAGAATAATGTTTCAAATTTCCTTTGATCATTTCTTATAGAAATAACAATTCTTTTTCAAAAGTCTTAAAAGTATGATTTGATTGGAAATTCATCTAAGTATAAAACATAAGGAGTTTTCTTTAAAATGAGGATGTTTGTTTTACTTCAACCATGTGGGGTTTAAAAAATAACTTTAAAAGCAATTTTATAAAGTTATATCAAACATCCTTAATCTATGCAAAATTATTTCAACAAATGATACATGTACCTTTGATTTGTTAATGTTTCCAAAGGTTATAGACACTCCAAATTTTTGTAATGAGAGGAGGCATCATACTCTTCCATTCATGTGTACTGAGCATGCCTTGTTCATGTATCAATGTTCTTTCTTGATTATTGGATGGTGTTTCTGCATCACAAGTTAGTAATGACTTTGGTACCCATATTTGTTTGGGTCCTTGATGGTTAGTATATCTTCTTTTAGAAGAGTTTTTAAAGCTTGATCTCTTTTTAAAATAGCAAGTTGACTCGAAGTGGTCATTCTTGGAATAATAGGAACACTTTGTTGTTGGTTTTGAAGACGGTTTGAAAATCTGAGTTTTAAACCTCTTTGAAATTGATTTTGATGAAATTCCAGAACGTTCTCCTTTTTTCAAACTTTTTGGAACGTTCTCCGTTTTGAGAACAACCTGGAGAACGTTCTCCTTTCTGCAGATTTTTCAAAACTGGTTCAACTTTATTCGTAGAATACTCTTTCCTTTTAACAATCCTTTTGCTTTTAATTTTTTCACCTTTTTTCTTAAAGTAACAAGTAAATTCCAGATGTCCAATTCTTTTACAATATGAACATTCGGTTTTGCATTTATCTTCATTTCTTTCTGGAACAAAAAAGTTTTCATAAATCTTTTCTTTTTGAGGAGTTTTGAAACATAAATTATCTTTCTCAAATATCCCTTCTTCAGATATCATGTTATTTTGAAATGTTTTAGTTCATGAACTTCTATTTTTAAAGAGGTATTTTCTTCCTTAGTTTCAGAACATTTTGGAAGATGATTTTTTATGGTTTTCTCATTGAAAATCTTTTCTTGCTCAACCATTTTTAAATGGGATTGTTGCAGGCTTTGAATGACCTTTCTGAGTTCGTCATTCATAGCTTGGACTTTCTCTTTTTCTTCTTTCTCCTTACGGAGTTGATCTTTTAATAAACCCCATTTTTTAGCAAGAAAGTTTGAATCACATAAAAGATTATCAAATTTTTTTTCCATTTGTTCACATGTAGGACAGAGTTCAGAGATGGTTACCTCATTATTTTCTAAGTTTTCCATTAAGCACAAGTTGACTTCTGACATTACTTCTTCTTCCTGAATCTTTTCCTCTAACACTTGTTAGGTGCTTAATCTTTCGAGACCAAGCTCTGATGCCAATTGAAGTTGTTTTCTAACGTGGTTTTCGTTGGGTTTTCGTTGGTTAATCTTTTTCCTTACGGAGTTGATCTTTTAATAAACCACATTTTTTAGCAAGAAAGTTTGAATCACATAAACGATTATCAAATTCTTTTTCCATTTGTTCACATGTACGATAGAGTTCAGAGATGGTCACCTCATTATTTTATAAGTTTTCCATTAAGCATAAGTTGACTTCTAACATTACTTCTTCTTCCTGAATCTTATCCTCTAACCCTTGTTAGGTGCTTAATCTTTCGAGACCAAGCTCTGATGCCAATTGAAGTTGTTTTCTGACGTGGTTTTCGTTGGGTTTTAGTTCTGCATGAAGAACATTCTCTTGGAATGAGTCTAGATGGAGAACATTATGTACTTTTGGTTTTTTGTGCAGATTGTTTAGAGAGTTGTTTCATTTTTTGTTTTTGCAAAAAAAAAAAAGGGATACAGTGGGAGATGATTTAGCAATTGATATGGATGGCGACATTGTAGGTGTATGTTGAGGAATTGATTTTGATTTCTATGAGGGTGATTTGGAAGTGGTGAAAAAACGTTTTACTAACTTTGATGGTGAAGTAGAGGGTTTGGAGGATATTAGTGTTGAAGTGTAGGGTTTTGAAGATTTTGGCGGTGGTTTAGAAATAGATCAGAGCGTTTGAGTGGAGGTGCAGAACCAGATTCATCATTTAAGATAGATGGTTGTGTCCACACTTTTGGATTGTTTAGAGGTGCCAACTCCAACCAGGATTCTCATTTATCACTATTTAGATTGAGGATTGTTTGATTAAGTTTTTATAGGTTTTTCTAGAGATATGGTGGTGCTTGACTTGTGTTTGGGAGAATACATTAGAATAGTGAATTGAAGAAAATAGGAATACAGAGGCTTTGATGAAAAAGGAAGCAGTATTTTGGGAAGAGATCACAGAGAGAGTAACACACATGGGTATTATAGGAGTAAGTGGTTGAGAAGTGACTAGTGATATTGGAAAGGAGGAAAGTAGGCTATGACGAGGCTAGAGTAACTGCTTTTGGAGAAAGAATGAGCCGTTACTTTGTCTCTTGGTGTGAAATTGATTTTTTGATTTTTAAACTTTACTTAAACTTGACAATAAAAAAAGAGACTGATGCGAAGAGGAAGGAACTGAAGATTATTCTCCGTATTGACTAGAACATTCTAGTCAGATTTTTCCAAGGAGATGGTTTGAATTTTTTTATGATTTTCAATTTTTCTTTAATAAAATTAAAATTATCTTCAACTAGAGGTTCGGTAAAGATGCTAGCAAGTTGATTTTTGTTGTCAACAATAATTAATTCAACTTTTTTTTTTGTTAACATGAGCTCTAAAAAAATGATGTTTTATTTCACTTGTATGGGGGTTTTTTGACAATTTTATTGCACTTGGATTATCACAGTAAATTGGAACGTTTATATAACTTACAAAAAAGTCTACAAGTTGATTTTTGATTCATAAAACTCGAGAGCAACAATTTGCAGCTGAGATATATTCAGCTTCAGTTGTGATAAGGCAATTGTATTTTGTTTTCTACATGACCAGCTTATTAGGGTTTCTCCAAGAAATTGACATACGCCACTTGTTCTTTTTCTTTCAATTTTATCCCTAGGATATTCAACATCATAGTAGGCTACAAGATCAAAATGAGTTCCTTTGCTATACCAAAGGCCGATCAGTAGTACCAACAAAATAATGAAAAATTCTTTTTACAATAGATAAATGAGATTCTTTAGGTAAAAATTGAAATCTAGCACATAATCCTATTGCAAAAACAATGTATGGCCTCCTTGCAGTTAGATATAACAATAAACCTATCATTCCTTTGTATTCCTTTTTAGAGATGGATTTTTCTTGTTCATCTTTGTCCAAATTTGAAGATGGTCGCATGGGAGTTGTCATTGTTTTGCCTTCATTCATTTTGTATTTTTTTTAGAACATCTTTTATATATTTTTCTTGACAAATAAAAATTCAATTTTCATATTGTTTGATTTGAAAGCCAAGAAAGTATCTCAATCATCCCATCATACTCATTTCAAAGTCACTTTTCATGAGATTTGATCCAAAGATAATATAGTCAACATATACTTGAACAATTAATAAATCAGTTTTATCAGTTTTTCGAAAGAGAATAGTATTAATTTTGCCTCCGGAAAAACAATTTTGATTAACAAGAGAAGGGGGTTGAATTGTGTTTGTCAAACTTGAATCTTTTTGTTGTTTGTTCCATGTTGATGCGAGTTATTTGATGAATAATTGATCAGAGTTAGCAGCGGATAATAACAATTTGAATGTTGATGTGATTTACTTAATTAAATAAATAATCAGACTTAGCAGCGGAAAATAACAGCATAAGAACACAACAATTTATCCTAGTTCACCATTAACTTGGCTACATCCAGTCTTCTCAAACAGCCTGACAACCCCAGACTTTTGAGGAACAAAAACAACACCTTGACTCTACAAGTCAAGTCTTCTCCTACCAATCTGACAACCCCAGATTGAAGAAGGAACCTGCACCACTATCGGGTTAGATTACAAGGTTTGGAACTCTACAAATTTGCTTCTGGAAAGCTGATTGTTGCAATGACTTTCACACTCTTTAGTTGCTTTTGGAAAGCTGATTATAACGATGCTTCTCTTGAGTAGTTGCATTTGGAAAGCTGATTATAACGATGCTTCTCTTGAGTAGTTGCTTCTGGAAAGCTGATTATAACATTGACTCTCACTCTCAGAAAACACTTAGAGCATATTTATTTTTCGCACAAGTATTTATCTCTTTTGAACTCTCGGATAACTTTGAATTGTAGGCTTGAGTTCTTGTGTTTTTCGATGCATGATGCTGCTGCCTGAAGCCTCCTTTTATAGCTGCAAGTTGGGCTTTGTCCAAGGTTAAATTCGAAATAGATCTTGCTCAGATTTCCTTTGAAAATACTGTTGGCCAATCCTGTTTCACTTAAATAAAAAACGTATCTTTTTAACTTCAGATTGCATTTTAAATTTCTGTTGACCAATCTTGTTTCTTTTAATTTCAAACAATATATTTTTAAGCTTCAGATTGCATTCGAATTTCTTCAAGTCTTCAGTGAATTTTTTAATCAAATCTCCTAAATACTTTGATCAAATTTCAATCAAAATTTAATCAAGTCTTCTTCGAATTTTAATCAAGTCCTCACTGATTTGCATCATGATTTAAATTCTGGACCGTTTGATCTTCTGATCTCGACCACCTCCGGACCATATAATCTAATCTGTACCAATTATGTGATCCTCTGATCTCAGCCAACACTGGATCATATGATTTGATCTGTACTATTTTATGATCTTCTTGTTGGAACCAAGTTGGTTCTAAGTACTTAGGATTTTGATGTTTACAAAAGCACTCCATGTAATCTTATTTTGTACTCAGAATTATTATATTAAATGCCACCAGAAGATGAAGTTACCAGAGACAGAAGATGAAGTCACCAGAGGCAGAAGATGAATTACCAGAGGATACACCTCCAGAAGATAGCAGATAATGCATCCAGAAGGTACCAGAGGATGCATCATGAAGGCACTAGAGGATACACCGGGATGTCAAAATTCCATCAAATGATATCTTTCCTGGCCCAGATCAGAAGGAAGCAGAGTCCAGAAGGAGACCTGGACCAGAAGGAATCATAATTCAGATTTGGTCCAGAATTTATTCTTACCAGAAGATAGCTTGGCAGTGAAATGATAATCAGTCCAGACTTGATCCAGACTTGATCAGAGCATAAATTAATTGGTCCAGAACAAGATATTTAATTTAGATTTGGCCTAGACCAGAAGATAGCATGGTTCAGAGTATGAAACTAAGTCTAGACCAGAAGAAATGATTGTCCAGATTTAATCCAGACTTGATCCAAATCAGAAGGTAATTGTCCAGATTAAAATATCATATGTCTAGATTTAATTTCAATTTAATTCAGACCCAGTCCAAAATTGGACCAGATCAGAAGGAAAATGTTCAGATCAATGGTCCAGATTTAAGCATCATGGCCCAGTGTTGGTCGAGATCAGAAGATCAGACCATATGGCCCAGTGTTGGCCGAGATCAGAAGATCAGATCATATGGTCCAGTGATTGGTCGAGATCAGAAGATCAAAACGTGTGGTCCAGTGTTGGCCGAGATCAGAGGATCACAGCAGATCAGTTTGTATGGTCCAGATGTGGACGAGAGCAGAAGATCATACGGTCCAGATTGAATAATGATGATAATCAGTGGAGATTTGATTAAATTCGAATAAGACTTGATTAAATTTTAATAGAAATTTGATCAAAGTATTAAGAGGATTTGATACAAAAATAAAATGAAGTCTTGTGGGAATTCAGAAGCTATTGGCGGGAAGAAAGATTTGATCCAGAATTAATTAAGAACAGGATTGGCAAAAGTTATTTTTGAATGCATATCTGGAGCTAAAAAGATATGTTTTTTATTTAAAAGAAACCCGATTGGAGAAGTTATTTTTGCAAGAGTATCTGGCAGATTCAGCTCGAATTTAAGCATGGAAGAGACCCTAATTCACATCTATAAAAGGAGGGTCAAGGCAGAAGACTCAGTATCGAAAATACTTTAGAGTCATACATTTCCAAAAGAAAAATACTTGAGTTTTCAGTGAGGTCAATTGTGAGTATCCGCTTTCCAGAAGCAAACACTCTAAGTTTTTCCTTCCCTTGTGTTAGATCTAAGTTGTTGAAGTACAGTCTACAATCTGAGTTTGTAATTCAAGGTTTTTTTAATTAGTGAAATCCTTCAAAGTGAAGGGACTGGACGTAGCCTAGTTAACGGTGAACCAGTATAAAATCTTGTGTTTTATATTTACTTTATATCCGCTGCTAACTATGTTTGATTCATACATCAAGTTTTGTTATAAAACTGCAAAAACATCAAGTTAGTCAAACACAATTCAACCCCCCTTCTCGTGTTTGCACCTTCACTTCTTATCTCGGCCAACACTGGACCATGATACTTAAATCTGGACCATTGATCTGAACATTTACCCTCTGATCTAGACCAAGTCTGGACTAAATCTGGATTGAATCTGAATTAAATCTGGACTTACGATATTTTAATATGGACCATTGATCTTTGAATTTGGACATTTATCTTCTGATTTGGATCAAGTCTGGACTGAGTCTGGATTGAATCTGAATTAAATTTGGACTTATGATATTTTAATCTGGACATTTATCCTCTGATCTGGATCAAGTCTGGATTAAATTTGGACAATCATTTCTTCTGATCTGGACTGAGTTTTATGTTATGGACCATGCTATCTTCTGGTTTTGACCAAATCATTTGTTCTGGACCAGTTATCTTCTGCTTTGGACCAAGTCTGGATTAAGTACGGACTGATTCTTATATTCACGACCAAGCTATCTTCTGGTTAGGATTAAGTATGGACCAAGTCTGACTTATGATTCCTTCTGGTCTGTACCAAGTCTCCCTCTGACACGCTTCCTTCTGGTCTGGACCAGGTCTCCTTCTGGACTCTGCTTCCTTCTGATATGAGCCAAGAAAGATATCCTCTGATGATGTTATTTGTCCTTTGATGACGTCCTCTGATATCCTCTGGAGGTGTATCCTCTGGTACCCTCTGGATGTTTCCTCTGGCCGAACCTTCTAGTGACATTTATATCCTCTGGTTGCTTCCTCTTGATGTATCCTCTGGTGGTGACATACTCTGATTTTGCACAGCTTCTGATTTGTTCTTCTAAGTCAAAATACGATTTACATAAAATACTTTTGTTAACATCAAAACTTTGATTGAAAGAACCAACTTGATTCCAACAATCTCCCCTTTTTTGATGATGACAAAACTTTGTATTTTTTATAAGTATTTGTCTTTCTTTTGACTTTTACTCCCCCTAGGACTAAGCTTTATTTTGACTTTCTCTCCCCCTAAGTCTAATGCCCTAGATTCTTTATCAAATACATCTTCTCCCCCTTTGTCATCAGACAAAAAGGTTTGAAGTAAGAAATGAGATCCTCTATTTTTTTCTGACTTTTTTTTCATCTTCTGACTTTTTTTCTTATCTTCTGCTCTTTTTTTTTGTATTTTGTATTTTTTTATTTTATTGAAACAACGATGTACGAAAATAAAAATACAATAACAAAAAAATTAAACTAAGTTATTTGATGAAGATAAGGTTAAGGTTTTTCTTGATGAATTCAAATCTATCTTCAACTAGTGGTTTAATGAGTATGTCAACCCATTGATGATCAGTGTCTACAAACTAAATATTGAGTGTCCCTTTTTGAACATAATCTTTGGTGAAGTGGTGTTTGATCTCTATGTGTTTGGCTCTAGAATGGAGGATAGGGATTTTGGTTAGGTTTATGGATGAAAGTGTTGTCGCAGTATCCACTAAGTTGATATGTAGAAGTTTCTTTGTAGAACAGGGTGAGATTGATAGTGCCTTTTAGGTATCTCTGTAGGATTTTTGGCCTTAGTCATCCTTTTTCATGTGAGCTGGTAGGGTGCAATAGGTAGTCATAGATTTTCAATCACTCATCTTAAACTTCTAAAGAAGCTCTTTTGTATATTTTGTTTGATGAATGTATAGACCGTTTTTACTTTGCTGAATTTTGAACTCCTAAGAAAAACTTAAGTTCTCCCATCAAGCTCATTTGAAAGAGGACAAGTAGACAATACTCTTTTTAGAAAATCAACAAAAGATGATATTCTGATTATTCAAGTTTATGTTGATGATATTATCTTTGAATCTACTAATGAGCATTGTCTACTTGTCCTCTTTCAAAGTCATTTTAAGTAGGAAGTTACTAAGTCTATCATGCCATGCCCTATTTGCTTGTTTTAAACCATACAAAGATTTTTTAAAATTAAAAACATGGTTTGGAAATTCAGAACTTTCAAAACCAGGGGGTTGTTTAACATAGACTTCTTCGCTTATATAACCATTGAAACAATGACATGCGATTATTAGCAGTAAAGGAAAGTAGGATACTAATAGCTTTTAACCTGGCCACTGGAGCAAAAGTCTTCATGTAGTCAATACCTTCTTGCTGACTGTAGCCTTGTGCAATACATTGTGCCTTGTTTTTGACAACTTCTCCTTTTTCATTCAGCTTGTTTCTGAAAACCGACTTAGTTCCAACAATGTTCTTTTCTAGTCTTGGAACTAGCTCCAAAATATCATTCATTTAGCTCTTCATGCATTGGTAGACTCCATATATATCCTTCTTCTTTAGATTTGAAGATTTGTCGTATTCTTGCTTGTAGCTTCTGATTTTTCAAGTTCTTTTTCCTGCATCAGCTTCAGGTTCTGGTAGATCTGTATCAGCTTCTGGTTCTAGTAAACCTGCATCAACTTCCTCTTGCTTTGATTTTTCAGATCAAGATATTTGTCAAATCAAATAAATTAAAAATGCACTCAATACAGCCAAACCATTAATTCTACTTCTGGTGGTTTCTGCTTGTTTTTGAAACCGCTGGAATGTTGTTTCTCCTGAGGTGTTCACATCACGTGGATCACTTGGTTCCTCTGACAGTTTGAAAACCTGCAGAATACTTATCTAGCTTTGATTTTTAAGATCAAGCTTCTTGTTATCACAGTAAACATAAATATCAAACAATAATAGTATTTATAGCAAGATGTAACCTCTATGTCAACAGTTTCAGTTTTACTCTGAAAATCCTTTTGTTTCTAATTTTCAGATTTTGAATCTATATGTTCTGTGATTAGATGGTTTGGATGAAGGGATTTGAATTCCCTTCCTGGATTGTAGTCTTGATGAATTTTACAAGAGTGTTTGAAGAACTCTCCTGATTATGATTCTTCTCTTTCTGCTGATATATCTGGTTCCTCTAATAATTCTGGAATTGATGATAATTTTGATTCTTCTGGTTCTGGAACTGATGGTAATTCTGATTCTTCTGGTAGATCCATTTTTGTTGATATGAGTGATTTCTCTGAAATTTCATGTTCCTCCTATGATTCTGGTTCTGGTTCTGATAGGTATTGTGTTGACTAGTTCTTCTTCCACTACAGTTAATTTGCTTCTGTTTGGTAGATGTTGGAACATAAACCTTTTTGCCTTCATATATTGCCAATATCCATTGACCAGGCACCATGACTGGTGTTTCACTTTGGTTGCTCAGAACATCTGCAACATAAACAATTTTATCTTTTGGTACCCAAAACTGGTTGGGTCCAGTTTTGTTAGTCTTGAAAGGTTTCTTGTCTTTTCTTGATTTTATCATGGGACAAGACAATTTTGAATGACCTTTCTTAGCACAAACAACACATGAAATATCATAGGAAATAAGTTTAGTTACAGTTACAGTTTCATCAAATCCTATGCCTCTTTTACCATTGTTAATAACTCAATAAATCATAGAAACATATTTGCTTCTTTCCATACCATTAGCAATAAAGTCTTGTAAAACTTGTTCATGCATATCAGAATTACACACATTATTTGATGTTGAACAAATATTACTTTTTAGAGTTAGGTTCTCAGATTTAAGCTCAACAATATCAGATTTAAGAGTTGCATTTTCTGTTTTACATTCTGCATTTTGATTCTTTAAAACATCACTTTCTTTTGTTAGAGTTTTATTTTCTTCCCTAAGTGTTTTCAGTTTTAAAGATAGTTTGTTATTGATATTTAAAATGTCATTCATTGCAGTAATTAAATCAGATCGAATGAGTTCAGAAAATACCTCTTTTTCATCTTCTGATGATTCACTTCCAGAATCAGATTCTGTATCGGATCCAGAGGCAGTGCTTGTGTGAGCCATCAGAGCCAGTTTTGTTTCTGATTCACTTCCAGAATCAGCATCAGTGTCGTATCCAGAGGCAGAATGAGTGTGAGCCAATTCTGCTTCTTTTCTTCCAAAGTCAGCATCTGTGTCGGATCCAGAGGCAGAATGAATATGATCTATCAGTGCCAATTCTGCTTCTTCTGATTTACTTCCAGAGTTAGATCCAGAGGCAGAATGTATGTGGGTGACCAGAGCCAATTCTGCTTATGATATTTTAATCTGGACCATTGATCTTTTAATCTGGACATTTATCCTTTGATCTGGATCAAGTCTGGATTAAATCTGGACAATCATTTCTTCTGATCTGGACTGAGTTTTATGTTTTGGACCATGCTATCTTCTGGTCTGGACCAAGTAATTTGTTTTGGACCAGTTATCTTCTGCTCTAGACCAAGTCTGCATTAAGTCTGGACTGATTCTTATATTCGTGACCAAGCTATCTTCTGGTCAGGATTAAGTCTGGACCAAGTCTGACTTATGATTCCTTCTGGTCTGTACCAAGTCTCCCTCTGACACGCTTCCTTCTGGTCTGGACCAGGTCTCCTTCAGGACTCTGCTTCCTTCTAATCTGGGCCAAGAAAGATATCCTCTGATGATGTTATTTGTCCTTTGATGACATCCTCTGATATCCTCTAGAGGTGTATCCTCTGGTACCCTATGGATGTTTCCTCTGGCCGAACCTTCTAGTGACATTTATATCCTCTGGTTGCTTTCTCTGGATGTATCCTCTGGTGGTCACATCCTCTGATTTTGCACAGCTTATGATTTGTTCTTCTAAGTCAAAATACGATTTACATAAAATACTTTTGTTAACATCAAAAATTTGATTGAAAGAACCAACTTGGTTCCAACACTTATTCCTCATCACCTATCTTTTGTATATCAAGATCATCAAATTCATCAAATAACACATGCATACTTACATCCATAATTTTTGTTATTAGATTATATATACGATAACCCTTGGAATCAGTGGAATATCCTTAGAAGATGGCTTTGTCTGATTTAGCATCAAATTTTCTTAGATTTTCTTTTTTATTTAAGATATAGCAGTAGCAACCAAAAACATGAAAATATGATATATTTGGCTTCATGTTTTTCCATAATTCAAAAGGTGTCTTGTTGATAATTTTTCTTGTTGAGACACGATTCAAAATGTAACAAGAAGTGTTAATTGCTTAACCCCATAAATATTTATCAACATTTGATTCTTCCAAGATGGTTCTGGCCATTTCTTGTAAAGTTCTATTCTTTCTTTCAACAACTCCATTTTGTTAAGGAGTTCTTGCAAAAGAGAGGTTGTGAGAAATACCATTTTCATCAAAGAAGTTTTTAAAAGAAGAATTTATGCATTCTCCTCCATGATCACTTCTTATAGAGAGTATGTTAGATATTTTTTCATTTTGAACCTTTTTACAAAAGGTATGAAATGCTTCAAACGAATCATCTTTCTGTTTTAAGAGAAGTACCATGTATATTGTAAAAAAATCATCAACAATAACAAAGCCATATCTCATTCTTCCTATGCTTATAGTTTTGATTAGACCAAAGAGGTCAATGAGAAGTAATCTAAGAGGTTTGTAAGTTGAAACAAAATCTTTGGAATGAAAACTACTCTTGACTTGTTTTCCTTTAGCACAAGCATTACATATTTAATCTTTGTCAAAACTAATTTATGGAAGGCCTCTAACAAGATCAAGTTTGGATAATTTTGACATTGCTTTCATGCTAACATGTCAGTTCGTTTGTGCCATATCCAAGTTCGTTCGTATTTGTAAAGGAACTAAATTTAGCTACCAAGTTGGTGGTGAACCAAGATAAATCTGCTTGTGTCACTTTACCTCTAAACTCTTTACTTTACCCCTGCCTCTGGTTACTAAAGTTTGATAGCTACTGCCTATGTTTTAGTTAAAATTACCAATCCATTACAGTTATTAAAGAAGCTAAGGATCTGAATACTCTTAAATTGAAAGAACTGATTAGCTCCTTGAGATCACATGAAATTGAGCTTGCAGAGGATAAGCCCAAGCAGAAGCAGAAGACTTTGGCTTTGAAATCCAAGCAAAAGATGGCTCTAAAGGTAACAGTAGAATTAGAGGATAATGATTTAAATGATCAGAATGTGGACTCAGCAGATGAAGAGTTGGCTTTCATATCTAGAAAAATTCAGAGGACGTGTGGCACAACAGAAAGAAGCAATTCCCTCAAAGAAATTCCAGCAGTCCAATATAGGAAAGGATGACAAGTCTAACAAGAAAAACATCATCTGCTATGGATACAATGAACTAGGGCATGTCAAGTCTGAATGTCCAAATCTGGAAAAAGGGAAACATCATAGGTAATACTCCAAACCCAAGAAAAAGGTTCTAGTGGCTACATGGGATGATTTTGATGAGTCCTCTAATGATGAAGAGCAAGCAGATTTGGCTCTGATGGCTCCTACTAACTCTGACTCTGTAAGAGAATCAACAGATGAAAAAATTGAGGTACTTTCTAACTTAACTCGGTATGACTTAATTAAATTCATAAATGCTTTCTTAAATAAAAACCACAATTTTTCTCTAAACCAAAAACACTTAGGAAAGTAAATGCAAACCTAACTGAAGAAATTAATGTTTTAAAAAATGAAAGTGTTGAGCTTAAAACATAAAATACAACTCTAAAAGATAATCATGCCTCTAAACCTTTAGAAAATGTCATATGTAATTCTGATAAATATGAAGTATCATTCCAAGACTTTCTAGCTAACAGTATAGAAAGAAACAAGTATGCTTTTATGATTTATAGAATTAATAGAAATGGTAAAAGAGGTCTAGGATACCAAGAAATAGTAACTATGTCTGAAATCATCAAACCCAATGTTTTATGTACTGTTTGCACCAAGAAAGGTCACCCCAAAATATCTTATCACATGTTAAACACAAGGAAATATAAGAAACCTTTCAAGACTAAAAAACTAGGACCCAACCAAATATGGGTACCTAAGTACAAAATTATCTATGTTGCAGATGTTCTCAACAACCAAGTTGAAACACTATTCATGGTACTTTGATAGTGGATGCTCGTGATGTTTGACGGGAGAAAAGTCTATGTTCCAAGACCTAACTTTGATAAAAAAAAAAGGCACAATAACTTTTGGAGGAAAGCAAAAAGGCCAAATCATTAGACACGTCACAGTTGGTAATGACACCTCTTTTTCCATTAAAGATGTTTTGTGTAACACCCCGAGTTTCAAACATAGCGCGAGTGTATTTTTTTTTTAAATAATTAATTAAAATAATTTTCCAATTCATCACTTCAAAAGAATCGAAATAAAATTTCCTTTAATTCATCTTATAAAATAGTACGTCGCAATTTAATCGATGAATGTAATTAAATGATTTCATCAAAATATCACTAAGTCCTTAATTTTGGAAATTAATAATAAACATTAATATATTTCAAAAGATAATAGTGTCATAACCTCAATAGGAAATATCAGAGTGCGGAAAAATATTAGCGGAAAAGTTATACATTAATTCCCAAAATAACCAATTACATTTTCCAGTTCAAAATCCCATACATCAACTCTAACTGATCATGCACTAAGCTACAGTAGCACGGTCTCCACCGCATCCTCTACAAGTCTCGTCTCCAGCCAGCTGTCCGCCCCTCTACGTTGTCTACAAACACGTCGTGCGTAAAGATCAAGGAAAACTAACGACGTCTCCGTCGTTAGTGTAACCGTCGATAGGAAGGGTTCGGGTATCATCTGAGGGCAAAGCCCAATTTCCACAATAATAGTAAAGGGTCACCGACCGAAATTAACAAATAAGCACATATCATTTATATCACAGAACAAATACACCCATGGTATAGCATATGACAATGATGAAAATTAAGGATGCTCATTTGAAATTTCATGATATGTATACTTTTTCAAAACAGCAACCTATTAATATGAAAAATATGTGGTAAGTACAGCCAACACTTCAGCAATCACAATCATTTATCAGAAATTCAGATTTCATAAAGTACTCACACACATCAATTTCCAACCATCATTATATACCCAAATCGTGACCCACCGATCAATCCCCCGATGCAATATGTATATGCTCATGTATACAATTTCTTGGAATTACCAAGGTGCAGTCGCTCAAAAGACCATCACATTTTAAATATGTTTGACTTTAACGGCCCTCAAGACCAGGGTGCAATCGCTCAACAGATCAGCACCAGTGCATTCGCTCAACAGACCAGCACGTTTTACGTATTTGAATGGACCACCACGAACACGCGGCCATTCCGTAGCCCGGATATAATGGACCACCACGAACACGCGGCCACTCTGAACCCGGATAGAATGAACCACCACGAACACGCGGCCACTCTACAACCCATCACGGTTACTACTCTCACGTGTATTAGCCTCTCACATGCCAAATACACAAAAGTTAAATCCTCGCACAGATAGAATGGACCGTCTAATACACGCGGAACCACTCTGTAGCCTGAGTAGAATAGACCGTATAATACACGCGGAACTACTCTGACCCCGGATAGAACAGACCGTCTAATACACGCGGAACTATTCTATAACCCATGGTTACTACTTAACTTCGCAGCCCATCACGGTCACCGAATCAACTCTGTGGCCCATCGCGGTCACCACCTGACTATGCAATGCATGAATATGCAGTGTTTTCTCTTCACTGAAACAATATGCATTATCAGGAAAATTCAACCTTTTCATCATTTTTCAAAACATCTCAACACAATCAATATCATCATCATCACAACCATGATTAAACAGTCAAGCAATTATTATCACTTTACATCATCTCAAAATTCCATGCTTAATTATCATAAGTCTTTTCCCCAACTCTTAAAATTCACAAAACAGTGTTTAAAACTGATATTTCTGGAAAATACGAATATGTATTCGAATATAGCTTCTCTGTATTTGAATACAGAAGCCAAAACAGTGCAGAATTAACACTCTGTATTCGAATACAGCCCCCTGGTATTCGAATACAGAGGCAGTCTCAGTGCACAAATCAACATTTTTCACTACATCAGTAAAGTCTCAAAAACATCATCACCACCACTTCAAACTATCACAAAGTTTTCCATTTTAATTCCTCACAAACCTTCCCAAATGATCCCCAACACTTAAGGTTTATAAAACAATGTTTAAAACTCTGGATTTTTGAAAAACACGAATCTGTATTCGAATACAGAAACATGAAACTGCAAATTCAATATTCTGTATTCGAATACAGCATACCTGTAGTCGAATACAGAAGACAAAAACAGCGTATATTCATCATTTTCCCCAAAATCATTAAAGGTTTCCAGAATCTCACCATCTCCTCTTTAAAACTATATAAAAACTCCATTTTAAATCATTTCAAACCTTTTTAAATGTTTCCCAACACTTTAAAGTTCACCTGATAGTGTTTAAAACTTGATTTTCCGGAAAACACGAATCTGTATTCGAATACAGCTTCCTTGTATTCGAATATAGAAGCTAAAAACTGAATTTCTGGACAAACCCGAATCTGTATTCGAATACAGCTCCCTTGTATTCGAATACAGAAGCAAAAATTGTGAAAGTTAGCATCCTGTATTCGAATACGAGACTGTCGTAGTCGAATACAGATGCGAATACAGTGTTAAAATTTCACTTCTGTATTCGAATACGACAAAGTCGTAGTTGAATACAGATACTAAGTCAGAAGCAAAAATCTTTCCTCTGTATTCGAATACAGAGGCCCGTATTCGAATACAAGTTTGAAAACTTGAGTAAAACAGACACTTGGATGGCTGTATTCGAATACACTCATGTTGTATACGAATACACCTTCGAATTTAGTGAACATTTTCCTAAAAAACTACAACACATTTTCAATCTTTTCCCTTTGAAAAACCAGTACAACCCCAAAACAGTTTTATCACACTTTTAAACCACAAAACATCAGGCATTTTCATCAATGTAACTTTTCCAGAAAAACACTTTCATCATTTAAAATCCATTTTCTTTTGAAAACATCAGCAACACCAGATCATTCATCACAGTTTTGCTCAAATCATTCAAACAGAATGTCAACCACAGCAAAAGACAATTTTAACCATTTACATTCTGATCATTTCTCAAGACACATGCAAAGCATTTCTAGCTTTCTCACACAAACAGAACAACCTGCAAAGCATTTCAGCTTTCTCACACAAACAGAACAACATGCAAAGCATTTCCAGCTTTCTCATACAAACAGAACAACACGCAAAGCATTTCCAGCTTTATCACACATACAGAACCACATTAGTTCATTTCAGCCAAGCAGCAACCATCACATAGCAACAAAACACATCAACAACATGTATTTTCACATTTTATAACAGCCAGCACAACAGCTTTAAAAATAAGCATATTGATAATCTTCAAAATGACATGCAAGACATTTTTCAACTTTCCCACAAAACAAAACAGCATTAATGCATTCAACCAAACAACAACCATCACATAATCATTACACATCAACATAATGCATTTTCTTCATTTTTTTTCAAAATGTCATTGCAAAAATAGTTTTTCTTCAAACAATGATGAACATTATTAAGACCATGACAATATGCATTTACAGCCCTAATGCAACTAGAAAGTGGAAGGTGCCCTTACCCTTGTTGCGTTTCTGCTACTTCTCACGTTTTTGTTTTCGTTCCCGTTTACGCGCCTAAAATCGACGAAACTCCCGCCTACGTTTGCTGCTACGAAACTGGGTTCTCTAGCTCCGGAATGATAAGGGGAAAAACTTTTGTACTGGGGGTTTTCTGGTTTGGTGCTTGGATTTCCAAGTAATGGCACTTTTGAGGAACTCCCTCTTTTGATTCTTTGAACGGGCTGGAATGGAAAAACAGAATGGGAGGGAAGGGATACTGTTACATGCAGTATGGGCAGTGAGGGAGGAGGAATGGTGTTCTGATTTCACCATCCTTCTCACTCCTATATATAGGCTTGTGTGGGTGCCACCTCACCCGACACTTGTCTGATCCTCAGCACTTAACCAGTCTCGTCGCAATTAGCCGCTAATCCCTTAATTAACTGTCCGTTAATTTAATTACTCGTAATTAAATTAATTTATTATTCATCCAATAATCTTAATTTATCTTCCAAAATAAATATTTATATATATATATATATATTTACTCAAAACATACATATATTAAATATTTTACAATATCCCCAAAATACACTTAATATTAATCCTATAATTTTAATTTAAAAATTAAGGGTCTTGCATTTTGTTTGTTAAAGGTCTTAAAAGCATGATTTATTAAGTATTAGTCAATTAAGTGATCATAACTATGATATTATATTTAATAAAAAATCATGCAAAACAATTAGTCAACAAGATGGATTTGTAGTCTTTACAGGTAAGAGGCAAAATAACCTATATAAGATAAATTTATTTAGCTTAAAGAAACAAGATGTTATGTGTCTAATGTCAGTAAATAAAGAAATAATAATTTGGTACAAAAGGTTAGGTCATGCAAACCTAAGATTCATCTCAAAATTGAATAAAATTCAACTTGTTAGAGGTCTACCTAAGCTTAGCTACAAAACTAAAATTATGTGTGAGGCTTGTGAAAAGGGAAAAAAATATATGAAATCCTTTACCCTTAAGAACTTAGTCTCTACCTCTAATCCCCACGAGCTTTTGCATATAGATCTCTTTGGGCCAGTGAAAACAACCTCAGTAAATGGAAGAAATATGGCTTTGTAATAGTAGATGATTACACTAGGTGGACTTGGGTAAAATTCTTAAGAAATAAAGATGATTGCCACAAAGTGTTTATTGCATTTTGCAAACAAGTAATAATGATGGGGGAGAATTTGGAAACAAGTAATGATGACTGCCACAAAGGATTATAACAATTAGAAGTGATCATCGAGGAGAATTTGAAAACAAGTTCTTTGAAAGTTTTTGTGATGAGAGTGGAATCTAACACAACTTCTCCTATCCTAGAACACCACAACAAAATGGATTTGTAGAAAGAAAGATTAGATCCCTTCAAGAAATGGATAGAACCATGTTAAATGAGATGGATGTTACAAAACATTTATGGGTAGAGGCAACTAACACAGCTTGCTATGTTTAGAATAGAATTTTAATTAGGCCAATATTGAATAAAACGCCATATAAATTATGGAAGCGTAAACAGCCTAATATATCTTACTTTATATAATTTGGTTGTATTTGTTATATGTTACACACTAAAAACATCCTTGGCAAGTTTGATCCCTGCTCACAAAAGTGTACCTTCCTTGGATACTCTAAAAGACCCAAAACTTATAGAGTGTTCAATAGAGAAATTCAAATTGTGGAGGAGTCAATACATATTATATTTTATGACAAACAACTTAACCTTAAAAAGTCAAAGCAAGTTGAGGATACTGTAAGTTTATTAGAACTAGAGGAAGTAGATGTAGACAAACCAGAAGAACTCAAATAATCAGAGGATGCAAGTAAATCAAAGGAAGAAGACAAAACATCAGAAGATGAATCTGACCAAGTCAGAAGCAGTCAAAATAACTCAAAAGTCAGAACTGGATGGAAGTACAAGACATCCCATCCTGAATCTCTGATTATTGGAAATTACAATGATCATCTGAAGACTAGATCATCACTGAAGGATACAACCTTGTTTGGTCTACTATCATCAATTGAACCTACCTATGTTGATGAAGCGCTGGTAGATGATGGATGGATCCTTGCAATGCAAGGAGAGTTGAATGCATTTAAAAGGAATTATGTTGCATAAGGTTACAGTCAACAAGAAGGTATTGATTACACTAAGACATTTGCTACAACGGTTGGGTTAGAGGCAATTTGTATCTTACTCTCTTTTGCTGCTTATAATAACATTACATTATTTCAAATGGATATTAAAAGTGTCTTTCTAAATGGGTATATAAGTGAAAAAGTCTATGTTAAGAAATCCCCATGTTTTGAAAGCTCTGAAATTCCAAACTATGTGTTTAAACTTAGGAAATCATTGTATGGTCTAAAACAAGCACCTAGGACATGATATGATATATTAAGTAATTTCTTGCTCAAAAATAGTTTTGAAAGAGGACAAGTAGACACCAGCATATTTAGAAAATCAATTGGAGATGACATTCTTATTATTCAAATTTATGTTGATGACATTATTTTTGGATCTACTAATGGCACTCTTTGTCAAGAATTTTCCAAGCTGATGTAGCTTGAATTTCAAATGAGCATGATGGGAGAACTGAAGTTCTTCTTAGGGATACAAATTCAGCAAAGTTAGAAAGGCATATAAGTTCATCAAACCAAATACACAAAAGAGTTTCTCAAGAAGTTTAAGATGAATGATTGCAAACCTATGGCTACACCAATGCACCCTACTAGCTCATTTAAAAAAGATGAATAAGGCTAGAAGATTGACCAAAAAACATATAGAGGAATGATTGGATCACTTATGTACCTTACTTCTTCCAAACTTGATATTTTAATTAGTATGTATGTGTGTGCAAGATTTCAGGCTGATCCAAGGGAACCTCACTTAATTGCTGTTAAGATGATCCTTAGATACCTGACAGGTACTTTCAACATTGGCTTGTTCTATAAGAAGTTTACTGAGTACGGATTAGGTGGCTATTGTGATGCTGACTATGCTAGAGACAAACTTTAAAGAAAAAGCACTAGTACAAATTGCACATTCCTTGGTGAAAACTTAATCTCCTAGTCAAGTAGAGACAAAGCACAATTGCAATGTTAATAGTAAAGGCTGAGCACATTTCACCAACTGGCTGTAAATCTCAACTGCTTGGATGAAACACCAACTAGAATATTACAAAATCCTTAAGAGTAACATTCCCATATTCTGTGGTAATACTTCTGCTATTTGCCTTACAGAGAACCCAATCCTGCATTGTAGGGATAAACACTGAAATTAAACATGACTTTATTAGGGACTTTGTTTAAAAAGGGGTACTAAATATCCAGTTTATAACAAATGGACTAACATATTCACCAAACCACTAGCTGAAGACATATTTGAATTCATTAAGATAAATATGAACCTTACCTTTATATATGATTAATGTTGTGATACGCCTAAATTAGTTTAGATTCGTATTAGTATGTATTTTATGTTTTGTCTATTCTCTCAAAAAAAAAAACAAAAAAAAAACATTGAATTTTTTTTGTTTGATGACAAAAGGGGTAAAAAGATATTTAAAAATAATTTCTTTTTTGATATGTTTATGTGGGGAGAGTAAGTGTACGCATGTGGGGAGAAAAGAACTATAAAACTACTTAAACTTAGGGGGAGCCTTAAGTCATGGAGAGTCAAGTAATAAAAGCCAATAAATTGTCATAAAAAAAATTAAAGTTTAGTCATCATAAAAAATAGGGAGATTGTCGGAACCAAATTGGTTTTCCTCTTGTGATTTTGATGTTAATAAAGGTATTTTATGAGCACAATTTTTTCGGACTAATGGTTCATTAAGTGTGCATCAATTAGAACAAGAAAATTAGATGAAGGTACCAAAGGAAGATACCAAAGAAAGTGACCAGAGAAAGCTACTAGAGGAAGTAACTAGAGGATGAGATCAGAGGAACACAAAAGCATACATCTCTGCCTTTGAATGCAATGTGCCTCTGAAGGTTACGAATACTGCATATGATGTTTGGCTCTGAAGACTTCCTCAAATAACTGGGTTTGAAGATTTGTTTTGAATTTGGGTCTGAACACTGCATTTTAAGCATGCCTTTGAAGCCCTTACGCGCCTCTGATGTGCACAAACTCAACACGCCTCTAAAGAGTTTATATCAAACTATCATTAACTCTAAAGAGATTGTTCAAGCCATGCATTCAAAGCTCATATTCCAATAATCAAAATTTGCAATGCACTCAAAATGTTGCCTCTGATTTATAGCCTCTAATGTTGCACTACCTCTGATGATTCAACGATGTGATTTTCCCAAAGCCATTGATTCTAAGTCATGCAATTATGTCGCTGACTTTTATTATCCAAGAAACACAACATCTCAAACCAACAAGAAAGTCGATGGCTCTGATAGAAAGTTAGCGACAATAATTGAAAGAATTCATTCTGAAGAAAAGACTTAGCCGAATCAGAATTTCTGAATATTTAAGAACAAGCCGGAATCAGTTCCTTCTCTAATGAATCAAGAGTATGAAGGAAAATTTGCATGAATAAGTTTTTTAACACAATTTGAAATTAGATACAATTCGAAATTATAATTAAAGGAAATCTTTGACCAAGGCAAAAAGAACATATAGTCAAAATATTGTTCACAAGAAGATATGGTTAAAATATTGTTCACAAGAATATATGCTCAGAATTTGCCGACAAGAAGATATGCTCAGAATTTGTTCACAAGAGTATATGCTCAGAACTTGCTCATAAGAAGATATGCTCATAGTTTGTTCACAAGAAGATAAATTCATAATTATTCACAAGAAGACACACTAATAATTTGTTCATAAGAAGATACGTTTAGAATTTTTTCACAAGAAAGATATGATCCATATTTTACAATGACAAAAGTGAAACCCTAATCTATTCTATAAATAGATACTCAACGGTGAAGAAGAAAGCATGAACTCATAAATTCAAAAATGCATACAATTTAGAAAAAACTTTTGAGAGCTCAAATTTCCTAAGTATTCAAAGTTCAAAGGTTTAAATTCTAAAGAAGCACTTGCTGAAAGAAATATTTTCTAAGTGTTTTAGTGTGAGAAATCAATTGTAAAAATCTTCTTACTAGAAGAAAACACAATTAGTTCCAAACTTAGGTAACCCAACCCAATAGTGGCTTTAGTGTTCCTCAAGCAATATGTGGTTTTCAGGTTGTGTTGAGAAGACTTGACTTGTAGGGTCAATGTGTAGTTGCCTTCAACAATATGTGGTTTTCAGGTTGTGTGGAAAAGACTTGACTTGTAGGGTCAAGGTGTTTGTTTGCCTTAAAAAGTTTGTAGGTGTCAAGTTGTTTTGAGAAGACTGACTTATAGGGTCAGGTGCTGTGTAATTCAAGGATTTGAATTAGTAGTTAAATCCTTGTAAGTGAAGGGACTAGATGTAGCTACCAAGTTGGTGGCAAACCAAGATAAATCTGCTTGTGTCACTTTACTTATGAACTATTTACTTTATTGCTGCCTTTGATTACTTAAGCATGATTACTACTACCTCTGTTTTAGTTAAAATCACCAACCCGAACTAGTTCTTGAATAAATAATTTAAAAGAATCCAACTTAGACAAACACAATTCAACCTCCTTCTCGTGTTTGCACCTTCAACTTGCTTGACTTCACATATGTTTAGTTTAAAAATAACTTCAAAACCATTGTCACACAATTGACTAATGCTTAGTAGATTATATTTTAAACCTTCAACATATCGAATATTCACTATTTTTGCAAAGTTTTCTTTACCTATATTACATTTACGTTTGATCTTTGCCTGATCATTATTCCAAAAAGTTACAAATCATCCATCCTTCGTGACAAATGAGAGAAAACATTGTTTATCTCTTGGCATATGTCTCGAGCAACTAATGTCCAAGTACCATGTATTTTTCTTGACATTTTGAAAACCAACTTGCATTTGATATTAATAAATTCTTAGGTACCCATTTGGTCATGGGTCCTTGAGGGTTAGATTTTTCTTATTGCTTTTGGAGAAGGTTCTAATATGATACCAAAACATTCTTCTTTTCAGAGAGGTCGTCTTGCTTCGAATTTTTCATCCCCTTGTTTGTAAAAACATGTGGAATCAAGATTTCCAATTTTATTACAATAAGAACATTTTGTTTTGCATTTAGCTTCTTTTCTTTCTAGCACAAAAATGTTTTCATCGAGTTTTTGCTTTTGAGATTTGTCAAAACCAAGTTCAGCTTTATCAAATATTCCTACTTGAGACCCATAAATTTTTGGAAAATTTCAGTGGATTTAATAAAGTTTGACAAATCATTTTTAAGATTCTCAATTTCTATTTTGAGCAGAACATCCTCCTCTTGGGTTGTAGAACGTTCTTGACACTCGTTTTTTTCATATATTTTAATGTGAGCATCATGTAGGCTTTGAATGACTTTTCTAAGTTCATCATTCATAGCTTAAGCTTTCTCTTTTTCTTCTTTTTATTTACAAACTTGTTCTTTTAATGAACCACATTTTTTAGCAAGAAAGTTTAAGTCATTTAACAGATTATCAAATTATTTTTCCATTTGTTCACATAAAGGACATAGTTCATAAATGGTTACCTCGTCGTTTTCTGAGTTTCCCATTAGGCACATGTTGGCTTCTTTATTTTCTTCCATCCCAAGTGACCATCATGGATTTTTTCTTGAATGGAAATCTCTTTGGTGTCTTTTTGTTTAAAGGACATTCAGTTTTGTAATGTCCTAGTTTGTTGCATCCATAACATGTCATTTGGATTTTATCTATTTCTATTTTAGAGTTTTCCTTTTTGCTAGGAAAACTTTTTTGATCTAATATCTTCTTTTCATCATTCTTTGAATTTTTCTTGTGAGAAGAACTACTTCCTCATCAGCTTCTTCTTGACCAATTTCTCTTTCTTTTGAATCGTCTCTTTCATCCTATTGTGAAGATGAGTTTTCTTGAAGATTTTGTGAAGCTTTTAATGCTATTATTTTGCCTTTCTTTACTAGTTTATCCTTTTGGCTTGACTTATGGTTGTGACCATTGGTCTCCATATGATAGGGAGACATCTCAAAATCTTTCTTCCTCTTTCTTAGACTGAGTATGCCTTGCCAAGATAGCGCATTTCATTTACTATGGTTGTGAATCTTGAATACATTTCATCAATAGTTTCTCATTCATTCATTTTGAATAGTTCAAATTTTCGTACACCAATATCAATTATTGTTTCTTTGACATGACTTGTTCCTTCATGAGAGTTTGTAATGTATCCCATAATTTTTTGGCCGTATCACATTCATCAACTCTTTCACTTTCCTCCCTGCTCAAGGCACAAGACATAAATAATTGAGCTTTAGAGTTTAGAAGTACCTTAGTTTTGTCTTCTGTGATCCAATCTGCTTCTTTGTTTTTAGCAGATGTTGGATCACTTTGATCAACTCTTGGTATGAAGTTTCCATTTGTTATGATGCACCACATTCCTGTATCTTGTGATTTAAGGAATAGTTGCATTTTTCTTTCCAAAAGTAGTAGTCTATACCATAAAAAAAGGTGGTATATTTGATGATCCTCCTTCAACAATATACTTGGCTTTTGACATTGCTTCCTGAATCTTTTCGTCTAACACTTGTTAGGTGTTGAACCTTAGATGCAAAGCTTTGATGCCAATTGAAGTAGTAATATCAATCACAAGGAAAAAGGGGTTTGAATTGTGATCCCTTTTTAAAATGTTAATTCCTGCTTTTAATTTAAATTAACTTAAGATCAATCTTAGTTACAAATAAAAAATCCAAAATATGTTGGGTGAGTTAAAAAATGAATAAAGCATATTATTTCTAAGTGATATGCGATAGTGAGTGAGAAATAAATAAGGATAAAGATAAGAAGATCACACAATGATGTATCTTGATTCACCCAAGGTGGGCTACGTCCAATCCTCACAATCTGTGAGTTTTTCCATTATTGTGCATGGCATAAGAATGTTCTTACTTTCACACCATCTTTCTTGATCACTTTTGATCAGTTACAGAATTTACCTTTCAACCTTGAAAGGATTTTTATAGTTACCTTTCAGTTCATAAAATATTTTTACAAGTTACCTTTTAATCATTAAAAGGATTTTTACAACAGACTCAAAGTATCTTAAGAGATAGACTTGAGTTTCAAATGATGTGTATGATAAAAGGTTTTAGGATCAGAATCTATTCAACACTTGTTTGAGATTGATTATCAGCAATAACTCAATAAAGAGATCCTTGAATACAGTAAGATAAAGTTGGATTTTTTCTTGAGTGAAGAGTTTTGTTGCTTGAGTATGATTGTACTGGAAAATCTTGCTATTGTCTTCACCTTGATGTTCCTTTTATAGCCACAGAGAAGGTTATAAAGGACTCATTATAGCTATTACTAATCTTGAGGAAAACATCTGTTCAGAGTGAGATCTAATCGGCATGTGTGTTATTCAATCCAGAACGTTCTTCATCGAAACCAAAATGTTTTTGGTTATGTGTTGTATGGAAAATGTGGATGAGTAATTGAGTAGCTATTTAGTGTCGGTCCTTTGTCCTAGAGGCATGTTGAACTTTCTACAAAAAGTGCAGCAACGTCCTTTGGAGATCGATCTGGTCATTGATTAGGAGGTTGTTTTACTTTTTTATGTCACCAGCTTGAGTTCAGGGCTTGATTATAGTTTTGAGTAGTCTTGATATTTTTTTATCTTGAGATTTGGACTATAGAGAATGATTTGTTTTAATTATTTCCTTAAAACGAAATAACCAAAATGATCTTTTTATAAAACTAGATTGTTTCTTGATAAACCAGAATGATTCTTTGATAAATCAAAATGATCTTAATATCAATATCTAGTTTAATTAAGACATGGTGTTCTTGATTAATTTCATGGTGAGATCGTTAATTGTTGTATGAATGTATTTGATCACCTATCTTTGAATAAATCACTTAAAAACACAAGTTAAATAGCAACATAATCAGAATCATGTTTAGAGACACTACCATATCGTGGTGTTGGTGATTTGTCATCATCGACGCTTCAAGAGGTAAACACATAAACCTCATGTGAAATATTGTGCACGTAGTTTTCGCTCTTGATAATGATTTTAAAATTGTTTTAAAATATATCTATTGATTTCTCAACATTAAAATATTACTACATTCGTCCCTTATTATAAGCCCCTATTGATTTTTTTTTCACTCTTATTAAGAAAAATTGGTATGATAGTTAATGTGTTCATTTAATGTGTTAATGTTCTTAAAATAACATTTATATTTCAAGTGTTAAACTTGATGTTTTATATTCTAAGACAAATTAATAGTAGTAATAAAATATATATTTAAAAAACTATAATAAATGCACCTAATAAATTGAAATAGTGCTTATATTTAGAGACAACATTTTTTAGCTATATAATTAGGGACACTGATAGGAGATAGTAAAACTAGTCCCTAGATGACCAAGTTCTGATATTTCTTGACTTGAACCCAAATTTAAGTGCCTTGAGTTGAGAAGATATCGCAAACATACCCTAGATCCATTTGGATGAGACGGGGGTTGGACCACCCTACTGTATCCAAGCAGAACTAATAATGTAAAACGACCTTACCATGTTAATCATGTATGTCAGGCATATATTTCAGAGACAAAAATCATGCATTTTGAATTATTAGCGAAAATAAGCAAGATTTTTTTTTTTGTTGAAAAATAATATATATATATATATATATATATATATAGATCATAATTAAAAATAAAACACCTAATTCAAAAATATAATTTATGATGTTGTAAAATAATTTTACGTTTTACATTTTTTGGACTCAAATTTACATAGACATACTATTTAAATTTAAATATTTATGAAAGTATTGTAAAAAATTAATATTATAACATTGTAACTAAAAAAATAAAGAATATATTTAAACAATAAAATCCAATTAGATACCTATTTCTTAATTACTTTTAGTTTATACTCTTTAAAGAGAATAAATAAAATGTACTGTGAGTGAAAAATTGTTTTACATTGATATCTAATAATAATTTGCCACAACAACTAATAAAATAAATATTTTTGATTTAAAAACTGCATAATATAATGTAGCAAATTGAAGTGCATTACCTTTAAACTCTACTTTAAAATATTAAAAAAAAAATTAAAAATTTTCATTCATTGTCAATTAATAAGAATCTTCAATTTAACTTCATGTTATTTATCTCTGCATATCCGTTAAATCCTTCAAATATGTAACAAAAAAATGACACTTTATTTTTTGAGAAAATGATACACAATTAACATAAACTAATTTTATATAAGAACCATTAATTTTTTATGTGTTTTGAAATAAATCTTATCGTAAGACTAAATAATTATAATTGTTATTATTAAATATCCACTACATCAATGATTTAGATTGACTATCTCTATAAAATATTTTACACCCAAAATGTATGATCATTAAAACAATTTTTTTATTTAATTTTTTTTTATGCATTCAATTAATCACAGTCCATAAATTATTAGATATATTTGATTTTTGTTATAACTAACTCTAAAATCATATTTATAAATAAGTGCAATGTGATTACAGTATATAAACTCTTTACTACATAAAATTATAAATAAAAACAATTTTTACACTAACAAAATTCACTAACAGTTGAAAAAGTTTAAAAATATTTATTTGACTTGAGAATCGATAATAAATGATTATGATGCTTTAACGTTTAAAATACTTTACACAAATTACACTTTTATTTTTGGTACAACAAATGAAAAAAATTTTTAGGCAAGAAATGTCACATACTAGCGGGATGAATGATACGACACATGACCAATTTTTTGTTCTTAGTTTTCATGAAAACACGTAATTTTATTTTCTGCTATATTTGCATTCACAACAAGAGAAGAAAGAAAGATCCTTCATTGTTGCGATAACGAATTGGTGTGTGCTTTGGATTCAAATACAAACTCAAACTCAAACTCAAAAGATAAACACAACACAACATTTTATCAACTGATTCGAATTTCAATTGCAACCAATTCTTCACATTCATTCATTTCTACAGGGTTTTCAAATTGAACCGATTTCGTCGATGGGTTTTTGAACAAATCTAAAAAATACAGAGTTTTCCAATGCCGGAAAACGATCAACACCGTCTTCTAGGTTCATCAGAAGATGCAGAACGCGATATCGAAGATCATGGATCGGAACTCATCGTCGCCGCCGTCAATGGCGGCGGAGGCGGTAGTGGTGGTGGAAGTAGTGGTAGTGGTAAAGGGTTCAGAGATTTTTTGAAAATATCGAGTCATCATCGTCATAGTTTCAAGCGGTTAGATAGAGAAAGAGAAAGAGATCATGATGATAATAATAATCCACGTGATTCTTCTCACTCTGATTTTGATCTTCATTCTTTTGATTCTTCTGGTGATGTTCTTGCTGATAGTGCACCTCCTGAATGGGCTTTGTTGCTTCTTGGTTGTCTCCTTGGTCTTGCCACTGGTCTCCTTGTTGCTGCTTTCAATAAAGGGGTTTGTCAATTTTCATCAATCTATTTGGGAATGTTTTTTTTATATTTTTTTTATGTGATTTGTATGTAGAATAAGTTTAGTTTAGTTTGTTGTTGTGGTGAATATTGATGTGTATGAATGTAGATCTCAATGGATAGGAGCAAAACTAACTAGGATATATGGTGATCTAGATCTTTGTGAAACACATATACATGGACACTTGACCCAACACTAACACTGATCGGAGAAATTAGTGTTTTGAATGTTGATCGCAATGGATAGGAGCAAAACAAACTAGGATATATGGTGTTAGGAGAGACTTTTACTTGTTAGTTATACTCTCAATGATCTAGATCTATGTGAAACACATACATGGACACTGGACACGATACTAACATTAGATCTATGTGAAACACATACATGGACACTGGACACGATACTAACATTGAAACATACATGTTAGTTATACTCTCAGTGATTGAATGTAAACTGCATGTGTCAGTATTATGTTGGGGGCCGACACCAATATGCATCAGACACAAGACATACTTTCAATTTGAAGTGTCGGTTTTACATAGATCCATAATGTATAGATTTTGTGTGTTTGTGAATTTGATCGGATGACATGTATTCATGCTGCTTGTGACTTGGATGTCACAAGTTCAAACCCAAGGAACAAGATCTCTGTTTTTCGGGGGTTAAGCTTAGCTGCAGGTATTTACCATCATCATATTCCACTTGGTGGGGGCTTCTTGTGTTGGACCGTCCTCTTTGAGTAGTTCTCTTGGAGCGCATAAGAATTTCTTTAATGTTGAAACTTAGAAGTTAGCAGTAAGGATTGTCTCTGATTTATAAGGTTCAAATCCAAGAAACAACATCTCTGTTTGTAGAGGTAAGGCTGCGTACATTTACCCTCATCAGATCCCACCTGGTGGGGGCTTTGTGCATTGGCCCGCTTACTCTCGGAGAGCATACAGATTTCTTTAATATTGAAACTTAAGAATTAGAAGTAAGTGTTGTCTCTATTAATAAAAAGTGGGGATGGTTTGGTAATTAGATAACTCGTAGTTTATGTTATGGATTATTTGGTTTGGTGTTGTATAAGATTGAAAGCATAAAATGTATGAACTCGTTGATCGATTAGAATGTCATCTTGTTGATTGTGTATTTTTTTTCTTCTTTTTTGCTTTTGTGACTTGTTGTTAGCTTTGATCCTTTGTGGCAGTTTTCTCCTCTCATGTGGTTATTTGTCTACTTTCTATCGTCTGGTTTTTATGTAATATATCTGTTCATATTGCAAATGTGAATATGCTATGCTAGATCTCTAGCATGTCTACTCTGCATGATTTATTAATAGATCTGAATGAAACTACAAGCGATTCTCTTTTACCTACTAATCTTGTGTGGTAAAATTTTCTCGTCTAGGTGCACGTAATTCATGAATGGGTATGGGCTGGTACTCCGAATGAGGGTGCTGCTTGGCTTCGTTTGCAGAGATTGGCAGATACATGGCATCGGATCCTTTTGATACCTGTCACCGGAGGAGTCATTGTTGGCATGATGTGTGGTTTATTGGAAATCTTGGACCAAATAAAGCAGGCCAGTTATTCTCCACAAAGACAAGGTTTTGACTTGCTTGCAGGAATCTATCCAACGGTGAAGGCTATTCAGGCTGCAGTCACTTTAGGTACGGGCTGTTCGTTGGGTCCTGAAGGTCCTAGTGTTGATATTGGAAAGTCGTGTGCTAATGGATTCTCGTTAATGATGGAAAACAACAGAGAAAGAAAAATAGCACTTGTTGCAGCTGGTGCAGCAGCTGGAATTTCGTCAGGTAGCCTAGCAATCTTGTTGAAGTCACTATTTAAAACTCATTTTGACGTTTATTCATTTAATATTCTGGTCATTTAAGCCTCCTCGAAACTTTTTAATGCTTATACTTCAAAGTCGTGAATAGGATACAAGCACTAATTTGTTTAAATGTGTTTAAATAGACTATTCTAAACCTAATGAGCCTGATTAATGAGCAAAATACAATTATTAGAAATAATTACAAATATACATTATTTACAACAAGGGCTTAAAACTTTTCACAGCCTTGCATTGTTAAGCAAATGGCTTGGGCCATTATACCTGATTGATTGTCCACACTGGACACATACAAGGGCAGTTTAATGATGATTTCCATTATACCTGTAAGGATTTGAGGTCCAAACAGATATCCCCGAAATTTCCCATCTTCAGATGCTATTCCCTCATCTTATAGAACCCTTTATGTTTTAGCTAAATTTGTAATTTCTAATCTTTAAAAAGCATTTCATATCTCACTCAAATCCATCAAAAACCTCAATTTTTTTGATAAAAAATGAAAATTTATTGGGTTTAGGTAAAAGAAAATTAACAATAGGACCATATTTGCTTAATTTTTAAGGTAGCGGGACTTAACTGGCTCAAAAAATATTTTGAGAGACCAAAATCACACTTCGTCAAAACTAGAGAGAGTAAATATGTAATTAAGCTTTTTTATTTTATGGAGCTTTTGAAAAATTATCATCTTTACTATATAACAGGTTCCAATGTTGATACTATGATATTATAAACTTTATTTGAGCTTTAAAAAAGCTATATTTGTGAAAATTGAGTCCTTGGACATGTTTCTTCTATGCTCTGGCATCTTATATGTTTGCTGATCGTGGTTGATTTTGAAGTACAAGTTTATTTTGCAGTATCTTGATTACCCCTTTGGATATCTAAATGTTGGTTGTTTTAGCTTTGCATTTTTCTTTCTTCAGGTTTCAATGCCGCAGTTGCTGGTTGTTTCTTCGCCATTGAAACTGTGCTGAGGCCTCTTCGTGCAGAGAATTCTCCTCCATTTACAACTGCCATGATTATATTGGCTTCTGTTATTTCGTCAACTGTATCAAATGTCTTACAAGGAACTCAATCAGCTTTTACAGTGCCCGAGTACGAGTTGAAATCTGCTGCTGGTACTATTCTTTAACGGTGCTCAATTTTTTGGGTCAGGATTGTCATCATATTTGTGTTTGTAAATTCGTGATATGCTTTTACTTTCTTGTTCTGTTTTTATTTTATTTGTACAAACAAACCTGCCTCATTTTTCTGCATATGAAAAGAAATACTGTATTTATTCTGCTGAATTAATTTTTTTATCGTATTTGTGATGTTATCCCAGGACTTCCAAAAAATTTGACATTTTAAGTATCCAATTAATTTGTATTCTCAAAAGGTGATTTGTGCTAATTTTGTCACCTCAAATGATCAATTGATGGATGTTTACACTAAATCTTTGAGAGGTCGTCAAATTAGTTTTCTTTGTAGCAAGCTTTGCACATATGACCCCATATGCTCCAATTTGAACGGAAGCATTAGAAATGCGTAATGTCTTGGTTCAATGTAAATTTTTGGGATCAAGATATTGTTTAAATATAGTAATACAAAAATTTGTTTAATGTATTTGTTATATTCATAATATAAATAATGAGTATGATATGCAGTTGAGGCACACAGTTTTTGGCATATACTCCTTTTCTGATATTTCATCATAATGTTGCATGCAGAGCTACCTTTATACCTGATATTGGGAATGCTATGTGGTGTTGTAAGCGTGGCAATGACGCGTTTGGTTGCTTGGTTCACCAAATTTTTCGAGGTTATCCAGGAGAAATTTGCCCTTCCTACTGTAGTCTGCCCTGCCATAGGTGGTTTAGGAGCCGGGATCATTGCCCTTAAATATCCCGGAATATTATACTGGGGTTTCACTAATGTGGAAGAAATTCTACGTACCGGAAAGAGTGCTTCAGCTCCTGGAATATGGCTTCTGACTCAATTAGCAGGTGCTAAGGTTATTGCCACAGCTCTTTGCAAGGGATCTGGGCTGGTAGGAGGTCTTTATGCACCGAGTTTAATGATTGGTGCTGCCGTTGGTGCTGTGTTTGGAGGCTTTGCTGCAGAAGTTATCAATTCAGCAATTCCTGGAAATGCTGCTGTTGCTCAACCCCAGGCTTATGCTCTGGTAAGCTGCTGACTTTATCCCTGTGAAACAGTGTTGTCAGTTGCATATCGCATAAAACAGTGGTTTGTTCAACTTTTACTACGCCATAGGGCTATAGCCACTATTTGACAATACTTTGTACTATAGCGATTTGTTAAAATTCTGATACGATATAGGGCTATACAACACTGCTACTGAAGTATGTCAGTTGTAGAAATGTCACTGTTGACATCAAGACTGATTTGGTTGATGTAAATTCAGACAATTAAAAGTTAATTTAACTTGTGTGCAGGTTGGAATGGCTGCTACACTAGCATCTGTTTGTTCTGTTCCTTTGACTTCTGTTTTACTTCTGTTTGAGCTGACAAAAGATTATAGGATACTGCTTCCTCTCATGGTAATCCATTAAAATTCTCTCTCAAAACAAAATTGCCCATTTTAATGTGTGTATTTTTCCAATGTTCTGCTTGTTTATATGAATGATATGACTAACAAAATGTGTCAATTGTAAGCGTCATTTTTCCCTGAATGTATCAAAATTACCAAAACTTCTCTGAATGCATCTTTGGTTAGTCAGTTTGATCATTGAATGTCTTTCGTTAATTAATTTGGTCCTTGAATGTGTCTTTCGTTAATCAATTACTTCCATGAAATTATTCATAGAAGAAACACTTAGAGATATTTTTGTAATTTTTATACATTTAAGGATTATAGTGATAGTGCCTCAAACATTAAGGGACCAAAATGATTGTTTACTCCATCAAGACATGAGAAACAGTTTCTCTGTGACACAATGGCTTTGTTGTGTTTTAATCATATGCATATATTTATTAAATTTAATTTGGTTGAGGTATTGAATGTTTATTATTTTTTCCTGTTTTATACAGATTCAGTACTTTGCTATTTGCTTCCCCCATTAACACAATTTTCTTATGTTTAATTAAAGTTTTAATTTTTTATATTTGCAATACTTCTCAGGGGGCTGTTGGATTGGCAATTTGGGTTCCCTCTGTGACAAATCAGGCGAAGGAGAGTGATACACCTGATAAGAGAAATTTGGCAAGAGGATATTCTTCAGTTTCGCATACTGAAGATAATGATGATGGAAATGGTTTAGAACTCTGTATAGTTGGAGATGCTTCTGGGCTTGAAGAAATCGATGAAGAATTGCTTCTGGACAATCTTAAGGTTGAGATAGCTTTTTTCGTTCCCTTCTAATCGTTGACATCTTCCATCTTTTGATGTTGAGTTGTGTTGTTATTTTGATACTTTGACAACAAATTTTGACAATAATTTGAATGGTTAGAGCACTTTAAATATATAGTTAAACACTCTTGATGGATGATTAATGAATATGATAAAGTATCACAACTCTTTAACAATCCGCTAAACACAATTAACCATAATTTTGAACGTCACTAACCACAATTTTCAGGTGTATACTTTGAACACTAATCATGGTTAATGGGTATTATTTATATTCAAGCACCTAAAAATCATGTATATATTTGAATACAATTGTACGGTTAATAGATATCATGTATATTTGAACACCTAAAAATCATAGTTAATGAAGTACAAAATCGTGGTTAATTACGTTAAATGGATTGCTAATGAGTTGCGACATGTTATATTCATGAACCATCCACTGAACGTAAGTAACCACATATTTGAACTGTGTTAACTGATAACCATTCAAATTGTTGTTGAAAGTGTTGTCATATTATTTTGTCAAAATATCATTTCTTTTGTTGTTAACTCTTGAGCAGGATGTTGACTTCCAATCTTGTTTTAATCTGTTAACAACACTGTTACCTTTTTGCCAGGTTTCTCAGGCCATGTCAAAATACTATCTGATGGTTCCATCATCTGTAATGCTGAAAGATGCGATCAAAAGCATGCATGACAGCCAGCAAAATTGCGTGCTGGTGGTTGATGAAGATGATTTTCTCGAAGGAATATTGACATACGGTGACATCAGAAGGTGTCGATCTGAGAAAGCTAACGATACTTCTAAGAGCGACTCAGATCTTTTGGATGTATGTAGAAAGTGCCCCTACTATTTATATATTGAAGAGTGATCTGTCTTTTTGCAAATTGTTTTAGAAACTGCTGTTTTTCATCAGAAAACGGAACGTCGATAAAAATGTTTACAGGAATTATTTTCTGAATAATTTTTAACAAACTGGACTGCATCAATTTTTTTTTCAAGATTTGAGTTCAGCAGGAACAATATTTTACTGTATTTAATTTTTCTTTTTTGAAGTCATTATAATGCTTTGATGAATGAGTTTTAAATATATTATTGATCCCTTCAAATATATCATTTTTTTCTTTTAGTCCTTGTAATTTTGTTTTGTTTTTAGTCCCTCAAATATATCTTTTTGCTTTTGGTCCTTGGTTTCTTTTAGTCGCTACGAAATTTGTTTATATTGAAATTAATCTCTGTAATATACTAATATATGTAATATTCATTTAGTCCTTATGTAGCTCATATTGAAGGGACTAAAATCAAATGTTTTACATATTACTGAGACAATTCTAACATAAAATGTTCTATTAACCTCAATCTTTCTGCCATATGGATAAAATTGTTAATAATTTATTCTTGGAAATCTTATTTATACTGTCTATATACTCTATACTTCCTTCTTGCTAGTCTCTTCTAATAACAATTTTATATTCAATATTTGACAGGTGAACACATTGCTTGTTTCCACTGTATGTACTCGAGGAATGAGCTATCGTGGGCGAGCACGTGGACTTTTAACTTGTTATCCAAATACTACTTTGGCCATGGCCAGAGAGTTAATGGAGGCCAAGGGAGTTAAGCAATTACCAGTAGTTAAACGCGGTGGAAGTCACAATAGAGAGAGGAAGCGAAGAATCGTTGGTCTTCTTCATTATGACGAACTATGGCACTGTCTCAGGTTTTTCTTCAAATCTGATACTTATCTACATGGTTATTAGTATTTTACGATACATACAAGTCGATTTGATACAAAATTGAATTTCATCGATGTGAATTTGTAGTGTATTTCTATTTTAGACACGAATCTCGTCGTGAATCCTGATTTATTCCAATTAACCACTACATAAACATAGTGTAGCCAACCACTTTGTAATCAAACTTTTATTTTGTCACTCTTACGACTTCAATCTTAAATTATTTTAACATTCATATTTGATATATCAACTTATAATTTAACTGCCACTTTTTTACTTCAAAAAATATCACATTTTTATGAGTAATGTATCTTATGATTCATAATAAGATTTGATTCATTGAAAAATTGATCTTCTGATTCATGATAAAAATCTTGATTTGATAAACATGGTTATCTATACTAAAATATTTGCTTCCCCTTCCAACTTGAAATCAAGGATTTTCTTGTCACCATATAATATTTGTGTCCCCTTGCAATAACTTTTGAGTTTTCAAATTATAGCTGTGTCAATTGAAATCGGGTTTTGCATTTTTATATTTTCAAAAGCTCTCCGATCATCTTCCCAATAACTTTTTTAAGCCTGTAAGGACTTCAAAAGTAACAAAGAATTATAAAAATTATTGTCCAGACTTTATTTGCCTTCTGACTGAATTCTGAATTGTCATGATTTCCTCCTGAGAACCAGCGGGTTAAAATAAAAAAAAATGTAAAGAATCATAAATTTATTTTAATTGAAAAGCTAATCCAAACTAGGCATAATTCTTGTTTCTTTTCATATAACTTGTTTTGATTGATTATATATATATTATGTGCAGGAAAGAGATTAGCCACAGGAAATTAGCTTATCAAAGTAGGACAGAAAACAATTTGACAAATGGGCATTAACTTTTGATTCAAGCTTCTTGGTTGCCCTTACAAAAGAAATAGTGAGTTGTTAGGAACAAAAGCTCCCTTTGTTGCTTTTAAATGTGAGACCATATCACTTCATGTATGTAAATTTTAATGCCACAAGTGGTTATTTGATAAGAAAGAAAAATATCTCCAACCCCAACACATTAAAGAATCAATGATTCTTAATCACACCCTCATATTCTTTTGCATAATTTAGGGCATTACAGCTTGTAAAGTAAACTCCATAAGAAGCAGAATACTATTCAATATAATGGGAAATAGAAACAGGATTTAAATCCCGAAATTGCACTATGCTTCATTATTATCAACTCTTGGTTCTTAAGGTAAATTTATTATTTTTTCGATGCATATAGAGGTAAAAGTAGTGGAATTTTGTTATGAACAATCAATAATATTATGTATGCTTTACTTTGGATACCATTTAAAAAAAAAAATTAGGTCCATGACCCATCTTGTGAGTTTGCACCAGTTACTCATATAAATAGGTGATTTTATTTTGTATGTTCATATTTGATTTTCCCTTATTTGAATTTTACACAAATATGGCTGGTTGAAGGTAAAGTGGGAGGTAAGACTCTTACATCTATGAAGCAAAAATGCATTCACCCGACAGGAGAATCTAAAACTGCATACATTATAAATTTGTAAGAATTAAAAGTTCTATTTTTATTTTAGAGACTAAAATTGAAAAGTTAAAATTTTATAAAAACTAAAAATATATTTAACTTTTTTTTTAATATATGTGAAACATCTGATGCATACTTATAAAAGGGAGTATTGAGTAGTAAGGGCAAAGAATTGAGTCTACATTTTCTTATTTTAAAAATAGAGGCAATATTTAATTTACACAGTGATACAACAAGCAAAGACCTAATATGAACTAGGATACAACAAGCAGAGACAAATGGTGCAAGAGTATTTTGTGTTACAAGAATAATATACTTAAATATTTTTAGAATATTTTATTTAAATTTATAATTATATTTAGATTTAACTATATTTAAGAATTAAAATAAGATATCGTTAGGATATATAATTTATATTTAAAATATTTTTAAGATTTGTTCTTTATTTTAAAAATATGATTTAGAAATATAGTATTACGATGTGATATAAAAATATATTATGTATTACAATTTAACTCTATATATAAGATATATAGAAAGATGAATAAAAAATTATAAGATATGCCACACAAATAGAAAAAACTTTTCCATACAAAATATAGTACATATAATTTCATTTTTGCAATCACAAACAACAAAAACTCCATCATTTTAGACATTGAAGTCTACATTCAAAATCATGGCATGCAACAACATCATCAACAACAAAGACACATAACTTAAAACATTCACTTCCATTTCAAATTTAAACTATTAATATTTGAGTGATAGTAATACTAATCACAATGGAATTAAGTTATTAGTGATTGATTCCATTCAATGATTGAACCAAGTTGGCAAGTGCTTTTGTGGATGACCCAAATTCACCAAGTGCATCTCTAGCCATGTCTTTGAACTTCAAACTCCTCTCCCTTATTTCACTCCCCTTTTCAGACTCCATCAACTCCCTCACCCTTTTTTCCACTTCTTCTCCACTCACAAACCTATCTCCTTCCCTATGCTCCATCCCAATAGCCAACTTCATGTCCTCCACCATCACATTCCTATTAACATGTTGCTCTGAATACAATGGCCATGCAATCATTGGCACTCCAGCAACCACACCTTCCAACACCGAGTTCCATCCGCAATGACTCACAAACCCACCGACCGATTCGTGACTTAAAACCTCCACTTGTGGGGCCCACGACCTCACCACCAGGCCCCTCTCTTTGGTTCTCTCTATAAACCCATTTGGCAAAACAGAATCCAACTCAAACTCCAATATTGTATCATGAACTTGATTCATTCCGAAATTTTCTTGTAATGGCCTCTTCATAACCCATAAGAATCTGTGTCCACTTCTCTCCAATCCTTCAGCTATTTCCTTCAATTGTGTTACAGTGAACGTTCCACGGCTTCCAAAACACAAGAAGACCACGCTTCTACTCGGTTGTTTATCTAGCCATGACAAACAATCTTTGTTGCCCATTGCTTCATCTAATTTTCGTTCAAACAATCAATGCTTCATTTTTTTAATAGGAAAAATAACTTTATTGCCAAGGAAATTCTATAAAATAACTATCACTAATAACTAAAAAATTTGGTCGGACCTTTTTCTTCCTCAACTTATTTCTCACAACACAATTTTTTTTCTTTCTAAATTTAAATATAAATTTATATCTATACCATACTATAAAGGAAATTCTAAAAATAACTAGCTGTAACTAAAAGTTTTGGTCGGACTTTTTTCTTATAAATTTGCTCTCAAGAACACAGTTCTTTTTAAAATTTAAATTTAAATAATATATATTTAAATCCATATATCATATTATAAAGGGAACACAATTCTATATCTATTCGATCTAATCAAAAGAACTTAAAAAATTAAAAAAATTTACTACTAATTTACTACTAAATTTTCTAATAATGCATTGAATTTTTAAAACGATAAATAAATGGTACTAAGATTTTGTTACAAATGCAAGTGAACTGACCTGGTTGTTGAGCGTCGACGGTTAATGGTCCAATGCAGTAAACATGAGGAGGAATTCGTTTGATATCTGGAAAACACGCACCGTCTTCAACGGCCTTAACCGCCATAGTTTCAAGTTCACGAAATGTATTTACAACAATTCCCTTTGCCATCGAAAGATGCTCACAAAAATACAACATATCCCAATAAGCATCATCTTCCCTATCAAGCATCGGCTCCGGCATCAGTGTGGCATTCAACACCGCATTTCCAGGAGCAACAATATCAACTCCAATCATATCCTTAAACGACACCGTCGTTTCGCTGTGGATCTTCGGGAAGTAAGAAAGTAAAGCAATTACGGCAGCTCCAGAAGGGAAGAAGTGGTAAACGGGAATTCCCATGGTGGAAGCTATTTCCATGGCGGAACTGCAGAAGAGGTCGATGATAAAAGCTTTGATAACGGTTTGGGAAGTGATTTGACGGAGTTTGGATTCGACATTGACGTCGTTTGTTTTGATGAATTTGAATGCGGTGGCGGCGAAAGATTGAGTGTTGGAAAGAGTGACGGTGGCTACGGAGGGGAAACGGAGGAAGGAAATGGAAGGGTGAGAAGTTGAGATGCAATTGATGTATGAGTCTATAGATAAATGGTCGAGGAAGCCATTGGTAAGAAAGATTATGATTGAAAACTGATGATGGAGAAGTTTGGCTAATTCTACCATGGAAATTAGGTGACCTACACCTGGTGCTGGATACATCACTATTGTTGCTCTTTCTACCATTTTCTTTTGGTTACTCTAATTTGCTCACACACAACACAAGATTATATAAGAAAAAAATGGGTCACGTACATTTAATTAATCACTTGAGAATTAAAAAAAGGTAACGTGATAAATGCAATATTAAATAACTAAAAAGAAAATAAAATATTAGATAACTACAAAAATGTATCAAAATCATATAACTAACGTGATTGTGTAGGGCAGCTTTGGTTTGATGTGTAGTTTATTCTTGCTTTTGAGTTTTGTGCTTGATAGCATATATTATAAATATTATAGGCTAAATAGCACATGTGATCACTTAACTTAATTTCAATTAATATTTTAGTTCTTTATCTTTTTTTTTTTTCGATTTGATCCTTTATTTTAATTTTAAGTGACAATTTGATCTTTTATGTTTTAAAATGTCAACAATATTATTCTTTTTTTTTACAAAAATTCAAAAAATTCAGTGTTGGAAAGAGTGACGGTGGCTACAGAGGGGAAACGGAGGAAGGAAATGGAAGGGTGAGAAGTTGAGATGCAATTGATGTATGAGTCTATAGATAAATGGTCGAGGAAGCCATTGATAAGAAAGATTATGATTGAAAACTGATGATGGAGAAGTTTGGCTAATTCTACCATGGAAATTAGGTGACCTACACCTGGTGCTGGATACATCACTATTGTTGCTCTTTCTACCATTTTCTTTTGGTTACTCTAATTTGCTCACACACAACACAAGATTATATAAGAAAAAAATGGGTCACGTACATTTAATTAATCACTTGAGAATTAAAAAAAAGTAACGTGATAAATGCAATATTAAATAACTAAAAAGAAAATAAAATATTAGATAACTACGAAAATGTATCAAAATCATATAACTAACGTGATTGTGTAGGGCAGCTTTGGTTTGATGTGTAGTTTATTCTTGCTTTTGAGTTTTGTGCTTGATAGCATATATTATAAATATTATAGGCTAAATAGCACATGTGATCACTTAACTTAATTTCAATTAATATTTTAGTTCTTTATCTTTTTTTTTTCGATTTGATCCTTTATTTTAATTTTAAGTGACAATTTGATCTTTTATGTTTTAAAATGTCAACAATATTATTCTTTTTTTTTTACAAAAATTCAAAAAATTCAGTGTTGGAAAGAGTGACGGTGGCTACGGAGGGGAAACGGAGGAAGGAAATGGAAGGGTGAGAAGTTGAGATGCAATTGATGTATGAGTCTATAGATAAATGGTCGAGGAAGCCATTGATAAGAAAGATTATGATTGAAAACTGATGATGGAGAAGTTTGGCTAATTCTACCATGGAAATTAGGTGACCTACACCTGGTGCTGGATACATCACTATTGTTGCTCTTTCTACCATTTTCTTTTGGTTACTCTAATTTGCTCACACACAACACAAGATTATATAAGAAAAAAATGGGTCACGTACATTTAATTAATCACTTGAGAATTAAAAAAAAGTAACGTGATAAATGCAATATTAAATAACTAAAAAGAAAATAAAATATTAAATAACTACGAAAATGTATCAAAATTATATAACTAACGTGATTGTGTAGGGCAGCTTTGGTTTGATGTGTAGTTTATTCTTGCTTTTGAGTTTTGTGCTTGATAGCATATATTATAAATATTATAGGCTAAATAGCACATGTGATCACTTAACTTAATTTCAATTAATATTTTAGTTCTTTATCTTTTTTTTTCCGATTTGATCATTTATTTTAATTTTAAGTGACAATTTGATCTTTTATGTTTTAAAATGTCAACAATATTATCCTTTTTTTTTTACAAAAATTCAAAAAATTCATCAAAATTTTCAACCAAAACCCATAAAATTAATTATATTCTTTAATATAATACAAATTTCATCAAATTCGTAACTCAAATCTTCAAATAAACTCATACAAAAATTTTATCAAATTTCATTATTTATTTGATGTTGTTAGGGATGAAAATATGAGTTTATTTGAAGAGTTGAATTTCGAATTTGATGAAATTTGTATTATATAGAAGAATATAATTAATTTGATGGTTTTAGTTGAAAATTTTGATGAATTTTTTGAATTTTTGTATAAAAAAAGGATAACATTGTTGACATTTTAAAACATAAAAGATCAAATTGTCGCTTAAAATTAAATTAAAGGACCAAATCGGGAAAAATTAAAAGATAAATGACTAAAACGTTAACTGAAATTAAGTTAAGGGACCACATGTGCTATTTAGCCTATATTATATTATAACTAACGGAAAAGCACATCTATAAGTATACTTTTTTTAGTTTTCTTTTTTTAATATAAAAAGTTTAGAGTGACATTATATTCAAAACTTTTGTGGATTCCAGGTTTGTTATTTTAGATTTAAATATAATTTTAGTTTGTATGATTATAACATTTTTTTTGTTTTTTTAGTTCTCGTAAATTTATTTGTTTAGATTTAGTTCCTATAAATTAAAAAAAAAATTGTTTTTAGGTCATAATGATAACTTGTTCGATCATATGACGTAATTTTATTGGGTCACTTAAGTCGTTAGAGATTAAAAACAACAATTTTTGAATTTTTATAGACTAAATTCAAACCAAAAACTAATAAGAACTATATCCAAAATATACTATAATTATAAGGACTAAAACTCATATTTAAAACATCTTTTTATTACTAGATGAAACTATTAGATTTTATATTTCTCTGTATATATATAGTATACAAAGAAACCTAATTGATGCCAAGATATCCTCAAGTTATTCCACATAATTGACAACCTATTTCATGCCGGAATGAATATTTGTCACTAATTAATAATTTGAATTTTTTAATTTTATGTATTTTTTAATTATTTTAATGAATTAATTTCTATCATTAATAAATATTTAGTTTATTTATTTATTTTTTCCGGCCCTGAGAATGAGACGAAAAGGAGTGGGACGGGTACTATTGTCATATTTGAGTTATTGTTCACATTCATTGCAGAAGTTTGACATTGGTGAATTGGATCCTACAAAATTGGGGAGCATTATTAAATAATTAAATGAGGAGCGAGTGGTTATGAAAAACAAATGCTTGGAAGACAAGAATATTAGTAATAATGAGATGGAGAAGTATGTGGAATGTATGAAAGGAAATAATCTTCCCACCATTAATCAGGACTTAATTGGTGAATGTTTGAATTCTAATGAGAAGGTGGGTGATGTCATGAAGCTTGTGGAGGGGCGTGTATTGAGAATTTGGCTGTAGACAGAGGGGTGTGTAGATAGAGTGGTCTATGCGGTCTTGTAAGAAAAATCTACCTCTCACTCTTTCAAAGATGGAGGTAGTTAATCAAAACTTATGTGAAAATCTATAGGGTTCTAAGGAGGTGAGCTTTTTTTTTCAAATCGTTCAATGGTCGCTTGGGTGGTTTGAATGTGCAAACACGAGAAGAGGGATTAAATTGTGTTTAACTAAGTTGATAACTTTTTTATTATTTGATTAAACTGGTTTAGACTTGATGATTTACTTGGAGTAGAAGCAATAACAAACTAATGAGTGCAGGAATAAAGTGACACAAATATTTTATCCAAATTCACCACTAACTTGGCTACATCCTGTCCCTTCACTCATAAGATTTAATCAACTAATTCAACAACTTGAATTACAAAGCACCTGAACCTCCAAGCCAGTCTTCTCAAACAGTTTGACAACCCTAGACTTTTGAAGAACACACACACCTTGACTCTATCAGCCAAGTCTTCTCCACACAATCTGACAACCCTAAATTGTGAAGACACACTAACACCACTATCGAGTTTGAATGCAAAGATTTGGAATTTGAGTAGTTTCTTCTAACAAACTGATTATAACAATGACTATCATACTCTAAGAAAAACCATTTGAAAATATTCTCAATAGAACAAGTGTTTCTCTCTTTGAACTTTAAGATGAATTTGGAATTTTGAGTTTGAGTTCTTCTATTCTTTCCTGATTTTTCGATGATATTCTTCTTCAGCCTTGAGTATCTATTTATTGATAAAATTAGGGCTTCAATTTAGTCCTTGTTTAATTCTGAGTTGTATCTTCATTCCTAGCTTGGTCAACAATGATCTTATTCAAAAATAATTCTAAACAAGATGTTTTTTGGTAATATGTTCTTTAGCCAATTCTTTATTTCTGAATCCAATCTGAGCAGTTCTTCTAGATTGATTATGTCCGCATTTTGTTCAGATTGAGCTTGTAAATTCTTCAGATTGATACTGTTCAGATTGAATTTGTAAATTCTTTAGATTGATACTGTTCATATTTTGTTTAGATTGAGTTTGTAAATTCTTCAGATTGATACTGTTCGTATTTTGTTGAGATTGCTTTTGCAAATTCTTCAGATAAAACTTCCTTCCTATTGCTTGCTTTTATTTGAGTAGGAACATAGTGTTGGACCGGTTCTTGAACTTTCACAAGTAGAAATATGACTAAGTCCAATTCAGTATTTTGTCATTTGTCAAAATTGGAATCATATCTTTGCAAATAATAAATGTATCTTCTTGTGAGTGTTTCTTCTTATAAACAATTCTTGATCATATCTTCTTGTAAATAATTCATATCTTCTTGTAAATAATTCATATCTTCTTGTAAAAATTTCATATCTTTTTATGATAAATCTTGATCAAATCTTCTTGTAAATAATTGATATCTTCTTGTAAATAAATATTGATCAAATCTTCTTGTAAATAATTCATATCTTCTTATGATAAATCTTGATCATATCTTCCAGTAGATAAATCTTGATCAAATCTTTGTGTAAATAATTCATATCTTCTTGTAGATAAATCTTGATAAACTCTTGTAAATAATTCATATCTTATTGTTGATAAGATGTTGATCACAACTTCTTCAAATCTTGACCATATCTTCTTTTCAACTTGGTCAAAGATTTTCTTCAATTATAATCTAAATCAAATCTTATTTTAGACTGTTTTCAAAAACATGAATCTTCTTGAAGGTGCAAACACGAGAAGGGGGTTGAATTATGTTTCACAAAGTTGATAACTTTTTGCTAATTTAATGAAGGTTGGTTGTTTTTTAAGAATTACTTAGATAAGAAGCAATCAGGTTCAGATGCAGTAAACAATGAAAGCATAAATAATTGGACAGATAGATTTATCTTGGTTCACCAATAACTTGGCTACATCCAGTCCCCTCATTCAGAAGACTTTAATCCACTAATTCGAATACCTTGAATTACAAAGCACCTGATCTTCCTAGTTAGTCTTCTCAAACAGTCTGAAAACCCCAGACTTTTGAGGAACTAACTACCTTGACCCTACAAGTCAAGTCTTCTCCTAACAACCTGACAACCCCAGATTGAAGAAGGAACTAAACCACTATCGGGTTGGATACAAAATATTGGGACTTTAAGTGTTTGCTTCTAACTAAGCTGATTTCAAAATAACTCTAACACTCTAAGAAAAACACTTAGAAAATATTTCTAAATTGAACAAGTGATTCTCTCTATGAACTCTAAAAATACCTTTGGAATTTTGAGTTTTGAGTTCTCCTCTTTTCTGATTTTCGATGATCATTTCTTCAGCCTTGAGTATCTATTATAGATAAAATTAGGGCTTCAATTTAGTCCTTGTTTCATTTTGAATTGTATCTTCATTCCTAGCTTAGTCAACAATGATCTTATTCAAAAATAGTTCTGAACAAGATGTTTTTTGATAATATGTTCTTTAGCCAATTCTTTTTTTCTGAATCAAATCTAAGCAGTTCTTCTAGATTGATTATGTTTGTATTTTGTTCAGATTGAGTTTGTAAATTCCTCATATTGATTATGTTCGTATTTTGTTCAGATTGAATTTGAAAATTCTTCAAATTGATGATGTTCCTATTTTGTTGTAGATAAATCTTGATCAAATCTTCTTCAAATCTTGACCATATCATCTTTTCAACTTGGTCAGAGATTTTCTTCAATTATAAATCTGAATCGAATCTTATTTTTTGATTTTCTTCAATTATAAATCTGAATCGAATCTTATTTTTAGATTTTCTTCAATTATAAATCTAAATCAAATCTTATTTTAGATTTTCTTCAATTATAAATCTGAATCAAATCTTATTTTAGATTGTCTTCAAAAACACAAATTTTCTTTCATACTCTGTGAAGTCATAAATATTGTTCTCATAAAATACTTTTGTTATCGTCAAAACTCTAAGTATAAAACCAAGTTGGTTCCAACACTTCTTTCATACTCTATGAAGTTAAATATATTGTTCTCATAAAATACTTTTGTTAACATCAAAACTATAAGTATAAAACCAACTTGGTTCCAACATGGTTTGTTGGTGATGTGGGAATTCGAATTGCGTTAACGTGTTATCTACAACTTTGCTTTCTTGTGCCATTTGGTGTGTAGGTATATGGTTGGAAGACGAGGTTGAATTTAATGTGGTGAATCTGTATGCGATGTGTGGTACCCAAGGGAAAAGTATTGTGGTTACAGGTTTGGGAAAATAAAATGGAAAAGATGGAGGATGTTAGTGTATTTATGGGGATTTCAACTCTATTAGGTGTGAAGATGTACAAATAAGGGTGGGGATGATTCTAGAGAATAGAAAATGAATAACTTCAATGAGTTTGTTGAGGCAAATCAATTGGTGGATTTACCATTAATTGGTAAAAGATTTACCTGATCTTGGTTAGCTGGAGTTTGTATGAGTCAGTTAGATCGCTTCCTATTATTTGGTCTTTGATGTGAAAGATGATATTCTTAATTTCAGTGGGCTATTGATAAAGGGTCCACAACCGTTCGAAATGTTGAAGTATTAGGCTGATTTTGATGGGCATCATGAGTTTGCACGAACTCAATGGTAGAGCATGAGTTTTCAAGGTTGGGGTAGGTTTGTCCTAAAGGAAAAATTAAAGGGCATCAAAACTTTTTTGAAGGAATGGCATCAGAAATTCAATTGTAATTTGGATGAGAAAATTAAGGGCACTGAGGAGTGTATTAATAAGTTGGACCTTAAGGGGGAGATTGGAAATCTAGATGTAGAGGCTATTGATGAAGGTGTTTTCTTTCTGCTCAACTCTTTTCTTTGTCGAGAATTAATTGAAACATCAAATAGCAAAATCTAGAATAATTTATTTAAAAGACGAGGATGCGAATTATAAATATTTTCATGTTGTGGTGGCGAGTAAATGGAGGGTGAATTCTACTTTGAGCATTGTTGTTGAAGGAGTCATGGTGGAAGGGGTTTAGGCTTTATCTTTATGAACTTCTTAGATGATTTTCATGCAAAGGGTAACTTTGTTGGAGGTTCTTACTGTACTTTTATTGTTCTCATTCGAAAGAAGGAAAATCCTCAAACGCATAATGACTTTCGCGCAATATCACTTGTTGGGTGCATGTATAAGGTTTGGCCAAAGTCTTAGAAAATATATTAAAATGCGTTATTTCGAAGGTTGTTTTGGAAAATTAGTCTGCCTTCATCAAGGACCGTCAAATCCATGATGAAATTATTATGGATAATAAAATTGTTGATGAATCTAAGAAAAGAAAGACATGGTTGATTTTATTTAAATTTGATTTCAAGAAGGCCTATGATTCTATGGAATGAGATTACTTGAACATGGTGATGACTTCTATGTGTTTTCATGTTGTTTTGTGAAGATCGATGTTGTATTGAGTGAGTTCGGCTAAAACATTGGTTTTGGTTAATGGAAGCCCAATTGATAAATTTGTTATGAGGCGTGGTTTAAGGTAGGAGGCCATTTTGTCTCCTTTTAATTTTTATTACCGATAGGAGGGCTTAGTGTTATGTTAAATGCATATGTGAAGAAGGGTGTTTTTGTTGGTTGTAAAGTTGGGGTTGATGCCGAGTTGAAAGTTTCCCTCTTACAATTTGTTGATGATACCTTTATATCAGGGGAAAAGAGTTGGGTGAATATTAGGCTATCAAAGAAAACTTACGTTTGTTTGAAATGGCGCATGATCTAAAGGTGAGAGTGAATATCATTGAATCCTGGCTTCAAGAGGCATCTAGGTTGTTGAATTGTAAACAAGGATATTTGCCTTTTAAATACCTTAGGTTAACTATTGGTGGCAATCCAAGAAGACTATCTTTTTGGAAACTTGTTGGTTGATAAGGTTAGAGGAACGATGTTTGGATGGAGATGTTGAAATCTTTTTATAGGTGGTCGCCTTGTTCCCATTAAAGTTGTCTTATTTGCATTGCTAGTTTATTTCTTGTCCTTTTTTAGAGCTCCATCATGTACAATCTCTAAACTTGGATCTTTGTTTAACTCTTAACTCTTTCTTATGAAGGGGGGGGGGGG